>VDFB02266194.1:0-318209 GCA_007258455.2 Sequoia sempervirens
TTCTAGATGGGAGCATTTCACGTGAACATCCACATGATGTGCTAGCAGCCCATAATTTTTTTTTATTCTAGTGGTCATTGGAGCATTACCTTCACATAGATTTTGTAAACGTAAGGCCCATGCATGCATTCATATTAAATGAAATCAACTTGACTTTATATTCAACACTCTCTCTCACTCTCTCACTTTCAAATTGATATAGATTTGAAGCAATTCTTTCTTTCACCATTGAAGCTACAAAAAGATACTATCCATAGTGCATATCATTTTTCTCTTTATCTCAACGACAATCTTGAATAAATGAATCACCCTTGAGGATTCTTTGAAGATCCAAGGTGATCTTGTTCTTTATTGTCATTTTACTTTATTTAATATTAAGATTTGAATACTGTAGGTGTTAATGTTTTGTCATTAAAATGTTTGCATCTTTAACTACAATATTTTTATTTCAAAAATATTTTGCATTTCATAGATTTCTTACAATCTCTATCAAAATCTTGGTTGTCGTGGAGGTAGGAATACTAGAATGGGGATTTGACTAAGGCAATACCCTAAACAACCAAACCAAAAATAATTTGGTATTTTATTTTATGTTTGCAGGTTCTCCATTAAAGAAGGATAAATTATTTAAATATGGTTCTATCTTTTCATACCTATATTCTCATTTAATTTTTATTTGAATAGTTAATTTGGGTTATTGTTTTCAGTGTATAAGATTTTCTCATATTGTTTTGGCTTGGTATTTTCATTGCTCTATGCCTAGGATTACATTTTGCATATTCTATAATTTTTGTGTTGCTTCTATATTGGATGACAACATGTCACGAGGACATCCATACTAAGCGCTAGTGTTTGAGGCTAAGAATCTCTCCAAGTCACATCATCATCTTCAAAACATGTACTTTCTATTTATGTTTAATTTAAGTTGTAATTATTAGTACATGTAGACTTATATTTTCACCGGTCTATTATAGCTAGAAATTTAGCTTTGTAATAACTTTTTTTATATTTTTATTTTGAGTTATAAATGTTGTAAAGAGGATTTAACTAAAGTTACAACTTTTAAAACTATCAATTCATCCCAATGTGTTAGGTGAAGAATTAATCTTGAAAGTCTCATGTAATATTCATAGATTTTATTTTTCATTTAATAAAAAAAGAAAGACCCAAGAAACTCTATGATAAGATTTGTTCATATCCAACTTGATGACCATACCTAGTTTCTTCTTTATTTTTATCAAGGGAATGGTCTCATGAGCAATTAAGAATCTTCCATCTAGATTTTTTCTACCTTTCATAAATCCACTCCACTCTTCTAAAATGATCTCATCCAAACATTTCTTCAATCTAACCACCATGGCTTTGAAGACAATGTTGTAAATCATATTAATTAAAATAATTGGTCTAAATTCATCCAAATAATTAAGATTTTTGACTTTGGGGATTATAGCAAAATGTTGGTTGATAGATTGGTATTTTTAAAGATTGCTTTAATTTGACTCTATATTGCCCAAAAGAAGACTAATCAACAACAAACAGTTAGAGAGATCACCATTTCATTGGTGATCTTCCTCTAAATTTTAATTGAGGCACAACTCCATTGTAAGATATAATTTTTTATTTTTTTATTTTCAAAGAAACGGGGGTATACTTTTGACCAAAAAGTAGGAAAGGTAAACTAACACTTGCTCATATCCATGATGCAAATGCGATGAAATTAAACTTGCATAAAATTAACTGAAGCTAAAAATATGTACATGGGCCACTAATATCACAACTCAAAGATTGGATTACTAGTAACAGATAATTGACTCAACACAATGCAATTCCACCATTTACTGAAGAAAAATGAATGTAGCACCAAAGAAAATAGCATCCACAAAGATAAGAAATGTTCTAGCACTTATCGTAGCTCAAAGACTCATTCACAAATACTAATTATTGCATTCAAATTCATTTCTCAAAGACAAAGATCTTCAAAAACAACAAAACTGCAAATAACTGATCATTCTTTTCAATCGACTCTCACTCTTACATCAAAGTGCAATGAGGATCAAAAATTTGGACCCCTCAAACATTTTCCAAAAGCATATTTATAATTTCACATCATAACGGTCACCAAATTCTTGAAACTAAATCTTTGGGAAATTTTTAACCACCAATTTGCCGAATGAGTATTTTGTGAATGATTAGTTGATTTCGACCTAACCAAATCAATTAAGTATATAAGGCTATTTTAAGGAAGGTTATGATTGCATCACATATTTCGGCCTCCCACAATGATCTGATAACTTAGCCCTTATAGCCATGATTCAGAGATTGGACATCTAACCTGAATAGCTACTTCGATCATCTTGAAGGCACATTTAAATTGTCAACCCAGGGATGTGAACTTGAAATGGGTCAGCACAATATGTGCACTAGGATCTCTTAAGTAGCCATTTCTATTCTACAGCTAAGAAACACACAATACTGGAAGTAAATTGCTTGAAAAGGAATGAAACAAATGTTGAAAATAAATCAACAACTATGCTAAGTTGAAATGCATAACACGAATAAAGATCTGAGCAACAAACAGGAAACTACTCTGTCTGCCTTGGCTGCAGGAATAGATATAGAATGGACTTCTAGTGGCTGCAGGAATAGTCGATGCCAAATTTCCAACTAAGTACTGAACATAAAGTAATACTAAACTAATGCTAAACTAAGAAAATAGATTACTCACCAAGTGGGCCCCCTTAGATAAGTATCCTCTAAAACTAAAGAGAGGGGCTTAAGATTAACTCCAAGAGCTTAGGAATATATTTTACATTCCATGCAAATCATTGCATGCAAAGGTAGTATCATCTTCTGAAAATGGGCATCCAGTTGTGTATTATTTATGCTATCAGCTAAACCCAAAGTGAGTCCAGCTGGGGAGGGAATTGATTGAGAAAGCGAGGGAAAGTGGAGGCGTGCGGTTTGCATGCATGGAATCCGGTCCGGTGTGCAGAGTTGGGCATAGACTTAGCACAGCAATGATACTGCATGCTCAATCATTAAAGTCCACTGGCAAAGTTTACACTGCGGGCATGAAGAATCTTCTATCACATAAGCCTTCTTTGGCTTGGAGCCGATTCCTTTCAGCTGGCGGATGTTATGAATTGTAGCTAGCGATGTTCTTATCGCAACAGCATATTAAATGCACTTGGCAAAATCGGTCGCAGCATAATAACTACACATCTATAACCACCTTAAGAAAAATTCAATAACCACATGCAAAATCAATATAGATAGTTCACATATTATGCCAAATGTCATTAAAACTTGCAGGGATAGGATTAATTCCAATGTCAATGGTTTGGGAGAAACATTATGCAAATACCAACATTTAGCATTGAAGTCCATGACATCAATCAACAAATAACTATAGATTCTACCCAAAATTGGACCAAAAACTAGGCTCATCACTCCCCCAATCTAACGGTTTGTTGGTCCTCCAACAGGGGAAGAGTTGTTCTTCTGCTTAGTCAAAGCTCTGAATTTTGCAACTGATAGTTGTCCAACATCAGTGGTTGTAGTGCATGAATCAAGATCCCAATAGAATCCTCCTAATCTGTCAAATCTGCTCCATCTATGCTTTTCTGCAACAATGTCATGCTGAAGAATCTAAAGTTTGGCACGGGCCAGATGAGAATGGGTGGCTAGAAAGTCAGGGGAAGAAAAAATTGTCCCTTCATTTTCCCAATCTGAATGTACCTATCAATTCTTTTTAGTGTTGTAGCATAATTGTGGATGGAATGGGGCTTAGCCTATTTTAGCTCATCAGTTAGACTATTCCATCTCTATGATAGGTATTTTCTCATAGTTTCTTCCTTTGTTGTTGTCTTTACCTCATATTCACTATAAACTACCTCAATCCAAGGCATAATCCTATTGCCAGAACTATGTCTGAGTAGCATTATGTGCCATTCTTTGTAAATATCCCTTGGGTTGCTTGAATCAGCCCTAACGGGCAAAGGGATACCAGATTCTAATTGCTTATAAGCTCCATGTTGTTGTCCCCAACTAATCTCATTTTGTACCCAAGACATAAATTCCCTTAATTGGACATCCGCAACATACAATAGTGGATTCCAATCATGGTCTTGAGTTACAGCATAATTGTGCAAATAAAATTTACACAACAAATTCTTCATTTTAGAGGAGGCAATCCTATAAGCATTGAAAAATTCAACAAGGGTGTCAATAGACGGATTCAAACTTGAGGCAACCCTTGACAACTTAAAAGAGAGGTATTTCTCTTTCAGGAGTAGAGCATATACCCTAGGAGGGGTTCTACATTCCAAAATCTGTGGTGCCAAAGTTGTCATATCATCCACCATCTGCTTCAGGGTGGCAATTTTTGCATCCTTATCTTCAATTTCTTCATCCCTCTTTTGAATTTCCTTCTTTAATTTCTATTTTTATTTTTTCCATTCTTCCTCCCTCCTTTGCATTTCTTTCCATAAATTTAAAATTGCTACATGTACTATAAAATCAGGAGGATTATGAATTCCTACCTATCTTTTTGTCGATGGAAGCTCCCCATATGGCACTATCTGCATGGGCTCAGGCTATCTAGTTGTTTCTAGCTGCAGGGGTATTGTTTCTTCTTTTGCCTCTTGCTGTAGGACTCTTGTTCTTGATGTGGCTGCAGGAACCCCCACTCTGGTGCAGGCTGTTGTTGCAGGACTTCTTGCTGCAGGACTTCTTGCTCATGCTGCAGGAAGTCTTGGTCTTCCTCAAGCTCTTATGCAATATTAGCAAGATCAGCCAGTGTTATATTCGTTGCTCTCTTAAATATTTCTTCTTCTTCGACATTTTCCTACCCCATTGGAGCTTTAGGGTCCTCCTATGATGTCTCACCAGGCTTAGGGCTTTCCTGCAGAGGTGTACCAAATGCGAGCCCAATTGGTCTTGATTTCCTGAGAGGACTCTCACATTTTTCTTTGGCTGCAGGATGAACAGTATCAACCTTCCTCTTCTTATAACTTGGCACTTTTCTTTATGTCGGCTACTTTATGGCCTTTCCTTTTCTCGTTTCCATTTCTCTCTTTTGTGCCCTGTTTTTCATCAGGGTGCCAAGTGGAACATCATCATCAAAATCTTAGGAGGAAGAGCTTTCTTTTCCTGAGTGCTCTATTTCAGAAGAACTAATTTCTATGGTTTCTTCTATTACAGGAGGATTCACACTAGAGCCAGCACCAGAGGTTGAAGCATCAAGGTATTGGCCGGTTAGCTCAAATCTCTGTTAAGACCCTATAGGTAGAGGAGGTAAAACCTAGGTTAGCAGTACTCGGTCTAATTTGATCAACATTTTATACAAAGTCATCCCAAGTCATTCCATCATGCGAGAATTTTCCAACCAGCAATTTAGTTAGGAAATGAAATTTGGGAAACAAAATTATCCCTACCTTTTTGGGTATCAGCTGCCATGATTGAGAGAATATTGTACAACACGTTGGACACATTCATCCTCCTTTTGTGCCTCATGTGATTCAAAAGATTGAAGTGCATAAAATGAAAATTTTACTGGCGACCCTCACAAGTGATGTATTTGATCACATACCACGGTTATTTGTATCTACGGCTTGGTGAGGGCCACATTCCAGCACCTTGTATCTATGTAATAATAATAATAATATGCTCGAAGTAAGATTAGGTTTTGCGAGAAACCATAGAGATTGACCCACCAAGCGTCACAGGTAGGAATTATTTTTTTCACCATTAGTAGATAACCATGTTACCTCTACAATTTTGTCCTCGATTTCCCACGACTTCCAACCATTTCTTTGTGAAATGCGAATTCAAGGGGGCAATGCTTTCATCAAGCCATCTGAAAAGCCGAGGAAGTAGTCAGCCATCCACGGTTTCTAAATTTGGCGGGCATTGTGCATCCTGCCGGTGATAAAAGATATCATGCAGTGGGTTCATTTTCAAATTAGCCCACCTCCCATTGTGCGCCGACGATGCTTTCGCATGTGCGCAGTTTATTTCTATTTGATTCTGGATCTAGAGCCAAGTTCACCTTCCTGCAGTATATGCTAAATTTCCAATGCC
The DNA here is from genome assembly GCA_007258455.2 of Sequoia sempervirens. Classification (NCBI taxonomy): domain Eukaryota; kingdom Viridiplantae; phylum Streptophyta; class Pinopsida; order Cupressales; family Cupressaceae; genus Sequoia; species Sequoia sempervirens. The sequence continues at coordinate 6,082 of VDFB02266194.1, forward strand.
AACCTTTTAAATTTCTAGTGCCAGTGTCAACTGAATTTCCTTTCTTTTGTTTTTCCTTTTTGGTTGCAACACAAGATTACAATAGGGAAATAATGGCAAGAAAATGAGTGATAAAGGGAAATTATGATAGGAAGAAATGGCAGCTGCAGTTATTGTCAACTCATGCATGCAAGCCGTCCTTTCAAAATTTTGAATCATCTCATTTCAAAATTTCTGTCGTAGCCTAGTATGAATTGACACATGGGCAATAAATTCACAAAATATTTGCATCTTTTTCTTTCCCCTCCCCCCAACCTAAATTTGGACATGTGTCCACACATACGAGATGGGAGTGGTGATGTGACAAGGAATGATGGCAATTTATGCAAACGTCTATACTAACGTATAGTGATTAAATGAACGCACTTAAAAGATGATTATGTGACACCCCTCCGATTTGCTATAATTTCTTTGACAACTCAGATACTTTGTTAGACCTTATTTTATGTTATGGTTGTTCTATTGCTGATAGTGGAGTGATGATAGACTATATGGATGTGATGATACATTATATGCATGGTAACATAATATGCTTTATGTTTGCATAGATGTTTAATTGTGATGGCATTGCTATATATGCTTATTGTAGCTTAATTGATATATTATCTCATCAGTTGATGTGACATTGTATTGGTGAAGATAATGGTATTGCATCACTCGCTTGTGAGTGCCTTGTGATTTCTGTGATTCTCTTCACAGTGTGTATGAATTATTATCTGTATACATGTACGACTTTTGCTTTTGTTGTAGGTTTGCAGGTACAGAAAAACGGCTTCACCTAGCTTCACAGGTCTGAGCCTGTCCACCACTACTCAACAGTAATGTTGATTGGGAGATAGTAACCGGTTAACCTTGTCAAACCTTTACCCTAGCACAGTGTGTCGTCAATCCGTATGTTGGTCATGTTCCTCATCCATGTTGGTCTTGGTATTTTATTTATCATGCAAGCTTAAATTGTAAGGATTAAATTATATGTTGTGATTAAGTATTTAATTAATGTGGAGGATTATTATAAATTAATTAATTTAATTTAAGCTATATTATGCAATTTTAATTATTAAATTAATTGGGAATTAAAAAAAAATAACTTATTTAATTGTAAATTGGATTAAATAAATTGTTTTTTATTTTAAATGTATATTTGGGAAAAGATCTTAGAAGTATCTTTGTTTGTTAAAAAAGAGATATTTGTTGTGTGAACTGGAAGTTAGAAGGATTTGTTTTCTTATTGTCTTAAAATTGATTTACAGAGAGATTGTTTGAAATTGGTGAGAAAAGAGGAAATTGTTTTCACGGGAAAAAAAAGATAGAGGTTTTTTGGAAATGGAAGAACTGTTTTGTGGTTTGAAGAAATTGTAGATCTTAGAAGCTCTCTGATAATTCTAGGAATCTAGTTTATTATATTCTTGGTTGTGGATTGTTTATGTTCTCTGGGAAGTGGCAATTCTTCTGGAGGAAGCTTTGGCAATCTTGGCAAATTGAAGATTACAAAGAAGCTCGACATCAATCCTCGAGGAACTAATTCTTCTAGAATAGGTTCCTTAATTGTTTTTGTGAATTTTGATTTGAAAGAGTTATTTAATTATTGTAATGCAAATTGGAAAAGATTAGAAGAGGTTTTCATTACTATAGAAGCTTTTGTTTTAAAAGATTGTCAGGAAAATCAACCCTCCAGAAAACAATTTAGATCCTCTGTGTAAATTGATCATTTGAAATAGATTGATACCATAGGAAATTATAGATCTTTGTAGAAAATCATCATTTTGTTTTGATTTCCCCAATTCCTTTTAATTGTCTGGGAAAATGAATCTCTGATCTTTCCTGTAGAAAACTTCATCTGTGAAAATTAATTGCCCATCTTGAACATATGCTTGGATAATTATATATATAATATATATAATATATATACATATATATTGAAATATATATGTACTTGTACATATATATTCTATATAAATATTTCATTTTATTTAAGGCATTGTAATTTCCTGTAGGAAATTTTTATTTTGAATAAAATTGTGAAATCACCGTACGACAAATTTATTGCTATGAAATGTAAAAAAATAAATAAATTGTAGTTTTGTTTGGCTGGGGATGAAACACCAGCCGCACCCACACCCAAGGGTGCACTGCTATGAGCAACGCTCCCCACATATGTGTGGGGGAAGTGCTGCCCACAGGCAGTGCAACCTCTCTGCGTGGGGAGTGACACAGCCAGGGCTGCGTCCCTGTGTGCTAGTCTATACAAGTTTTATTTATTTGAAGTTTGGTTTTGTTAATATATATATTTATATATAATATATGTATTATAAAATTATTATATATGTATTTTAATATATGTTGTTAATTATGTTAAATTACAATTGGATTTAAATATATATATATATATTATAATGTATTTCTTTAAAAGATACATTAATGCATGAGGAAATGATTTTTATGAGTAAATGGATTTTGTTTTAAATAAATGAGTTTATTTTATGGTGTAGTTGATTTTATAATTAAATAGTATATTTATATGTATATATGTAATTATATTTAATTATATATATACATATTACATATATTTATTTAGTGTTTGAGTATTGCAATAAATATATGCAATAACGATTAGTTAAATGTTAATGATTAATTATTTTAATTGTGGAAATTGAGTTAATTATTATGAGTAGTTGTGAACTGAAAGTTGAATATTTAGTTTAAATTCATTATTGATTTATAAATAGGAATTATGTTTAAATGGTGTATTTTAAATATGCGATATTGATTGATTTGGATTTAGGAAATCCGAATGGTAGTGCTTTTAAATTTCATGAGTTGGTATTTATAGTTTCAAGTGTTTCTGGAATTGTGATGGGGGGAATAGTCATCATTGTGAAAATCTAATTCTTCCAGAGATGTAAATTGTGAAAGGGTTGTTGTAACTTTAGTTCACCCTTTGAGATTTTCTTGGGTAGTGCACGTATTGGGATTCAATATTGGACATCCGTAGGGACATGTTACCTCTTGAGATGTGATGTTTACTTGTTTTCAATTTTAGTGCATTGTCTACCCTTGGGTTGTAGTATGAGTTATTGTGTTGTCTATAGGGGAGTAGCTTTCAACGAGGGTCAAGACACAAAGTGGTCCCAGGACAACTTGTGTGAGAGTTAGTTTAACCAGTGGAAATTAAATAACCTATATTAGGGGAATGGGTAGCTTAATACATTAACTTGATAATATAGCCTCACTCATTGGCTCAAGGGCTTGTGTTAGACTTGAGATGAGTTGGGAAGGCCTGGAATGGCAAGATCGTTATCTTGTCTTCTCTAAAGATAACTGATTTCACACTGGTGTGCATGTGGGGCCAGAGTTCGTGAAAGGTTACCAGGATAACCCTAGAGGGGGGCCAAGACCTAGGAAGATCTCCTTAGGATAACCAATGCAACCTTTGTGATGACACTCCTCCTATGACAATAGTCGGTTTATATTGTACAGTAATTGTTCTTGATTTAGTGATTCTGGAAGCAATGTGACCTTTTGTTTTGTGTGTACTAGTACAATGTTATTTTGTATATTGCCTGTGTCTAGAGGTAATAGGTTTATCTTGGTTACCTTTTACTATCTCCTAGCACAGGGGCTAGGCCTATGGGCACCACATGGTTGGGTGGCGTACACCTTACACTATTGAGTTTCTCTTCCTGTTCATGATAGTGGGATCTTCTTGTTTGAGGAGCTCGTGTGGTTCTATGGATTTATACTTATCTTTATTCATTGTAACCGTGGGACACTATGTATTTGTAATCCTCATTTGCATTGAGGAGACCCTTGTGATGTAATTTTAACATTATTTATGATCTATTCATTGTTGGGTTAAATGGTATATTTGGTGTTATGTGGTGTTGTATTTTTGGAAATATGCTCATTACATTTCTATGTGCTAGACTTATTTTGCAATGGATTAATGCTTTGATATATGTTGTATCTTGAGTTAATTTCCATATGCTATGGTTGGATTAATTTTGTAAGTATTGGAGTTCACATGTAGACGTGTTGCGTGGCCTAGAGGATGTATGTGGTTAGAGTAGGTTACTTTACTTGTCATTGCTACTTTTTTAAAGAAAAAAAATTAGTTGTGCTTCTGTGGTGTTACATCGTCCTCTGGGATTCGCGGGATGAGTTTTACATATTAACCATGCATTCCAAGTTAACTAAAAGTCAACTAGCATTCAACTAAAACTAGCTTCGAAGATAATAAACTAAACTAAACTAAAGAGTGAATTAGGCCCGAACTAAATTGATTCTAAATGAACTATCTGAACTTAGCTGAACTTAACTAACTTCATGCATGCAAGCATCAAACCCTAACTCCTAGATCTTTACATGCATTCAGAAGTGTTATCTCTTACTCTGAATAGTTAACTAAACTCAAGGTGAGTGTCACCTTACCATGTGTGCACCCACATGTTCCTATTATTTAGGAATAACTACAAATGTCAATTTCATGATTTATTTCATCAAATATTAATCTCATCCTAATATTAGTGTTGTTGAACACATTCCAAGATCTTAGGAGATACATGAAATAATTAATGTTTAGGATTTGCAATTAAATGACATCTATTTCCAACAATAAAAATCAACTTAGGATAACAATTATAATGTCACCTATCCTAGCATCCTCCCACTTGACATTATACATTACAATTACATCCATGAGATACAATAAAATTATAATCAAGTATAGTGATCAAGGCCTATGGCCTTCCTACACCGCGAGAACTTATTTGTGATCACTGGCTTAGTGAGAGAATATGCAACATTATCCAAAATGTTAACCTTCTCAATCAATACTTTACCATTCTCAACCATTTCCCACACAAAGTGATATTGAACATCAACATGCTTAGTATGAGCATGATACATAGGATTTTTGGCTAAACATATGGCAGTTGGACTATCACATCCAATCCTAATTGTCTCGCAATCAAAACCAAAACCTTTACCAAGTCTTTGTAACCAAACCGCCTCCTTAGAGGTATGTATAGTAGCCATATACTCTACTTTGTGGTGGACAATGCAAGTATAGGTTGTATTTTACTCATCCAACTCACTACACCTCAAAAAAAGTAAAAACATAACCACTAGTGGACCTTCGACTGTCCAAGTCACCTACCCAATCTACATCAACAAAACCCTATATGTCTAATGAATTAACCACATCATTAGTACCATGATAGACCAAATAGTAGTCAAAGCACCACACAAATATCTAAACACCCTTATAACAAAAGTCCAATGCTCTCTAATAGGGTTAGACATAAACCTGCTCAAAACTCCCATTCCTTGGGCTATATCTGGTCTAGTGCAATCCATTGCATACATCAAAGTACCAACAACACTAGTATAAGGAACCTTAGACATCTCTTCAAAATCATCATCAGAATTAGGACACATGTCTAAACTCAACTTAATACCAATAAAAAATGGAATATTTATTGGTTTACAATCATGCTTATTAAACTTTTACAAAATGGTATCAACATACTTTAACTTAACCAAAGCTTTTTGTGAACCCGATCCCTAATGATCTTCATCCCAAGAATATATTTAGTAGCCCCAAAATCCTTCATATCAAACATTCCAAAAATTTGAGTCTTGATTTCCCTAATCATCACCTTGTTGTTACCCATAAACATGTCATCAACATACAAGATAATGATTGGTATCTAATCATCAATAATCTTAACACAAACACAATGACCCTCTTCGCTTCTAATAAAACAAAACTTCAATGTAAAGGCATCAAACTTTTGGTACCACATCCTAGGTGACTATTTCAAACCATATAAGCAATAACTTTAGTTGGAGGGAATGATGGGCTCTCTAATTAGCTAGTTTCCTTTTACTATTTTATACTTTTCATCATCTCTTTCTCCTAAGTTTTGTGAGTCAACAAATATCACTCTTACTCGCTAAATAAGACAACCAAGAGAAGGAGTCTAATTGCAGCAGGACTGATTTATGATAGAACTGTTATGTGAAAATGTTTCTGTTATGAGTGGTTAAACTATTAGACATAGAGTTTGTATTTGGTTTTTCTACTCCTATTTTAGATAGTTATTGTTTTATATTTCAAGCTCAGTCCTCTTCCTATCTTTGAGGGAGAGTTGACAGTTATTTCATAAGTTTGTTTTCAGTCCAGGATTAATGGAACTCCTAATAGACCCTATATAGAAGGATCTTCTATCGAGGAGGAGATCTAGTTAGCTATTTATTTGGTTTCTATCATTACTAAGTATTTGCAGTAGTGCTATGAATATAATGTGTGTTATTTGAACAAAGATCTTTAACATATTCTTTTAGATTTTGTGTAATAGTTCAATGTTAGGATGCAATAAAGAGAATTGATTTAATATCATGATTTGTTGAGTAAGAGTGTTTGATAAATTCTATGGAAGCAACAACTCAAGCAAGGGGCACTTGAGGTACTACTAAACCACTTTAGTTTCATTTGTTAAAGTAGATAATACATTGTGAATTCAGTTGGTAGTTTTTAGTTATACGATTCTAAATGCATGTGTTGTAATTCATGAATTGAATTTTGTAGCTTAATGTTTTGTTTTATACTCCAGATAAATTAGCTAGGTTAGGACACTGTAGTTTAATAATTAACAGTTGTAGTCTTAAGCATTAGGTACCCATAGCAGAAGGTAGTTGTTTACATTCTTTTCCCCTATTTTGTGAATTAGCAGTTTATTCCAATTTCCAACTTTTACTGTAATTGCATATATTTTATTCACCTATACTCCATTAATTTAGGATTTCCAAAATTCATGAATACATATACTTTGCAAGCACTATCTAAAGTTTTACAACTCCCTAGTCGATAATTTAATGCAACTCCCTTATGAAAATTGAACTGTTCAGTTAGGGAATCTTGTGTCCTCTAAGTCATGTGTATACCCAGTAACACCAAGTTAATTAGACATTAGAAAGGCCACACACTAGGCATATTGAGTTAAGAGCAATAAGAGAAAAATAGGAAATATACTAGAACATGGTAATGTATGACATTAATGGCAAAGAAAATAGTGTAAATGAGAACAAAGGCACCCACAATCTTAGCCCCCAAATCATTAACCTTAGTATAGCCATGAGCCATCAAATTGGTGCATCCCCTAAACATTTTATAGTGGTTGCATCACTAGAACTCCTTCACTACTCTTGCACCACAAATGGTACCAAAGATTGGCATATGATGCAAAAACACCACTCATGACAATGACAACTTCCTAAGTAGGAACATCACCAAACATCATAGTTGAATTAATATTCCCACCTAACCATATAACCATTAACTACATCATTTCACAATACTCTATAGATCATTCAATAATACCCTAGTTTTCTTCTCTATGTGCCAAGGGTATTTACTTCAAATTCTAGTTGTAGTGGAATCGAGAGTGAAGATCATTCCTTCAAATGCCCTAGTTTTCAACAATTGTACACATATTGTTTGATGTTTCCACTCCCATGATAGTAATGATAATGATGTAAAGGAAGACGAAGGTTGCCATGGACTTTGTTTTTCCAAATATAGTAAACAATTGTCCTACCTAACTAGCATACATATATTAAATATTAATATATATAAAATACGCCAAGAATTATCAAAAATATTATTTATTTATTTATTTGTTCTTTTAGTTTATGCAAATATTTGAATTATTTTTATTATTTATTTATTGATTTGATTTTTTTGTTTCATCAAATCTACTGTAGTTGCACATGACTTCCACCTGTCTGTCATTTTAAATGCAACTTCAAAAAACTTTACACAAATTGTTGGATGTCACTGTAGATGCCTCTCGACATAATCACTTCATGTTTACCAACATTCATTAGCTCTACGATCCATTTGTGTTTGCAAGTTGTATCAAAGTTCTAGAAAAATATGTCTTCTATGTATTTTATACCAATTACATCTACTATAATAAATCGACCTGCAAAACTCAAAAGTGTCCCTAGTGTGTCAAAAAACTACTTTCTAACTCACATGACCTCTAATGACAAGCCTACACTCACAAACTTTAGTGAAAATAAAAATATATTTTAAATCCATAGAATCTTTTTATTTAAGGGGTAAATGCTTTTGAACCAGAATTATGAACCAAAACCACTCAACAATACCACCCCAACGGGTTTGAACCTTGGTGGCAAGAACAACAATGCCACCTTTAAACAATCACACCATACCAATATCAACAAATCCATAAAATCAACAAACGTTAGACTTGACTGATTTTTTTATTCTATACATGTATGAATACAAACTAGCATGCTCTCATATAAGAAGGATATACCTAGCGATGAAGAAGAGTGGAGGTGGGAATAGGCACGGGAATGGAGGTTTGAATGCGGGGTCTTCCATTGCAGAGGAGGGCGATTTTGAGGATGGAGGCGACGGTGATAGCGGCATGTTGGCCTTGGGTCATTGCTTTCCAACAAATCTCTGCGCTTTGGGTGCGGCTTGGGGTGTAGAGCCTGTGGTTTGTAAGGGCGGGAGTTGGAGTAGAGCTCCTGGTTTGTTTTCTTCTATTATTTTTGGGGGCTTTGTTTCTTACATCCATGTTGGATTCCTACCCGTTCTTTGCTTGGTCCAACAACCTTTCTAGTGTTGGGGTTGTGGGTTTCTTTTGGCTGCAGATCTTGTCATCTCCTGGTCCCTAGAGTCTCCTGCGATGATCTTTACTTGTGCTCTCTTCAAATGGGGTTTGGAGTGGGCTTGTGGTGGTGGAAGGGGGTCATGCCTTTTGGTTCCCCTTTTGTTGGCCTTTTGTGGTGCTCTTGGTAGAGGTTTGCAAGGGATTTATTCCTCCTGTTGCAGTTTGTGGGGCTCTATGGCCTTTAGTTTCTCTTTTGGGCTTGTTTAGTTTAGGGAGTGTCTTTTATGTTTGGGGGTGGGCTTTTGATCTCTGTAGCTCTTTCTTCTGTTGGTAGCGTTTGTATGGAGGGCAGATGTTGTCCCTTTAGTTTTTGGATGGTTTGGTGCCCCTTCTAGGTGTTTATTTTGGAGGAATTTATCCTATTCTCTGTGTTTGTCTTCTTGTCTGGGTTGTTTTCAATGTTCTATTTTATGTCCCAGGTTTTTATTGTTGGCTGCTCCCCCTTTTGTGCTTTTAAGCTTATGTTTATCAAAGGGGGTTTTTCTTTTTCTTGTTCGTGGTCTAAGCCAGTTTTCTTGACCTTCTGGTATGCTCAGTGGTGGTGGCTTGTGGCTGTGGCTTCCAGGTTGTTCTTTTTCCAGTCTCAATTTCTCGTGCAGTCAAAGGATGAAGTGTTTTCTTGTGCTTTGAGAGTGGTGGCTTTCTACTGGTTTCTACAGGTGTTGTCTTCGACTGAGGAGAAGATTGCTCACATTGAGGCAGAGCCCTCTCCTATGGAGGTGGAGTTGGTTGTTGTAGTGATGGTGGAAACTGCTCTGCTCTGTTGTTGGCTCCTTTTGAGGTGGAACTGGTGTGTGCAAAAGAGTTGTGTCTCTGGAAGTGTTGGATCTCACTTTGTCCTCTCCTATAGAGGGGAGCTCTCTCCTGTTGAGGTGGAGTATGAGTTGATGCTGCAGGGCGTTTGGTACTAGCTAAAGTTTGGGGCTCTTCCTTGCTTTCTCTTTTATTTGGGTTTGAGGTCCTTGTCAAAATATGATTGTAAAGGATTCATGGTCCCTTTAAAACCTATCATGGGGTCAAGGTCCTTAGAAAACCTGGCTAAGGATTTAAGGTCCCTTCAAAAACCTTTGGGTTTAAAGTCCCAATTCTAGTTGTTGTGTGGGGTCGAGGTCCATGTTAAACCTTTGTGCAACATATGCTTTCTAGTTTTATTCTTAATATTGCTGCTGATTGGATGCTGATGGTATTTGGATTATCTTTAGTGCAACATATTTCGCCTGGAGAGGGTTTCTAGTTTCTTCAAAACTGGTTTGTAATGGGTTTCAAGTCCCATCAAACCATGTTTTTCCTTATCAAACACTAGCATGCTCTCTAGCATGCTCTCATGAAAACATAAATCTCTCCTTTAGGCATGGTCTAATTGTTATCACTAAGTTTGCACCCTTATTGAAATTTTGTAAAGACTTCGATCCTTAGTGAAACATGGGAAGACCTTTGACATTATGGAGATTTGTGAATAATCGAGGTCAACCTCTAGGAAAGGTCAGCTTCCTTGTTCAGTTATCACCTAAACTACTGAATGTGAAGGAAAAGGGTAAGAAAGAACACATAAAAATGAAAACTAAACCCTATGGTCATACACCTAAACGTTCATTGGACCTGCAAACAGTTTGCATACACATTCTAATCAATGGAAAAGTTTAACTTACACAACCCAAACTAATATGTTTCTTGCATTAGTATTTCATAGGAAGGCTTGATAGTTCACCTTCAGAGGGAAAGATATATTTCATAGCTTAAAAGAAACTGCATTTAACACATCCTATGACTTGCAACATGTATATTTTCTGCAAAAGGTGCTTTTATTGAGACAAAAACTACAAGGAAACAAAATAACTTCACAAGTAGTTATATCAATCAACTAGCATGCACACAATAAAGCAGAGAATGAGAAGGTAAAAATATTTCTTATCTCCATTAATCATCAAGGTATCCACTGTCAACATGTCCCAAAAAGTGAGTTACAAAGCATTGTTTTCTTCCAAGGACTCAAAGAGTCACAGCGAGAGAAAAAATACAAGTCAAAACTAACTCAAAAATTAGCTTCAAAACTCATAAGTACAACTCACAACCACCCGAGGTCGGATCGGAGAAAAATAGCCCCAAAATAGGACACCCCACTTTCCAAAGAAGTCGGATACATGGAAAAGTCTCCCCAAGTCATTAACCACCCTATGACTCAGCAAAACCAACTCTGAAAGCACTCCAACTGAAAATAAAAGCATCCAAACTGCTTGAGAAAAGTCAAATTCGACCCCTGAATCTTCTCCAACATCCTTAGATACCCTCCTGATGCCTCCAAACTGAAAATAAATTCCCAAGATGCTCTCCTATATGCTTGGGTACATGGTCCTATCTGTATTTTGCAACTATAACATTATTTAAAGTGATTTATCAGTATCACTTAAATAAAGTCTTACATTTCAACCTTGTGAAAATAAAGACTCCTTGACTCGATCATCTTTTGAATGAACTTACAAAAGGACATTCGAAGACTAAGCAAAAGAGGCATAAAACATTTTAACACATTACATAATGTATTAATTATGCAAAAGAAATGTTAAAATGAAGACAAAAATCCCCATATGAAATCGGCTATTTAGGGTTATTGAAAACCCTAATCCATAAAACTAAAGAAAAAATAATTTCACTTTTTGCTTGAGCCTTTCCTACAATTTGAAGAAACCATGATAGCGCCGCCATGAGTTACTTTGGAGCTTTGCAAATTCTGGGAATTCATGAAGAGATCTTCCACAGGTCATGACAAAATGCATACATAGGAGCATTAAATTCAGCCTCCACAGGCTCTGGTGAGTTTCCTGTGCTTCATAAATTTCTGTAGACTTTATTGTTTATGCAAAAAGATGAAGGTTTTGTACTTTGAGCTTATGATTTCCACTATTTTAAAGACCCTTTGTAGCTTGTAGTTATGGCCCTGTATGCTGTAAATGTTTTGCATTATGCACTGCACTGCATTCGAATGGCTTTCTTTTTGTTTTATGTGCCTCCTCTATGGCTGTAGGTGTTCATATTTTGAAGAAAAACCTTTAAGGGTCCGTTCCATTTGCATCCTCCATGGTTTTTTCTCTCATTAGTAAAAACCCTCAAGCCGATGCCCCATTTATGGACTGCCACCAAATATTTCATTGTGCTCTTAATTTATGTCTTGTTCTTGCTATTTATGTGGCCATAAGTCTATTCTCCATATTTTGAGTCTTATTCCTATAGAAATAAAGGAAATCTCCCTTCACAACTCGACCCATGAAGAAACAAAGCCTGCCATTGTCTAGTTGTAACAAGAGCCATCTCCATTAATTGTTTCACCAGAAAATGTTGCTCTTTATGTATCCTGCATGTTGATGTTTTATTTATGCACCAATCAAACAAGCTTATTATACCCTCATTATCCAGGCCTGTACTTTGCTGAAAGGCATCTTACTAATAAAAATGAGGATGTTACCAAGATAGCCAACACGGTCAAGAAGGTTGACCATACACACATAATGTTTAATTGTAAATGTGATGCAATAAGGGTTAGCCATGTGTTTGAAGTGTGAACCTCCAAGGTTGCATGTAAATAGAACACAAGCAAAGCTTAAAATGTCAGGATATGTTTTAAAGTGCTTCATTAATTCAAAGATTCAGAGTATATCTTTGTAAAACTTATTTTAGCTACTTCTGTAATCATTGCATTCCATGATATCACATCTCTTTTAGGAATTCCTATAGCATTTTCTAGCATGGCTTCATATTCTCTATTCTTTTTCCATAGCTTATCATTTTTTATATCCTGTAGCTGCTTATTTATTATACAAATTGATGATTATGATAGAGGTATTCTTGTCAACTACTATGACACCTCATATATTACTATCATTATTGTGTTTTATGCACTGTGATTTTCCTTTGAATTTGTATTTGAACTACACTCTTGACAAAGTTGTTCACCACTATACAACATGACTGTTTCCTACTACAGTAATGAGGTCTTTCACTGTCATGCTCAAACTGAGATCTTTATATGTGACTTGAAGTTCCATCAAACAATGGCTTATTATTCAAACCAGTGAATTTGATCAATTCACTGTTACGAATGATAAATCTTTTCTTAATTGAAATAGCATAAAATGGGAAGGTCTTTGTCTCTACTCCTCTACAAGCTTACTGCAAATCTTTCCTTATGCTCTGCACTGACACTATAGCTTCATTTAAATTTCAATACTTACTATTTTAAATGAGCAAATATTGATATTGTAATCTAAATTAAATGCACTAAAATGCACCCTAAAAATTGTAATGAGCTGGGCTCAACCCTCGTGGGAGCCACATTTATCTCCACTCATTTAATCTGAAAATAACTGCACCTATAGCTGCACATGGAACAAACAAGTTAGAAAAAATGACTATCTTTTGTGTATACATTGATCAAATGGTTTTCCTACACACTTGAGGCATTCATTGATCTTTTAATGCACATGGAGACAAATTGATGCATGGATAGGTGAATGACATGAATAATCGTGTATAGCTATGACCTTTCATTGCTTAGAGTATAACTCTAACACATTGCTTTAACTGCTGCAGGGACAAGAGTGCATGGAAACTAAGAAGGAAAATCGATTAGGACAACATCAGAACGAGACAAACCTCAACTAATCATTCAGGCAATGACTGGTCATCCCTTCTACATGCTTATTTATTTCCTTCATTTATTCATGTATCGACTTATCTTTATTTGTATCAAAGAAAAGTTAGTTTCATGACTTGCCATGTGAGACACATGTACCTTATCATATTCAATAAAGATTACATTTTCAAGAATATCTGTCTTTCCATATTACATGCATATGTATGAATGTAATGGTCTATAGTTGCAATCTTTTTAGATTTTCATTTATACATTTGAATGTGATGAAGAAGGATGATAGAATATACCTTGTCTTCCTCAATTTTAAAACAAACTATACCCTTTTCAACCAGTAGATGAAAAATGGGTAACTACTAAGTCACTTTCAAAGAAGGTGACTTATAGAATAACACCAAGTCACTTTCAAAGAAGGTGACTTATAGAATAGTATTTATCATTCTATCCAAGCAAATCCCAATGAAGCGATCACTCAATGTACACAAAAGAACAAAGGATTGCTTGTGCGAAAGAAGCATGTGGGTGAATGTGATGTGATCCTTGGTAAGAAGCACATTTTGTGGGTGAATGTGATGTGATCCTTGGTAAGAAGCACATTTTGATTTGGATTCTCATTCTAAATTGGAAAAAAGTTGTCGGCTTGAAGATATTTCCATTGTCTTCTTCTAGGGCTGTCGCAACAGAATCACTTTTCTTAGTTAGTTAATGTCGGTTTATTTTGGGTTTTTAAATATACACTAATTTTGTTGTTGGTGGATATTATTTTTTCCGGGTTTGACGGCTGAAAAACCGGAGAGGAATGTAAAAATAAAATTTGTCTATCCTAACCTTAGGAATGGCTGTGAGAAGTAGCTACAGATCTGGTTAAGAAATAAATACTTCTCTGTGCCCCTTTCTATGTAATAGTTAGGCATAATGGCTTATGGGCGCTCTGGAGAAGATCGACAGCTCATATTAGGGTTTGCCTTTGTGTTTCCGTATTCGAATTCTGTTTTCTGCTGATGATCAATGTACAGCTCTAACAAGTTTTTTTCTTTCCCCTTTATTTTGGTGGCGTTTTCGGAGATTTTAGCCGTAACATGACCATTGCTAAAGCCTAAACAGTTGGGGACTTCATTTATAGTGATTCTGGTGGATTGCTTCTCATGAAGATCGCAAGTTTCAATTCACCTCAAATTACCTTGGGGATTTCCCTGCGAGTTTCGGTGTAAGTCTGTATGCCCTAGGTTATTGTGGCTTAAGCTCTTGACTTTAGGGTTTCAGGCAGGCCTTTTCTTGGAAGGGGGGTTTAGGATTTCTCTTGGCGTTTTTTACGTTTATCATATTTTTTACTGTATTTTTAGGTTTACATTCGCCTCTCCGTTAGCTTTTTGTTCATTTGCTCGATCCGTAAAATAGGTCGGGTAGTTTGTGTAATTAAATGTTAATTCTGGCTGGCTAAATGGTAGCAAATAAGTGTATAAGTACTTCATTTTTAATATTCTATCCATACCTCTATTATTTTACTTAATTAGGTACTTGTATGTCTCTTTGCCCATGTCATTTAGGATGTGTTTATATGATTTTCATAAACAGTTAGGGGAGAGAATCAATAGTTGAACTCGTTAATTTTGTAAGATGAAGTCGTCATAAAAACTCCGTTTTTTTAAATGTGAATTGACCTCTTATCTATTTAGAATTAAGGTTTAGAGGTGTGACTCATCACACAACTTGTCACATCAGCACATCTAGTGAGAAGTGTCCAAAAATTGACTTTTAAAAGGGTCGACCAAAACTTAATCATAGTATCCTTAATAGTTGAACAAAAAGATGTCATTTGTTGTTAGTAGAATACTATATTTTTATTTAAAATATCTTTTATGCAATTTGAGTGGACCAAATACCTATTGGTAGTAATATTTAAAATACAACTTATATCCCACGAAAATGGACCAATAGTTGAACACTAAAACTTTCGCATTTCATGAAAAAAATACGAAGTAAAAATATAAGGTATTTATTGTGCTCAACTTCTATATTTGTGGTAGAACAAATAGGACAAACTATTAATATGAAATGCTCCATATACATTGCTACCCCAATAGTTGTACATATGAGAATCATATTTTTCATTATGAAAACAATATTTGTTTAAATGAGCATCTTATTTTATAAATTACACATTTATTTCACATTATGATATTTTTACTTGAAATTGATTGTAAATTGAAAAGGATATCACTTTTGTGGTTGTTTTCTTTTGTAGTGTCATAAAAATCTGAAAGCAAATGTACACAAATAATCTTCTCTTAGGGTTTGAGAAATATAAACAACAAAAATCTTTTGAAGAAAAAAGTTGTGCATTGGATTAAACAAGTGTAGTTGTAATTTATTCTATATATATATATATATATATATATATATTATTCACATGATATAAAAATGAATTCATCTCAAGCAAATGCACTATAAATTTTTCTTATGGAAGACCAAGAGTTGCAACTTAAAAATCCACTTATTTAGAAACCACTTCCACATTACCAAAAGTCACAACTTAAAACTCCATAATATGTCTCATTGGGATTTGAACTTGGATTTCCACATTAAGAATTCAATGCTTTAATCAATTAAACTCAACCCCGTGAACATTAAAAATATATTTAATACTATGACTATCTTAATCATATATAGAAACAATAAAATAAAGCACTTTTTAACAAATAAGTAGATAGTCTAAAGTATCATGATCCCACAAATAAATATATATGAATAATTAATCATAAAAACTTTGAGATTTAGGTTTAAAATATTGCCTTTTTAAATGGTTCAAAAGTAAAAATGTTAAAAATAAATCTAAATGGTTAAAATATATTTTATTTTGATTTAGTGTGGTTTAAATTATTATAAGATGACTTTTAGTTAATTATTATAAGAAAAGCTTTTAGAAATAATATGTTAAATATTACTATAATATTATTTTAAAATAAATATTATTATAATATTATATTTTATAAGTTCAAATATTAATATTAATGTTTATTTAAAAAATAATTTATCAAAAAATAAGATGAAATAATCAATATTTACAATTATTTATTGATTTTATTGCTAAGTCAAATAAATGTGTGCAATAAAAATTATTATATAGACGAGTCAATAAATTTAATAAGACTATTTTTTAAGTTATATAAATATTTTATAAGGAAAAAATTGTTTTTCATTTGTACTATAATTTTTCTCTGTATAATCTTATCTCTTACATATTTAATATTTAATTTATATATTAATATTTTTTGAAGACTAAAATTAGTGTATTCAATGTAAAGAGGATTAAAGATAACGTATAACTTCAGATTTGAAATATAGAAGCCTTCCCATGAAACCAACTCAAACTGTACTGCAACCAATAAACAAAATAATAGTTAAAATATTTAACATCAAAGAAACCAGACATATAATATAAAACCACAAGTGATGAGAATGAGAATACACATATGCAAAGCTTTTGGTACAAGTAATGCCTCCAAGCAATTATTTTCTGAAGTCATTGCTCTACAATTTTAATTTGAAAAACTTTGTGTACAAGTAATACCTCCTTATCACATTTTCTCACAATTTATTACTGTACTAAACTCTTGATAAAATTATTGTACACTTATAGTTGTCCACATGTATACTGACTTTGGGTGGCTGCATGGCGCAAACTTCTGACCTTGCTAGTAGGGGTGGCACCAAACTCATAAGCAACACCATACCCAAATCTCCATACCCTCTAGCAATACAGTAGCTGTAAAGAAGATGATTCCATTGGTCTGGCACATCCGCTAGACACCAATGTCTGCAATTTTGCTTTTTCATTGGGATTGGTCCATTTCCTTTTGCTACATAATATATTGAGGGATGACTATCTTTCCTCATCTTTGCCGAGTAAGTTATATTCAAAGACTGTACAGTCTTCCTGTCTTGAAGATGTTGGACTGTTTCAGATATGATTCTGTTTTTCCATGACTCACTCTGAGAGCAAGAAGAATTTAGGTTTGGCCAAGTTTCTTCATGACACTGTCCTCTAGTCTTCGATGTCCCATCTCTGCATTTCAACACAAGCAAGAACTTGAAATGTCAGATTTTTGATGAATTTCTATACCATATTGTATAAGATAGTTACACAGTGGAAACCGACCAAACAAAGTGCTCTAAGAGAATTAGTCAGTCCAAGGGTTTAAGTTTTAAAGGTAACTAAGGATGTTTGTAAAGGCATTAACAGTATTAGAAAATCTTAAGAATGTGGTCCACGATTACCTTACAGTTCACCCCTCGCTAATCAAGAAAAGTAAAACTAAAGGAGAATTAGTATAATACAAGCAAACAAAAACTGAGTTCCTACACTGCACCAGAGACAAAACTAAGCATCTCAGGAAAAAAGTTTCCACGCTACAACAGAGGCACACTAAGTACTCCAAAAACAAATTATATTTTATGAGATGGAGACATCTACTATATGAATTTATGTAACACATAAATAAATTGGAATTTTCTTTAGCTTATATAGCACATGATTTCGTATTGGCAGCATTTGCCTGCAAAGTTTACACTCCTTAAAATTTACAGCATTGACAGCAGAAACAATACCTAAGGTCCTAAAATGAATAGGGGAATAGGTACACAAGAAGATTTGAGTTTTTCAGAATAACATGTTGACAAACCCATTCAACCCAAGTGCTCATTGATTTTTGGAATGCAATTTCAACATCCATCTTAATGTTCAGTCTCCCCCTCCTGGAAATAACACCCCCTGCCAAAATGACTATCTTTGTCATAAAAACCTCTCACAAACAGATAAAAACTATTTCTGGAATGCAGTTTCAACATTCATCTTAATGTTCAGAGTCTCCCCCTCCTGGTAATAACACCCCCTGCCAAAATAACTATCTTTGTCATAGAAACCTCTCGTAAACAGATAAAGATTATTTCTTTATTGCCACAGAAAATGAAACACACACCATCTTATTGTCTTCTCATAGTTCCACCATGTCCTGTGTTAAAGACAATAATATCTCCATTAACCCAAAGATTTGAAGTATAGTGCAGACTCCACTGTATCAACCTTCAGAGTCATTTGAATTTCAGGAGGAGATCCTATTGGAGGGCGGCCCAGGTAAACAAAAAATGGTGCCATGTAATGCTCTACAACAGTGCAGTTATAATCTTCAAATTGGAAAGACAAATATCCCGTGTGCTTTGTGATGGGATTCCCATTCACTTAATATATCTGAGTCTTATCAGAAATTGCTTCAGCCAGCATGCAAACCATGGATTCCCACATGTTTCTCCCAATGGAATCACCCACGAACACAATATGCTTGTTTTGAATGCTTTGGAGAAACTTTCTTGCATCAAACCTAATGTTTCAATTCAAAACCCCAAATTGCAAATGAATATCAGTCACATACTCCAATTGGTCACGATGAGTGGGCACTCGTAATTAGCATTCTAAATTAAGTCTGTGATCCTTTCCACCCACCACCGTAATTGCCACTAACATTTTAATCTTACTTAATTGCCCAACATCACGTATTAATCACTGTTAAGACCTAAAAATTTTAGCCAATCAGATTGATGAAAATTTATTTTAAAAATATTTATAGTTATAAATTTTGCATTTTTACTTTAGAAAAAAAAAAATCTTCAATAAATAAAAATACTAACTTCTAATTTATTGTCAAACACAATTATTAATAAGTAATTAAGCATCACTCACCAGTATTGGCATAGTGTGATCAGTGATGGTTTAAATGTGGTGTTGTTCTTGCCACCAAGGTTCAAACCCCATTGGGGTGTTATTGTTGAGTGTTTATGTTGGGGATGAGATCCCCCATTTGTGACCTCACCAGTTCATAGCTCCGGGTCAAAAGCGTGTACCCCTCTTTAAAAAAAAAACTAATTAAGCATCACTCATTGCAATAGTATTGTCCAATGGCAAGTACTAAAAAGAAAGGTGTACTTACCATGGGCAGAAGCTAACCAACTCAAATTGATTTTCTAAACTGTTGAAGTGTTCTCAGAGCTTGGCTAGTCGCTGAAAACATAACCCCTAGCTCATTTAGAGAAGCAGCATTGCAGATTTTTGAGTAACAATTGATCAATGTTAGTGTTCCTGAACTTGACATGTGTGGTTGTGATCTATGCAATGATCATCCCACCCTTGAATATGCTTACCAATTGCTGATTCCCAACTACCATTGTACAGGAGCTCACCACCTGTTAGAGGAGAACGCCTAACGTTGTAATTACATCTTCTATTATAATTTTTTTCCCTGTAGCCTATACAATAATTCAAGAACCTTAATGTAGTTGTAGTTGAGGTGAATAGACTTGAATAGAGCCACATAGAATTTGATCTTCATTGGCATTTTCTAGGTATTGAACAAAAATGTCTATAATTCATATCTTGTCATGCATAATTTAGTCTTTTATGGCATTTGTTGGGTTTGCAATTTGAACGTGTTGTGATAATGGAATGATGCATAAGTGGACCATAACACTCAATCCTATGAAGGTCTTTCATCACATTATTCATCAAAACTAAAAGTTTTCTTACTCCTCACTTCCAAATTCCATGTGCTTCAAAGGTCAATAGTGACAACAAATTATTTTCTTTCACTAATTCATGAACCCTTACTCCAAAATATTTTCTTCACTTTGTTGTCCAAAGACTAAGTTCGTTCAGTGGGAAGCACATAGCCTATTTAGTGGAACTGGGAGGCCCCTAGGGTTCTTACTCCTTAATGGACCCTCCCCTTATAACCCCTAGGCCTACAACTTGCCCCACACAAACAATATTTGTTGGAGTTTTGAACTTGCAACCATTATTCATGTCTTTCAAAAACTTAATCATTTTGACTACACCTATGTACATGAATTCTAATTATATATTTCTAATTACAAAAGTTAATTGAAATTAAAAAAGCAAAAAAAAGAATATTGTGAGTTAACAAAAATACCAGTATTTTTATAGGTAATATTATGGGGTTATATAATGGGCACTGACCCAAAAAATGAGGATAAGAGTACATGAGTATATATGAAACAAGCAAAAGCTTGCATGAACAACCCATTTGGAGGCATAACAGGCACAATTAGCAACATACATTATTTGAGAACCACCTGGGAAAGCAAAGCAACCAAAATAGTGAAGACACCCAACACCCGAACAATCAAGGAAGGGTAGGTATCCTGCAATGACCTACACTAGCTTCATCATCATATTCTCCTCACGATCAAACACACAACTATTCCTTCCATCAACTGGTACCACTGTAGTCTTAAGCTTGGCTTCACCACTACCAACAAGATTGTCTATCCCCTCAAACTTGATACTGAGAATGATTTATATTCTTTTAGCAACCCTCTGCACCTTCCACCTTACAAATGAGAAAGGCCATACACGTTGGACACTTCCAAAGTGCCTTTGTTGTGTGGAGCAAGCATAAACTTGACCACTATTCACAAATCCCGAGAGAGAGTAGTGAGATTATTTGTATCCATATTCACCTATCTCAACTTAGCCCTCACTACTACCAACTCCAAACCATCCACCCTAGAAAATATGGTGATTTTCAGACCATCCTTCTGACCTGAATCATCAGTGTCCTCATCAACATCATCTTTAGGCATTATAGCATTCTCAGGAAGGATAAGCAACAACTCTAGCCAACTCCTAACTTCCTCAGAATATAGCACCCTGGCCAATTTCTCAGAAAAATATGCCACTACCATTGCATGGGAATGAAGAGTATCATTGTATACCAAGCTCTCCTCTCTAATAATGCTTTTAACCAAGTTCAGGAAGATGAAGATGGGGCAACAGAATTTTTTTTGTCTGTGGTCAAACACCCAACCATGATGCAAAGGATTCCTGCTTCCACGTATCCTTTCAAGCTGTAACACCGAGGGTAAACAAGATGTGGTGGAACATGCACATAGACACCTCGGACAACCACAATTTCACAAACAATAAGCCACATCAAAACTGCCATCAAGAAAACCCTGAAATGATTGCTGCAGAAAGAGAGGAAACTTCACACTCAGCAAAGTCACCTTACCACGTCAGCAATACATACACTAGACACGAGCATGATAATGCCTCCTTGCAATGTAGAAAAGACCAATCATAATGAATATGAATGGTGCTGGGGAAAGCAAATCAAGGAGGTTTCTCGTTAAGGATGGCATCACCCAACCCCTCCCAATCATCAACATTAGAACTTACTATAGATAAGAAATGTATTAATTCAATACCTTCGTTGGCATGCAAATCTGCGACCATTTTACACTCACAATAACAGTGGGAAAAGGAAATAGAATCAAAGCTCCTACAGATGGGGATGGCTTCTTCTAAGAGCTCACATAGTTTCCAATTTAGGCAATTCTCTTTTTTTAAACCTTTAATAATATTCATTGAGTTGCCTTCTACTAAAAATTGTTGCAACCATCTTATTTGTTCAACGAGAGCCCAATGATAATAGTTTCCCATTTGGCTTCATTGTTGGTCTTTTGGCCCAAGTAAAAGGATACCTTTAAATTACCCAAACAATTGTAAATAATGACACCTATCCCAACCAGACCTGAACTTCCAAAACCCTTTTGAGGTAGCACTCTATTTAACCATTCAAGTATCCTTTTTTACTGAAACCCGTTAATGGGTGGGCAAAACTGCCAGCACTTCTATACAATAATATTGTAATTTCACTAATGCGTACAACAATTTAAATTTTTATTCTTAACTAAAAAATAACTTGAAATCAAATAAATCACAAAAAAAAAAAGATTGGGAGTTCACAAAGCTACTAGCTCTTGAGAAAGCAAATGGATATGAAGCAACATTAGAAATCTCTAACAACCTACGAGGCAAATTCACATTGACACTAAAGTCTGCATATATAATCTGGTATAAACACTTTATTAAAAAAATAAAAACCTTTTTAGAAAGTGAAAATAAACCTAACTCCTTCTTCACTGCAGGAATGACATGATGCATCTTTTACAACGCAAGATTTTGTTTGCATGCTGCTTCACTTGGCATCATCAATAATCTCCACAAGAACATTGTCCTTGTTTGAAATGATGGAACTGGTTTGCATCTCTCACAATAATTTGTCATACAACAATCTTGGAGATAAACTTGGTTGCAGTGTGGCAGTCAGCACATACTCAAAGGTTCTTCATGATTCTAATAGTTGTTCCAAGGGATTCTTTAACAATCCAAATGCAATTGCCAGCTTCTCACAATGGTATGACACAATACACCTTTTATGATGCAAGATTGTGTTTGCATGTTGCTTCAATTGGCATCACCAATAATCTCCACAAGAGCATTGTCCTTGTTTGAAATGATGGAACCGGTTTGCATCTCTCACAATAATTTGTCGTGCAACAATCTTGGAGATAAATTTGGTTGCAGTGTGGCAGTCAACACATACTCGAAGGTTCTTGATGACTCTAATAGTTGTTCCAAGGGGCGTGTTTAGCAATCCAAATGCAATTGCCAGCCTCTCACTATGGTGGCAGAGGAAAAATTCTTTTTCCTCTTCCTCCACATCATTCAGTATATGTTTTGAATCTGGAAGAAATCCTGCTGCCTTCATCTGCCAAGACAATTCCTCCAACTTTGCATAGATCTCCTGAGTCTGTGGATGTGATCTGTCTCCAACACAAAAAACATGTACCATTTTATGTACTTCAATCCAACTACATCCAGGAATCTTTTGAATTCCTCTATCTTTCATAAATATCCTCACCTTTTGAACCTTGTCCCATCTGCCCACTTCTGCATAGATGTTCGAGAGAAGATCATAAGTTGCAGTGTTTTCCTGATCCAGCTCAAAAAGGAGAGTTGCCGTAAATACCCCTAACTCTGTATTCTTATGTGATCTACATGAACCAAGCAAACACATCCACACAACTGCCACAGGTTTAATTGGCATTTTGATAATAAAGTTTAGAGTTTCCTCAAGATAGCCAGCACGGCCAAGCAGGTCAACCATGCATGCATAATGATCAATTGTAGGACTAATGCAATAAGAGTCAATCATGCCATTGAAGCATTTGCAGCCCTCATCCACCAAACCTGCATGGCTGCATGCAAATAAAACACAGGCAAAGCTTCCATGGTCAGGATATGTTCCAGAGTGCTTCATTAGTTCAAAGACTTTGAAAGCATCTTTGCAAAAGCCATTTTGTGCATATCCTGCAATCATCGTATTCCATGAGATCACATCTCGCTGAGACATTTTATCAAACAATTCACGTGCCTTGTGTATGCTTCCACATTTTGCATACATATCTAACAGGGCATTGGCAACTACAACATCTGAGCAATATCCACTTTCAATGATACTTGGATGGATGCACATACCCTGTTCCAAAGCTCCCATTTTGGAGCACGCTGGCAGGATGCTGGCAAAAGTTGCGCAGTTTGGTTCTACACCTGCCAATTGCATTTGCATAAAAGTTTCCAACGCTTCTTCAACAAGCCCATTTTGTGCATATCCTGAAATAATTGCAGTCCACGAGACCACATCTCGTTCAGACATTTTGTCAAACAGTTCGCTTGCCTTTTTTATACTCCCACATTTTGTGTACATGTCTACAAGGGCACTCACAACTACAACATCTAATAGGAGTCCACTTTCAATTATGCTACGATGGACATCCATGCCCTGTTCCAAATATCTCATCTTGGCACAGGGTGGGAGGATGCTGGCAAAGGTTGTGGAGTTTGGCTTAACACCTGCTGTTTGCATTTGCTTAAAGGTTTCTAATGCTTCTGCAACAAACCCATTTTGTGCATATCCTGCTATCATTGCATTCCATGAGACCACATCTCGTTCAGACATTTTTTCAAACAGTTCGCATGCTTTTTCTATGCTTCCACATTTTGCATACATGTCTATCAGGGCATTCAGAACCATGACATCTGATAAAAATCTGTTTTCTATTATGCTTTGATGGATGTGCATACCCTGTTCCAAAGCTCCCATTTTGGCACAGACTGGGAGGATGATGGCAAAGGTTGTGGAGTTTGGCTTAACACCTGCCGTTTGCATTTGCTTAAAAGTTTCTAAAGCTTCTACAACAAACCCGTTTTGCGCATATCCTGCGATCAGTGTACTCCATGAAACCACATCTTGTTGAGGAATGTTGTGAAACAGTTGATGGGCTTTGTGTATATTTCGACATTTTGCATACATGTCTATCAGGGCATTTGCAATTACAACATCTGACAAAAATCCACTTTTGATTATGCTTTGATGGATTTCCATACCCTCTTCCAAAGCTCCCATTTTTGCACAGGCTGGGACGATGCTGGAAAAGGTTGTGCAGTTTGGCTTTACACTAGCCAGTTGCATTTGCTTAAAAACTTTCAAGGCTTCTTCAACAAACCCATTTTGCAAATATCCTGCAATCATTGAAGTCCACGAGACCACATCCAGTCGAGGGATTTTGCCAAAAAGTTCACGCGCCTTATCTATGCTTCCACACTTTGCATACATGTCTACCAAGGCACTTGCAACTACAACATCTGACAAAACACCACTTTCGATTATACTTTGATGGATGTTCCTACCCCAATCTATAGCTCTAATTTTGGCACAGGCTGATAGGACGCTAGCAAATGTTGTGGAGTTTGGCTTTGAACCTGCAAATTGCATTTGCTTAAATGCCTCCAAACCATCTTCAATAAATCCATTTTGAACATATCCTGCAATCATCACATTCCATGAGACGACATCTGGTTGAGGCATTTCTTTTAAAAGCCTCAAAGCCTCATCAAAAATACCATTTTGTACATATCCTGCAATCATCACATTCCACGAGACCACATTTTTCTGAGGCATTTCTTTGAAAAGCTTCAAAGCCTCCTCAAGAATTCCATTTTGCGCATATCCTGCAATCATAGCATTCCAAGAAATGACATTTCTTTGAGACATTTTGTTGAACAGTTGACGTGCCTTGTGTATACTCCCACATTTTGCATACATGTCTACCAGGGCACTTTCAACTACAACATCGGACAGAAATCCACATTTCATTATGCTTTGATGGATGTCTAAACCCTCTTCCAAAACTCCTAATTTGGCACAGGCTGAGAGTATGCTAGAAAAAGTGAATTGATCCGGTTTGACACCTGTTGCTTGCATTTGCTGAAACATTCTCAATGCCTCACCAGGATACCCATGTCTTCTGTATGCTGCAATCAACGCATTCCATGACAACCCATCTCTTTCTTTCATCCCCTCCAACACCTCACGCGCATCCTTTAAATTCCCACACTCGGCATACATGTTGATAAGCTTATTTTGAAAAAATGTTCCTGTTCCCTTGTGAGTGATCAGAGAGTGGGTTTGCTCATCTTGTAATCTAATTACATTTGACAAAAACCGGTGATTCGAGCGGAACAAGCTCATTTTTCTTAGATCATGATGCTCTCTTTATTGTGTTTTTTTTTTAATGTTGAAAGATCCCAAGAAAGAAAAATACAAACTGCGTTTAAACAGCAATAATATCAGGTATAAAACCAGCATCATAATGATCATGACAGACTTTAAACAAGAAACATCGAAGTTCATTCCCATGGGGAAATTGTAGATTAAGCATCGAGTATTATTTTTCAATGATCAGAATGGCATGTTTGACATCCTTCTCCGTTGCCATGTCTGAAACAATGAGGGCAACGCTCCGAATAAGCTTGTCTAACAACACTCCCAGTTCGGAAAGAGTGTCTAAGCTCATTGAAAGCGAGGGTAAAGGCATTAAGCTAGCTGGGAAATCGAAGAATATGAGAGACCTTAAGTCCAATTGGCTAGCCTACACTTCATGTTGGAGATTTATGTTCAACTTTTTTTAGGTGAAATTCTAATGTAGTAGTGTGTTTGGCATGGAGTAGATAATTCACTTAAGCTGCTTTCCAATGCAACTCATGGGGCTCTTGCATGAATTAAGAGGCCATGCCTACAACATATGAAAATTTAAGTCTTATGTGAGTTAAGTAGATGAGACTCCCAACAAGTTGTCAATACAAATTTCTATCGATGAAGGGTGAAGAACATTGAGCTTCAAGGTTGAATCCTAATAGAAATAAGATTGGTGTAAGCTTACAATCACCCATGAAAAATCTAGAGAAAATGTTAAGAGCATACTTGGGTTGTGAAATGAAGACACCTAAAGATGATTGAGTGATCTCAATCCCTAAGAAGTAATACAAAATTTCCAAGGTTGATATTATAAATTAATCGTAGAGAGTAGTTTTCACTACCCTAATAGTGGATTAGTGACTCCTTGTGATCAACGAGTCACCAACATAGAGAACCATAAATTTGAGAGTGCCATCTTGTTGTGGAATGTATACATTTAGATTAGAGTGGCATCAAGTAAACCCAATTGATAAAAGGAAGGATTTCATCTTGGCATACCAAGCTCGAGGGACCTATTTGAGGTCATAGATAGACTTTTGTAGTTAGAGAACTAGTGAGGAGTCTTGAATAAACTCCCTTGGTTGCTCTATTTATATTTCATCTTGAAGGTGACTGTGAAGAAATGTAATCTTCACATCCATCTAATGAGATTCCCAATGGTGGGTTGTAGTTGTAATAAGGGTGAGTTAGATGGAATTTTATTTTGGCAACTAGCACAAAAGTCTTAAGAGTACTCAATCTTGGGAACTTGGGAGAGTCCTTTTGTGACCAATCAAGCCTTCTATTTGTCAACCTTGTTTGCTAGATCCACTTGCATTGAACAAGTGTACTTCCCTAAGGAAGGAGGATTAAATCCCAACTATGGTTCCTCTCCAATGAATAAACTCTTCTCATGTAGCAACATCCCACTTGGAGATACCAAAAACTTCTTGAAAGGACTATAGATCATAAGTTGAGGTAATGAAGAGATATGAAGCCTACTGAAATTATGACTTTGTTCTTCTAGTATTTGAAGCATCCCCAACCCAGTTTTCTATTGATTTTAATGTTTGATGAACCCAAATAGATCTAATGGTTGGAAATTCTGGAGGAGAATCATGAACCTCTAAATGATGAATAAGAGAGGAGGAAGGTGAATCTGCATCACCATTGTTGTTAGTTGATTTGGATGAAGAAGATAACTCATCATCACTAGGAGGATTAAAATCCTCTAAAGAATTATCATCATGTTGTTGTGTCTCCAATGTGATGGGCAAGTGCATGGAAATGGGGGACCAAAAAGGGGTCTTAAGTGGCCACTTTCTTTTTTTCTTCTGAAATGAGGAAAGACTAATCTTGAATGAGAAATTGATTATAGTTACACTAAACATTTCAAGATGCAAATAAGAGTCATAGTGCTCTGAATCTACTTTTTAAACTGCTATTTTTTTAAAAAAATTGTAGAGATTAAGGGGTTCAAAAGGGGGGGATGCACAAAGTGGTCCTATTTTTTTAAAAAAAAACATATAATATTGTCTAATGTGGCCCCCCTAAAATGTTAACTTTTTTAGTATTTAAAAAATTGCTTAGGTGATAAATTAGCTAATACCTTGTAGTTTATGCCCAATTTTTTTTTATGTTTTTAATGAATGTATGATTTCTTGCTAATTTTCAAATTGGACACATCTTGAAAAACAAAAAAAATGATCATGCTCCCCTTGATTTTTTTGAAAACTAATTGAAAAATCATTTTTTTTAATACATGTAGAATGGAATATAGTTTCCAAAAATGTAATTTATTTGAAAATTTGATGAACAGTTAAAAAATAAAGTAAAAAATATCACACATTGGTTTAAAAAAAACAAATACACTAATAAAATAAATTAAAGATGAAAACCTTAACATACTCAAAACGTGAAAAAAATTACATGGATATAAATCTAAGAGAGGGCTTAACATTATTGTGGTAATTTTTATGAATTGAGATTTAAACACATGCATACCTAATGGGGAGCATGCTCGAGATTATACATCAATTTTTTTACAATGTACAAAAACATGTGTTTGGATGTTGAAATGTCACTTCAACCCTTTAGGTTGGAATCCCAAGGCAAATCCAAGTCAAAGGCTTGAAAATTTTAAAAGTAAACAATAATGCTAGTGTGTTATAATGTGCTTGCATTATGTGAATGCAATCACATAACACAAGTGCGTTATAATGTGCTCACATTTTTGTGATGAAAAAATCTCTTTCTCTTTCTCTTTGAGTCAAATTATATACATGATTTATAGACATTTAATGAAAATTTATATATGGACATTTTATTTCTTATACTTTAAGTTATATTTCATGTATATAGTTTTAGATGTTTGAGAAAGCCTTTGGATTTCTAGGAGTTATAATGCAAATTTTGTTGATATAAACAGCCATGGGCCTCTTACTTCCAGCCATGATTTTATCAAGCAATAAATAAAATATAGCCTAATGGCTATTTAATTTATTGGAGACACCACTAGTGAAGAGGCACTTCACTTAGAAGAATAAATAATATTTATTGTTATCAAGTTTAGTGAAAAGGCACTTCACTTAATATTAATTTATATTCATTGTATGAGGCCGACTTCATATTGGGAGTCACCACCTTTGTATGAGTTACAATATTTCATATATGGGCCGACTTTGTGTTATGAAAGGATGTGATTTATGGAGGCTCTCTCTTCAACTTGTATATATAAGAGATGTTGTTTAGTTGATTTTCATTCATTCATAGTTCAATTTCAAGAGAAGTGAGAGTTTATCAAGGAGGTCAATATTGTGTCTTCAAGAAGATAGATATTATTATAGCAAGGTGTTAGATTCTATCTTGTGTGTGCATCAAAGTGTGGTGTTGATATTCGACCTTGTATTTGGTCTCATTGTAAAAGTGAATTGGCTTCGTTATTCAATATATAAGAGATTATTGTTGTTGGGTTTTCCTCCCTCAAGTTGGAGGGTTTTCCCAAGGTATATGTTGTGTCAAATTGTTTAAAATTGCTCTATATCTACTTATTTAATTTTTGATCCTAAAACTAACATGGTATCAGAGCGAGTTTAAGCAAGACCGTGATCAGATTTCTATAAGCAGCATGCTCTTCCTCTCTTGTTCTCATCTTCGTGTGTCTATCTTATCTTTACAATGGTGAAAGGACTCAACGTTGAAGATAGACTTGAAGGTGCCTCTAACTTCACCTCTTGGAAGTTTAGAGTTTTGATTACATTGGAAGAAAATGAGACTAGTGAGTTCGTGGAGAGCGAAGTTCCTGAGCCTTCTGATGAGAATGAGAAGTCACAATGGAAGAAGAATGGCACAAAGGCCAAGAAAATATTGATTGATTCTATGAAGGATCACCTTGTGCTTATTATCCCAAAGTTAAAGACAACGAGAGAGATGTTCAAGACCTTGGAGGGATTGTATGAGATCAATAATACAAGCAGAGCTCTTGCATTGAGGCATCAACTTCATCACATCAAGATGGCGAAAGGAGATTCTGTCATCTCCTTCTTCATGAAGATCACTAAGTTGAGAGATTAGCTTTGTGCCATTTGGCATATGGTTGATGATAAAGACTTAGTCATGTTGGCACTTAATGGTCTTCCTCAATCTTGGGAGCCATTTATCCAAGGTATTAGTGGAAGATCGAAGCTACCTAAGTTTGATCGCCTTAGGGAAAATTATATTCAAGAGGAATCAAGATTGGCAGCGAGAGGCCATGGGCGAAGTTCTAATAATGAAGATATTCATGTACTTGCTGCTCAATCATTAAAGTGGAAAGGAAGAGAAGGGAAGAAAGGAAACTTCAAGAGGAACAAAGATAGAAGATTGAATGGTGCTCCTAAATCTAAGATGAAGAAGGATCTCTCCCATATACAGTGCTTCAGATGTGACAAGTTTGGTCATTATGCGAGAGATTGTGCAACTAGACCAAAACAACATGTTTCCATAGCAGATGTGGGTGAGGTCTCTCCTCAGAAGGATTCAAGAGACAATTCAAGTGGATTTCTATTTATTTTTTCCCTATCAAGCAATGTTCCAACCGATAGCAACATGGTCGATTGATAGTGGCGGCTCTCATCACATTACTAGATTTAGAGAACATCTTTCAGATTTGGTGGAGAGAGATACCAACATTCAAGTCATAATTGGTGATGATGCATGCTATTTTGTGAAAGGTCTTGGAGCCTCCTCTCTTCACTTAGATTTTGATGTCTCTCTTTAGTTGAGCGATGTGTTATTTATACCAGGCATCAAGAGGAACCTTGTATCAATTTCAACCTTAGAGGACAAAGGATATCAAGTTGCATTTTTTGAAGGAAAAGTTCTTGCTTGGCCAAAGAACTCTAGCATCAAGACAGCCTGAGTGATTGGTGTTTGGCAAGAGAGTCTTTATAAACTTTCCATTTGTCCAATGCAGGAATTGTTGCATGATTCCACCAATTCAAGTGAGCTTTGGGACAAAAGACTTGCTCACCTTCATTTTAGAGCACTTCCATCCATGGAGAAGATGGTCACTGACCTTCTAAAACTCAGCCAGGAGCATGAAGGTACTTGTCGAGGATGCACATTGGGTAAGAATACTAAAGGTCCTTTTCATAGTAGTGAAAGTAGATCTAAATGTATTCTAGATCTTGTTCATTCTGATTTGTGTGGTCCAATGTTTGTTGCTTCTTTGAGTGGTTTTTGGTATTATGTAATTTTCATTGATGACTACTCTAGAAAGACTTGGATTTATTTCTTAAAGACTAAAGAATCTAAAGAGGTACTTGAGAAATTCAAAGAATTTAAGGCTCAAGTAGAGAACTTGTCTAGGAAAAGGATCAAAGTTCTGATATTTAACAACAGAGGAGAATACATCTCTGGAGGCTTCCATAACTTTTGTATCGAGGCAAGGATTAAGAGGTAGTTTTGTGTCCCTTACAATCCATAGCAAAACAGTGTTGCAAAAAGGAAGAACAAATCCATTGTAGAGGCAGCTAAAGCTACGATCCATGATGAAGACTTGCAAACCTTCCTTTGGATAGAAGCATCTAAAACTGTAGTGTATGTTCAGAATTGGAGCCCTCATTGTATTTTGGAGAACATGACTCTTGAAGAAGCCTTCATAGGTGTGAAGCCTAAAGTTAGTCACTTGAGAATATTTGGTTGTCCTGTGTATGTTCATGCGCCTAAAGATAAAAGGACTAAGTTAGAACCATCTGGCAAGAAAGGAATATTTGTGGGCTACAGTGAATCTTCACAAGCCTATAGGATTTACATTCCAAGTCAGAAATAGATAAAAATCAACATGGATGTTACTTTTGAAGAAAATATTGCATTCAAAAGGTCTAAAGGTTCATACATGGAGATAGATAATGAAGATCAAGAGACTCCTCAGGACATGGAAGTTGACCATACTCCTGAGATTCAGAGGGAGTCTACGGAACCAAAAGAAGATGGTGATCCAATTGAGCCTTTGGAACCAACTGATGGGCCAAGAGACATTATCATAGGTCGAAAGAGACCTCTATGGGCTAGGCAAACAATGTAGGAGGTAGAAAAGTTTGCAACCCCTAGAGGAACATTCAAAGAAAGCAAAAGACCACAAAAGTTTCCAAGCTATGTTGCATTAATGAGTCATATTATTGAATATGAGCCTTCCAGTGTTGAGGAAGCATCAAGTCAACAAGTATGGAGAGATGTTATGGCTAAAGAATATCAATCTATCATCAAGAATGATGTTTGGGATATTGTACCAAGACTAAAAGGGAAATATGTTGTATCTTCTAAATGGCTTTTCAAGATCAAGCATGCGACTGATGGAAGCATTGAGAAGTACAAATCTAGATTTGTGGCTAGAGGATTCTCTCAGAAAGAAGGAATAAACTATGAAGAAACATTTACTCTGGTTGCTCATTATACATCCATCAGGACTATCATTGTCATTGTAGCAGCTAAAGGATGGAAGTTACATCAGATGGATGTGAAGACTGCATTTCTTAATGGTGTAATTGAAGAAGAGGTATACATTGAGCAACCCGACGGCTTTGAGATTCATGGGAAGGAGTCTCATGTTTGTAAATTGAAGAAGGCTTTGTATGGCCTTAAGTAGGCTCCTCATGCATGGTATGAGAGGATTGATCGCTACCTGATGAGCTTGGGATTCTCCAAGAATGATGTTGATTCAAACCTATACTTCAAGGTAGTTGATGGTGAGGCATTAATCTTGGTTCTTTATGTTGATGATCTATTTCTTACTGGAGAAGAACATCTCATTATCAAATGCAAGAAGGAGTTAGCTTTAGAATTTGAGATGAAGGATCTTGGATACATGCATTACTTCCTTGGTTTAGAAGTATGGCAGAGGCCTAATGAGGCCATTCTGAGTCAAGGGAAGTATACAATAGACATCTACAACAATGGAAACCAATTTGAAGAAGTTGAGTGAGTCTGCAGCTAGTTTAGATTTGGTGGATCCCACTATATACAGACAATTGATTGGATTATTGATGTATCTAGTTAATACTAGACCAGATATTTGCTATGTAGTGAGTGCACTTAGTGAGTTCATGTGTGAAGCAAGGAAAATACATCTAGTTGTAGCGAAGCATATCCTGAGATACTTGTGTAGCATAGTTGGATATGGCTTGTGATACACTTCCAGTGTAGATCTTTAGTTGCAAGGATTTTCTGATTCTAATTGGGCAGGGAGTGTAGCTAATCAGAAGAGCACCTCTGGTTGTTGCTTTAGTTTGGGGTCTATGATGATTTGCTAGTGTAGCAGGAAGTAGTCTTAAGTGGCACTAAGCACTGCAAAGGCATAGTATATTACAACTTGTGTAGCAACTCGAGAAGCAATGTGGCTTCATAAGCTCCTTGTAGGATTGTTTGGACAATCATTGGAGCCGACTGTTATTCATTGTGATAATCAAAGCTGTGTGAAGCTTTCTGTCAATCCAGTGTTTCATGATAGAAAAAAACATGTTGAGATCAAATACCACTATAT
Organism: Sequoia sempervirens; assembly: GCA_007258455.2. Classification (NCBI taxonomy): domain Eukaryota; kingdom Viridiplantae; phylum Streptophyta; class Pinopsida; order Cupressales; family Cupressaceae; genus Sequoia; species Sequoia sempervirens. The sequence goes on from VDFB02266194.1 coordinate 39,427, forward strand.
CAAAGAAATGGTATTGAGGAAAGCTATCCAGTTGAGATACATTTGTACTGATGAGCAAATGGCTAATATTCTCACCAAGCCTCTCTCCAGAGTGAAGTTTGTGCACTTTCGAGACAAGCTTGGAGTTGTGGAGAATGAAGCTCTAGCTGAGAGGGAGATTCAACATCAGTGATCTTCTGTGATTTGCTTTAATGCATCTTTCTCTGTGAGAGAAATTTGAGGTGAAAGCCCTTGTTAATGCATCTTTCTCTGTGAAAGAAATTTGAGGTGAAAGCCCTTGTTTCCACCCTTTGGGAGTAGCCATGGTGGATGTCACATTGAGTGACTCCATGACAACATCACGTTGAGAGACTTCATGATGATTTCCTTTTACTTGTGTTTATCCACCCTCTAGGAGTAGCCATGGTGGACATCATGATGAGATGATGACATCACGTTGAGTGACTTTGTGATGGGAACTTGTGGAAATGTCCTTTCCATACATAGGAGTAGCCATGATGGATGATATCACATTGAGTGACTCTGTGATGAACTCTTTCCACATATGGGTGTAGCCATTGTGGGTGTCATGTTGAGAGACTCCATGACATTGGATAGCTAGAAGTATTCCTCCCTAGCTGAGAGGGAGTGTTGATGTAAATATTTTTAGGCCTCTTACTTCTAGCCATGATTTTATCAAGAAATAAATAAAATATAGCCTAATGGCTATTTAATTTATTGGAGACACCACTAGTGAAGAGGTGCTTCACTTAGAAGAATAAATAATATTTATTGTTATCGAGTTTAGTGAAGAGGCGCTTCACTTAATATTAATTTATATTCATTGTATGAGGCCGACTTCATATTGAGAGTCGCCACCTTTGTATGAGTTACAATCTTTCATATATGGGTCGGCTTTGTGTTATGAAAGGACACAATTTATGGATGCTCTCTCTTCGACTTGTATATATAAGAGATGTTTAGTTGATTTTCATTCGTTCATAGTTCGATTTCAAGAGAAGTGCAAGTTTATCAAGGAGGTCAATATTGTGTCTTCAAGAAGATCAATATTATTATCATAAAGGTGTTAGATTCTATCTTGTGTGTGCATCAAAGTGTGGTGCTGATATTTGGCCTTGTATTTGGCCTCATTATAAAAGCAAATTGGCTTCATTATTCAATATATAAGAGATATTGTTGTTGGGTTTTTCCCCCTCAAGTTGGAGGGTTTTCCTAGGGTATATGTTGTGTCAAATTGTTTAAAATTGCTTTATATCTACTTATTTAATTTCTGATCCTAAAACTAACAAATTCTAAGTTTTGGAAGATCTTATAATTTTTTAAACTTAGTTAAAATTTAATAATCAATAGGTTAAATTTTAGTAATCAGGAGGCCAAATATTAGTAATCCACAAGCTATATCATATTTGTCCCTCTCTCTATCTCACTTGGTGTATATCCTATATGTTATAGACTTCTCTCTCTCTCTCACTATCTCCATCACTTTCTCTACCTCTCTCTATATTTCACTATCTCTCCTTTGAGCTCAAAAACTACCTCTCCATCCCCACCTCTCTCTTTCCCCATCTCTCCCTCCCACCTTCCCTCTCTACTTCTCTCTATCCCACCTCTCTCTCCCTCCCTACCTCCATCTCACCTATATCCCTATATACCTCTACCTCCCTCCCTTTTCCCTCCTCTCTCTCTTTCTCACTCTCTTCTTCCCTCTCTACTTCCCTCTCTACTTCTTTGTATCTCTTTTTCCATCCTTCCCCCCCTCTCTCTCTCTTAATTTCTCCCTCTTCCTCCTTCACTCTCTACTTATCTCTATATCACCTACCCCTATCTACCTCTCCCTTCCTCTCTCCCCCCACTCCCTCACTCTATCTTTCCATCTCTCTCCCTCCCTCCTTCCCCATTCCTCTCTCTCCTTTCTCCTTATGTCTATCTCACCTCTCTCTCCCTCCCTCTCTACTTCTCTTTGTCTCACCTCTCTCTTCCTTCATCCTCTCTCTACTTCTTTATATCACTCTCCCTCTCTCTCTACCTATGTCTCTTTCCTTCTCTCTCCCTCCCTCCTTCCCTATCTATTCTCTATCTCCTGTCTCCCTCTCTACCTACCTCTTCCTACCTCCATACCTCTCCTTTTCTCTCTCTCACTGCCTCTCTCTCTACTTACCTCTTCCTACCTAAAGAGAGAGAGATGAAAGGACGCAATTTATGGAGGCTCTCTCTTCAACTTGTATATATAAGAGATGTTTAGTTGATTTTCATTCGTTCATAGTTCGATTTCAAGAGAAGTGCAAGTTTATCAAGGAGGTCGATATTGTGTCTTCAAGAAGATCAATATTATTATCATAAAGGTGTTAGATTCTATCTTGTGTGTGCATCAAAGTGTGGTGCTGATATTTGGCCTTGTATTTGGCCTCATTATAAAAGCAAATTGGCTTCATTATTCAATATATAAGAGATATTGTTGTTGGGTTTTTCTCCCTCAAGTTGGAGGGTTTTCCTAGGGTATATGTTGTGTCAAATTGTTTAAAATTGCTTTATATCTACTTATTTAATTTCTGATCCTAAAACTAACAAATTCTAAGTTTTGGAAGATCTTATAATTTTTTAAACTTAGTTAAAATTTAATAATCAATAGGTTAAATTTTAGTAATCAGGAGGCCAAATATTAGTAATCCACAAGCTATATCATATTTGTCCCTCTCTCTATCTCACTCTGTGTATATCCTATATGTTATAGACTTCTCTCTCTCTCTCACTATCTCCATCACTTTCTCTACCTCTCTCTATATTTCACTATCTCTCCTTTGAGCTCAAAAACTACCTCTCCATCCCCACCGCTCTCTTTCCCCATCTCTCCCTACCACCTTCCCTCTCTACTTCTCTCTATCCCACCTCTCTATCCCTCCCTACCTCCATCTCACCTATATCCCTATATACCTCTACCTCCCTCCCTTTTCCCTCCTCTCTTCTTCCCTCTCTACTTCCCTCTCTACTTCTTTGTATCTCTTTTTCCATCCTTCCCCCCTCTCTCTCTCTTAATTTCTCCCCCTTCCTCCTTCACTCTCTACTTATCTCTATATCACCTACCCCTATCTACCTCTTCCTCCCTCTCTCCCCCCACTCCCTCACTCTATCTTTCCATCTCTCTCCCTCCCTCCTTCCCCATTCCTCTCTCTCTCCTTTCTCCTTATGTCTATCTCACCTCTCTCTCCCTCCCTCTCTACTTCTCTTTGTCTCACCTCTCTCTCCCTTCATCCTCTCTCTACTTCTTTATATCACTCTCCCTCTCTCTCTACCTATGTCTCTTTCCTTCTCTCTCCCTCCCTCCTTCCCTATCTATTCTCTATCTCCCGTCTCCCTCTCTACCTACCTCTTCCTGCTTCCATACCTCTCCTTTTCTCTCTCTCACTGCCTCTCTCTCTACTTACCTCTTCCTACCTAAAGAGAGAGATGAATTGAGGGTTGGAGAGTGGAGATAGAGAGAAGTAGAGATGGAGAGAGGTATAGAGAGGGAGAGTGGGAGGGAGAGGTCGAGAGAGTAAGGGTGGGAGGGAGAGGCAGATAAAGAGAGGGAGAGGAGAGATAAAGAGAAGTAGAGAGGGAAGGAGGGAGGGAGAGAGAGGTAGGGGAGGAGAGAGAGGTGAGATAGAAAGAAGTAGAGAGAGAGAGAGGTGAGATAGAAAGACGTAGAGAGAGGTGAGATAGAAAGAAGCATAGAGAGGTGAGATGAAGAGAATTAGAGAGGGAAGGAGGGAGAGAGGGAGGGAGGGAGGGAGAGAGATGGAGAGAGTTGTGAGATAGTGAGAAGTATAAAGGGAAGGAGAGAACACGAGAGAGAGAGGGGGAGGTAGAGAGGGATCATAGGTGAGATAGAGAGAAGTAGACACACATAGAGAGGGTGGAAGAGAGAGAGAGAGGTAGGTAGAGAGAGGGAGAGGAGAGATAGAGAGAAGTAGATAGAGAGGGAGGGAAAGGTAGGTAGAGAGAGATAGAGAGAAGTAGAGAGGGAAGGAGGGAGGGAGTGAGAGAGAGATAAGATAGAGAGGTGTAGAGAGAGAGAGAAGAGAGAGAGAGAGTAGAGTGGGAAGGAAGGAGGGAGGGAGGGAGGGAGGGATGGAGAGGTAGGGAGGGTGAGAGAGAGGTGAGAGAGAGAAACAAAGAGGGAAGGAGAGTGTGTGTGAGAGAGAGAAGTAGAGAGGGAAATTCATGAATAAAAAAATCATACAATCTTTCTACCATTATCTCTCCCTTGCATCTTGGTATGAATTTTGTAAATTCTATTTTAATTTTTATAGACTAATAAAATAAAATAAAGGGCAACAATATTTTTGGGATATTATCATAGTCATTCAAATGACTTGTTAGTTTTTCAAACGGGTGGCAAGTTTTAAAGGGCTATTGGTTACTTTGTATACTAGCAACCCTCAAATATTCAAGCCATGGATCCTTTCGGTTCAGCTCTTGGCATCAAATTGACATGTAAATTAATTTTCAATGGTTGTCATTTCCTTGAAAAATTCAAGACTAGTGAACCCACTATAGTCGATTTTTTTTTTCATGGCAGTGACAAATAATTTTAGTTGACAGTCATCTAGAATTCAATAGTTGCAAAAATTGAAAAGAATATTCCCTATCACAATAGTATATTTTGGTGATTGATAAATCCACAAGCATATTACATGTTGACAATAATATATTCTAACTTATTTTTGACCAACTATTTTTTTTTCCTAAGAGGGAGTATTTTGGCGAGTATAGAATATTTTGGTCATTGGGTTTTGTTGGTGTTAACACTCTGTCTATTGATGTTAGCTTGTGTACCCTATTTGGCCTCTCTAAACCCTAAATCATGCCTAATAGGGTTTTTTTTCATTTAAGCCATAAATTGGGCATATGGTGTTGGATTTTTGCGAATGAGATATTGTCAAAAGATAGTTTTGCATAATTTGTAGTGGTGTAGGTCTCATCATCAGATTTTTCTATTGGTACAATTTATCATCTATTGAAGTCAAAGTATCAATTTTGGCTTTTGAGAATTTTCCTTGTATCTCCAATTTTCATGATTCTTGTGGACTTGGAAAGTTATTTTAGGGCTCTTCAAATCTATCCATGCAATTTTTCTATAATTTTCCCCAAGTATTTTTTATTTATCATTTTATGATTTCATATTTTGGTCAATTACTTAGATGTCTTGGTACCTAGAAATGATTTCTTTGCATGATATGAATTCATTTGATCTAATTTATATGCTTTGAGTGTTAATGTTATAGCAGCTTTAGGTTCATCCTTCTAGCCACGAGTGAAGACATAAATCAATATAGCATATCGGCTATTTATTTATATGTGTTATTCAATATGTTTGGGCGCTTCTCTTGGCAACAATATAATTCCTAAAAGGGCCGACCTTCCTTGTAATTCACATCTTCTATTTTGAAATTATATCTTTTATTATGGCCGACCTTATTCTTGAAGAGGTGCGACCTATGTATAAATACAAGTTCTTTTCCATTCATTGAGCATCAAGTTTTCCATTCAAGTGCGAATATATTCAAGAGCAGAATTGCAAATTTCTTCAAGGGTAGATTTAGTAATTCAAGGAAGTGTAGATCATCATCTGTTATTGTATCTGGTGTAGGTGCTGAATATTGGCCTTGTGATTGGCCCCATTGTAAAGATATTTGTTGTCATTACTTATATATAAGAGAAGATCTTTGTTGCTGGGTTTTTCTCCCTCAAGAGGAGGTTTTCCCAGGGTATCTGCTGTGTTATTGTGTCTGATTTGAATTTAATTTATGTGCATTAATTTGATCATCATAATTTAACATGGTATCAGAGCGGGTTGATGTAAGATCTGATTAGATGAAAATTCAAATAGTGTTGAAGGAAATCACAGTTGTTTAAAAGGAATTGAAGAACACCCTCAAACTTCATCCTTGGCAGTCAATTCACCTTTGAGAATCGTAGGAGTTGAATCACTTAGGCTATGGTCGGGCAATTTTATGTCATCCTCAGTCAGCATTCAATAGGGGATGATGTGTAACAAATTGTGTAGGTTCTAATCTCAAGGATTGCTATACATACATATAGAGTGACGACGAAGAAGCATTCGTGTCAATTCAGTTTGGAGAATTAACTCGAGCACCCTGACGGAGAGTCCATATCACCAATGACTTTGGTATAAAGAATATGCGTCATCTTGGATCGCATGATGGAGCAGTCTTGAGGAAGGAGTTAGCAGATTGATTTAGGTGCAAGCCCATCCCGATGGAAACCACGATTCACATTTCCGTCACTGTAATTTTGACTTGTCAGTAAGAAAAATGCCTTTGTCATCATCGTCAGTAGTAGCGGCATAGGAATTTTGGCATAGTGGTGGATCTGTGAGTCGAGTTGGTGTTCGCAGTGAAATGGGAAGTGGCGAATTACCGGTGGCCCAGAGACAATGTGATTTTGGTTCACTTTCGCCTCTCGAGCATCCTGTATGGGGGTCAACTGGGGTTCCATCAACCTCTCGGTGGAGGACATCAATTGGAATTTCGCTGATGATCAATAGAGATGGGTCGAGGCTATGGACTGTGAGATATTCCAATGAATGGAGAAGTCGTGATTTATTTCAGAAAGCGGGGGCTCTTTATTTGGGCCAATCACGGGGCAAGGCAAGTGGTCTATGGAGACTGGCGCGATCGGTTCTACAGGCTCATATGGTAAGAGCGAACTAGCAAAGCTTCATTAAAATATGTTCACTTTGTTATGACTGAAAACTTTACATCTGGAATGCTAGATTAATCTAATGCTAAGTGGAGATAGACTCCTTATCGTTAAGGACCATATTCTATTTAAGTTCCATATCGTTAAGGAGCACGATTTGAAGGAGCACCTCTGCCTGGAGGTCAAGCGCCTCGGCCTCAGCGTTGTCATTATGGGGAGTAAAGGGTTTTTGGAGCCTCTTGGAGGATCTCAAAGGGAAGGCTTGGCAGCGTCAGCAACAATTGCATTCACCACTACGACTGCCCTGTCGTTGTCATCAGGTACACTGATGAAGAGAAAGACTGCAACCTTGTTAACCTGTAACCCACCGAACCTTTGAAAGAATCCAAGTTGGAGATGGAGGTCGTGCCTGAGAAGGTCAAGTCGGATGAGCTTCATTCATAGAAAACAAAGTGCATCGCAAATTTGAATGGTCAAAGACCATGTTCAAATTTAACCTTGCAAAGGGCCTGTGTTCAAGCCATGAAGATGGTGGACTGATCTGAGTGTAGGAGTAGCGTTCCATACTGTGTCAAGTATTTGCATCCATCAAAATATTTAAAGAGATAAGTATTCTTTGTTTGCTGAGTTATATCATTTAGTTGGATCTTGTAATTAGTAAAGAGAAATAGTGGTTTCTCTTGAATTGTGTTCACTAGCATAAGATCCTTTGTAAATTTCATTTATTGCAAGTTAGTTCATGCTGGCTATGAAATATTTCTGAGTGTGACTCTGAAATAAAAAAGAAAGAAAGAAGGAGAATTGCATTCTCGATGGTGATTAGTTGGTCACATCGATATCATTCTCTAATGCATGAACTGTGATAGAGCCTTTAACTCTTGGAGAGAGTTTGTTCTACATGCTAACTGCATATTGCATTCAAGAAATTTGTAGTTGTGCAGATTGTCCTTTTTGTTGTGCTAAGTTTGGCACTCTCGAGAGGAGTAAAAGATGGAAGAAAGAGTTATATCAAAATTAAATAAAGATAAGTTTCTTTATCCCTTCATTATGATCTTTTGATATATTTCTCTTTAGGCTGATTTATTTATTCATGTTTTAATATTGCTCATAAATTATTATGTATTTATGCTATAACCTAAGATAATAAACCTTGTATGATTCTAGTCTTGATATTTCTTTGGATAGTTATAAACTGTTAGTAATCTCTCTCTAAAATGCTTTGTGAACAGCTAGAAGCTGGAAGGTGATGAGAGATTGCTTAGCAATGAAAAGCTTGAGGCATCTTATGAGGAAGTCATGCCAACCAAAGAAATGATCAAGCGTGAAGTCACAACTTGCAGCCATGGAACTAAGCTGGTGGTTAGAGGGAGTTCACTTCCAGAAGTCTTCTTTGCAATCTCTGAAGCAGGGATCAAAAGGGAGTTTTGTAACTCACTGAGAAGAAGGAAGATTACTGTATTGCAAGGCTAGGTGCTAAATCCTTAGAGGATCTCTTCAGCTGCTAAGATCAGAATTGCTCAAAGATTGTCATCTGGATTTGATATTGGTATCTCCGCAAACCTATTCAGAATAGAGTGATCTGCTATGAGGTCGAGGAGGTCTACCTTGAACTCTCTATAGTACCAGAGGTGTGCACTAGAAAACACTTATCTAAGTCAAAGTGTTGCAGGAAATCTTGGATGAAGAGGTCAGAAGGTTGATGCAAGTGCTTGAAGATTCAGAGGGAGCCTGCTAAGCCTGAAGAAGATGGTAATCTTGTTGCAGCAAAGCATATCCTGAGATACTTGCGTGGCACAATTGAATATGGATTGATATATTCTTCAGGTTGGATCTGCTATGATATCCATGATATCCATGTGCAGTAGGAAGCAGTCATATGTAGCATTGAGTATAGCCAAGGTAGAGTATATTGCAGCTTGTAATGCAGCTCAGGAAGTAGTGTGGCTTCGTAAGCTCCTTGCAAGATTATATGGGCAATCAATGGAGCCTACTATCATTCATTGTGATAATCAGAGTTGCGTGAAGCTATTTGTCAATCTTGTGTTCCATGACAGAATCAAGCAGGTTGAGATCAAGTACCACTATATCAGAGATATGGTACTGCGAAAGGCAATACAACTGAGGTATATCAACACTGATGAGAAGACGGTAGACATTCTTACCAAGCCTCTCTCCAGAATCAAGTTTGTGTACTTTCGAGATAAGCTTGGTATGGTGGAGAATCCAGCCTTGACTAAGTAAGAGTCTTAGTATCAGTGAGTCTTGTTTAATGAGTTCTTCTCTGAGAGAGAAGTTCGAGGTGAAATCCCTTGTTAATGCATTTTCCTCTGAGATGGAGGAATTTGAGGTGCAAGCCCTTGTTAATGCATTTTCCTCTAAGACAGAGGAATTTGAGGTGCAAGCCCTTGTTAATGCATTTTCCTCTGAGACGGAGGAATTTGAGGTGAAAGCCCTTGTTTCCACCCTCTGAGCTGAGTCATGGTGGATGTCATGTGTGAGACTCCATGACACATCTTGTACTTGTGAATGTCACGTTGAGGTGACAACATCACGCAAGTGATGAACACTTGTACACACCATAGTATGGTTGTAGCCATTATGGTTGATATCATGTTGAGGTGATATCTAATATCACGTTGAGGTGATATTCTTCTTTTCACATTTGGTTGTTGCCAATGTGATGGGCATCATGTTGAGGTGATTTGTCTTGAGCAGCTGGAACTTCTCTCCCTAGCTGAGAGGGAGTGTTAATGTTATAGTAGCTTCGGGTTCATCCTTCCAGCCACGAGTGAAGACATAAATCAATATAGCCTATCGGCTATTTATTTATATGTGTTATTTAATATGTTTGGGCGCTTCTCTTGGCAACAATATAATTCCTAGAAAGGCCGACCTTCCTTGTAATTCACATCTTCTATTTTGAAATTATATCTTTTATTATGGCCGACCTTATTCTTGAAGAGGTGCAACCTATGTATAAATACAAGTTCTTTTCCATTCATTGAGCATCAAGTTTTCCATTCAAGTGCGAATACATTCAAGAGCAAAATTACGAATTTCTTCAAGGGCAGATTTAGTAATTCAAGGAAGTGCGGATCATCATATGTTATTGTATCTGGTGTAGGTGCTGAATATTGGCCTTGTGATTGGCCCCATTGTAAAGAGATTTTTTGCCATTACTTATATATAAGAGAAGATATTTGTTGCTGGGTTTTTCTCCCTCAAGAGGAGGGTTTTCCCAGGGTATCTGTTGTGTTATTGTGTCTGATTTGAATTTAATTTCTGTGCATTAATCTGATCATCATAATTTAACATTGAGGTTATTATTCTTTGATTAAAATATCATTTGAAGAGGTATTATGGGTTTTTTCGTTCATCCTTTGTGGTCAACTTGGAAAAGGATGATTATGAGTCTTGGTAAAACAACATCCTAACACATCTTAGGTGGCTTGATAATTTTTCGTTATCTAAATGGAATCACACCTAAACTAGACATGCCAGGTAGTACATGAGCATGGGATAACATCATTGATCATGTTGTAGGAGTGATTTTTCTAGTGTTGATGATGACACTGTGTGTTGTATCAAATATTGATTATCTCCACACACTTTGGACTAGACTTTGGGAGATCCATGGATACCTTCATATCTCTCAATTCCTAGAGGATCCTACAATAGATTTTATCATTCCCATTGATGATGTAGATTGTATACCCTTTGATGATGATACTTTAGAGGAGCTTGAGTATAACACAAGTCTTACATGTTTCAATGGTTTAGAGGCTTATCTCCTTATTCCCACTCTTTATATCAAGATCCAATCTCCATATTTTTTGTTCCTAATCACCCTGTTATCACCACATATATGACCTCTATTTATTTAGTGCAACATGACATGCACCATTTTTCACACACAACTACTTGATATTTGTATCTAGCAGACATATCATCCTTGTTTGTGGAGTCTCATATTATAAATTTGGAGGGTTATTTTGAGGAAATTTATCTCCTCTTTCATGATAGTCACAACATTACTATTATCCCATCATCATCATTATATTTTGAGCTTTTTCTACATCTATCTTCATAGGATTTTGGATTGACATAATCTCATTATGTTATGTGGATATTTGAGCATTTTTCATAGGCACACATCATTTAGATTTGGATTCTTTATTCATCTAGCTTATAGGAATGGATTCTCTAATTACTAGTGGATCTATTTCTTCCTAAGGGGATAAGTGTTCTTAGGAAGAAATGTTGTTTGTAAACAATGGATCATGTGTTCCATCTTCAAGCTTTCATCATTGGTGTAAGAGCTCTTTCTTTATTGGGAGGATTCATATCCTTATTTTCTCTCTCCTATAGGGGGACATTCATTGTACTTATGTGATCTAGAAGTAGTCCTTGGGGGTTCATATTAAATCCTCCTTTCCTTCTTTCATTAGTGTGCATTCATTTCATTTTGTCTCTTATGTAGAGGAGTTTTTCTCACATCGTTTTCTCATTTTCTCTAGTTATGAGAGATTCATTTATTTGTACATAGGTACCTCATTAGTCCTTGTAGATGAGGCTTATTCTACACCCATAATTGTATTTATCATTAGGCTTTCAATTTCTCCCTAAGTTGATCTTAAGGGGGGTCTTGGAGTAAATAGGAAAATCGTCTAGAATAATTAATTAATCATTAAGTCCATTTTACTTTATGCACTTAAGGTAAACTTAAGGAAATTCTTTTTTATTATTAGATTGAGCTATTTTTAGGCCATTTTGTCTCATAGAATCGGATGAGGACACTTTTCATAATCTAACTTAATCCTCACCTATGGTTTGAACAAGGGTTTAGTTTTTTCTTTTCATAATAATTCATCATTAATTGTAATAATCCATTTAGGTTATTGCATCAATATAATTCCTAGGTTTTTGAGAAAATTATCTTGCTTTTTCTCTCAGTTGTGATATGTAAAAGCTTGCAAGGGACTTCTAAAATCTATGGGGCTCATTATCAACTCCAACAATAATATTTCTACTAGTATTCTAATTTTGATCTCTAATGAAGAAGTTGACTCTACATTATATGAAAATAAAACTTAGACTATGGACAATTGGGTAGATAGGTTTTTGAATCAAGCCAATGAAGTGATTGATTTTAGTTTCTTGTTATATGATCAAGCTTGTCAGTTAGAAAATGTCATGGACTCGTTTGCACAAAAAATGAAGAAATAAGATATAATCTATGAAAAGAACCTTCCAATGATGAGAATTATAAATAAAATGAGCCCAAATAAAATAGTAGTAGAAGGTATACTACTAGAAGAAAAATTACTATCACATGTGTAATTTTGAATATTTCGTATGTAATGTGATGTCCTAACATTGAGTATGAAGGAGATTACAAAATAGTCACTACTAGATATTAAAAAATCTCTAGGAAAGAACATAAAAGAATTAGATAAGACTTCAATTTTTTTTTTATAGTTAAATAGCTGGTAAGAGGCAATGCCCTTTATATTGATCATCAAAATTACATTGAGTAACAAACCACTATGAATTTGCTCCACTTTTGGTGTGGGAACAAAGCTTCATATCAAATGAAACCTCAATTTTTTTCTTTTTCCTATGTACCGTTGTCCATTTCTCCTTTGTTGCCCCATCACTCTCAGCTTTAGCCATTTTCTTTGGATTATTTTGTTCACCCCTAGGGGATAATGCTGTTGAGCTTCCTATTTGGTCCACCTTTTCCATGTTTTCTTTCGTGTTTTTAGAATCAATGCTATCCCTCCCTACTGAATAAGAACCGTCCTTGACCTTTAGATTGGAGTGTGGTTTACTTGGTGATTCCTTGTGGATGCCAACCCCAACAATTGGGGCATCCTCAAAGGTTTTTCCCATTCTGGTTCAGATCTTCTTTTTCTACTGATTAATGCAGTGGGGAAGCATCTTTCCACCACGTGGCTTGGTTGCCAATTTTTTTCTGTGCACAATCAATAGCAGTATGCCCAGTGCTGTAGCATCTACGATAGCAAAGGGTACACCATCATAGTCCAACACATGATTCCACCAACCTGTAGCATTTTTTAAAGATATATATCTGCTGGGAGCGCTTTAGAGCTATCCATCTCTACCAAAATTTGGGCGTATGTAGTGTGCATGAAATCTAGTGAGCCCTCATCACTCCCCGGAAATCTCCCCAAAGAATTGCCTATAGCTTCAAAACATGACTTGAACCAGAATTGCAATGGCAAGTTTGGAAGTCTTACCCAGATTGGGATTGCATCGAAAGACTCAGTAACAGGGATGAACGAAGGGTGCCACGACTTCAACATGAGCAAGTGTTGGTCACAATTACATTGGTATTCGCAAAGGACAGTATTTCTGTCTTGAACATTGTCGAAAACAACCACGAAAAATCCTCAAGCACATGGAAAAATTTGGATCTCACCTTCCAGAAGAGGGCACCAGGTGTCAAATATCCACTGGTGCAGCTTAGGGAGACTCGGTCATAGCCCTCTGAATCTCCCAACCAAGCCCAGTTCTACAAAGTAGGCTTCATTTTTTGCCACTTCACTGCATATATCATCTCCAAATTCCATTGTTGGAGATACGACAACACATTGTAGGGGTCGAGCCATTTGTTTTCCACCCGATTTGCCTCCTTCCAATGCTTGTTCTTCATAGTTTGCCCTACCCAAACCCCCATGCCAGGGTTGAGGGCCATTTCCTAATTTGTTTGTTTTAGCATGGTGAGCCATCTCCTCCCATCGCTCACCAGATCCGCCAGTTTCATCCAAAGGAACACTATGCCAGGCACCCCTACTAGGAGACCTGTTGCAAACCTCTGTTCACCCCTGGGTAACCTCCACTATCCCCAAATTTCAATATTTGGACGCCTGCAAACCCACCCTTGAAACCTCCTGAGCATGTCGTATATATTGATTGTTTCCTTTTGGAGATGTCAATTGGGGAGACATAGCCCGTTGCTCAACCTCATCCCCAAACATTTGGTGTAGGTCTTGATGATTGGTCCCGGAGCAGGAGGAATGGCATAGGGTGGGCCGTGAGTTTGCAACACAGTACCTGATCCCACAACGCACCACTTCTGAAAATTTTTGCTTACCATTTAGAGGAAGAGGATCCCCGTCGGCAATGGCATTCGCCCTTCCATCCAAAGAGCCCTCTTGCACAACCTTGGAGCCTTCATCGCCGTGAGGCTGGAGCGGAAAAACAGTTCTGGGAATAGAGTGAAACATTGGCAGAAGTTTTTTGATAAGACTTCAAATTTTGATAAAACTAATATAGATAAATATATGGAATTTATAACACATTTAAGCGCTAGTAAAAAAGATTTGTCAAAAATAAAATGACAATTAAAGTTTTCTCATAAGGATTTTGATGATTAGATGTTTAGATTGGAATCACTAGATGAACCTAATATGATGAGTCTAAATAAGTGGATTAAGGCATATGCTAAGTAATTGCATAGGAAGAAAGCTACAAAATAATGTTTAAATTCAAATTTAGTATTCAAATTTTGGCACTAAAGTAGCATTGTTATTTTTAGAAATGTGGGATTCTTTGCATTTTGTTGAATTTAATTTATTCTTTTAGGTGTTGATGTAGGAAAATCTAAATGAAAATGAGTCCCACTATTCTTATAAAGTGGTTCCTATAGTTTAGGCATGTCCCTGGTTAGTTTAAAATTTTGCATGATGACAATTTTTTTGGTAATCTATACTCTATAAATAGAATAGTTGTATGGATAATTTATAGCAATAAATTGCTTGCCATAACAACATGATTTTTATTTTCCTTTCTTTATAAAAGGAGACTTCCATCATTATGAAGGAATCTCTACCCTATCCTTTTTTTCTCATAGTTTTATAATTCTTTTTAGCAATAATAATTATAGAGAAAATTTAGGAGAGGGGCAAATTTAAGTGTACATGTCTTTCTAGAATTTTCCAAATTTAAAAAATAAATAAAGATCTTGTTTTTTTTCTGATTGATAAAGTGCACTAATTTTTCTCTTGTATTTAATTTTTATCTTATGAAATTTATGAATGATAGTAAAATTTATTGATTAAGTTGTTGAAGTAATACATTAGATTTGCATGCATAATATAGTAAGTTAATGTATGTATTTCTATTTCTTAAGTAAATTCGCTTGAATCTTACATATGCATTATTTGTGATTGAGTAAAATTTGATCATTAATATTGCAGATTTAGTTATTTTAAAATATTTTTAACATAGAGTTTAAAGTTGGTAAATTCAACCTACTCTCTATTTTAGTACTTTTATTGTAAAATTTTCACTTTGATATCTTACAATACATTAGAATATACTAGGTTAGAAACACTAAAAACAAAAAATAGAAAAATAGAAATATCCACACAAAGAGATTTAGTATCTAGGTGAAGAAATTATTAAATACCAAATTGGTCTAATATAGAAAAAAGGTCCTTTATATAAAAATAATAATTTACCAATTAGCTATCCAACATGGTTTTGACCCAACTCCTTAGACCTTGGAGATAATTCAATCAACAAGTTAGTTATCTTTTCAAAATAGGTTAATTTGACCATAAATGACACTAGAAAGAGGACCCCTTTGAGTCAAACTAGAGAATATAGTTTCTTTTTTTTCTAAGAAATACAAAAAATACTTAGATATACTCTTAATAAAGGTTAGCTTTTGGAATCAACTCAACACAAGAAAAAAAAGTGATAGCAAAAATAAGTAGACAAAATTTTCTCCTTCCTCACCCAACAACCTTATTTTTGTTACTCCTCTTCCTATTATGCTAACCCAAAAAAGTGGTTTACTTTCGAACAAATCACTCTCCTCTTGGTTCTATTCCTTGTGATTTCCATGAATCATCCAAAATTCCTAATAAATTCTAACCGAAGTTCCTTTGTAGAGAAAACAAGATGATATAAGAATATGTCTGAGCTTTAAAATATGTAGATATAAGATAAAATATTGAACACCAAGATGTAGTATGAAAGATATTTTCTTAGTTGTTAGGATGATTTTCTTATATCTAGTATATAAGTTACATGTACAATCAATTACAAGATGGGAAAATTTAGAAACTATATTTATCAGTCAATTCAAAATTTATATTGGTCCATCTATGTTGTTTTGATAATTCATTAATTGTAAAAAGGAACCAAATGAGCCAATTAGCATTTTTAATGCTAGATTTTAGAATTTATATAGTAAATTAGTATATCCTAATCAAGTTAATGAAGTTGCATCCATCCAAGTATACATTAAATCACTTGAACCTTTGATTGGTATTTTAGAAGAAAATAGCCAAATTTGACTATGTATTACTTAATACTCTAATAGATGAATACTATTACAAAGATATTTGGATTCTATGTCTGGAGGGACTATAGGAACCTTACCTACTTTAGGTTATTCAAAATTTCCAACCAAATTTTAGAAATAAATCAAGCCTCAATGAACAACACACCTTTGCTAAACCCAATACATGGGATGCTGAGTCAATTCTGTATGCCACTAACTTTGAACCAAATTTATCCCATACCAATACTCGACTTGTCTAGAAAATTACAAAACTAAATTGTTATTCAAAACAACCCTAACTAAAATTCATTTTTTTTGAAAAAAATCTACAAACAACGTACCCTCAATCAACACTTAATCTACTAGCCAAATTGGATAGACTAGTGGGATGACATCTAATTTAGTTCAAACTATACATTTGACTTCTAACATTGAGGAATTAAAGAAATAATTTTTTCAAGGTAATGATAAGATGGAACAATTCAAGATTAATCCCTCTCAAGGTCAATAGAGTCAAAATGGAATAATAGAAATTATCAAGATCATAGTAGAGGATTCAACTGAACTCAACACTACAATAGAAAATGGAATACATACCCTAATAATGGAGAAACAACACATTTTGGAGGTCAAAATCAAACATATATTACTCCTAAAATTATGTGAATCTAGTTGATTTAAGCCCTATGATGAGTTGTGTAGACTATATGATACAATAGACCATTTTGAATTTAAATATATCCTAAAAAAATGAAAATGACAACATAGGTTGATTCCCAACAATAATGAACAATCACTAGAATTAACACTAGTGATTTGAGTACAACAATGGTATTAGATACATATATATTTCCTTTTAAGGAAGTTAATGAACCCATTCAAAAGTTTCATGATATTGAAGCTACCTGTTGGCAATAGGTGTTGTCATTGATGTCAACCTGATATGAGGTGGCATTGATGTTAGATGAGATGCTGAAGAATGTACATACTTTGGAGATAGTTATTATGATGTTATATCAATCAAGGTGAAAGTTTGCAAGGCAGTATAAGGAAGAATGGTGGTATTCTAGTGTGATGAGGAGGCAAGTATAAATGTCCTGATTTACATACAATATGATTACTTTGATATCATCCTAGTTTGATGTACCACATATAGAGATAAGTTGTAGAATTTTTGCTAAAGCATTCATAGGGAAGATTCTAAGGTAGAGTCATGGTATGTTGATCCACATTCTTTTGTAGAGCAATATTTTGTCTTGCGGTTCTAAAGAATATATGATTGAGTTGTGAAGATGCCACATCCAAGAAATCAAATTATCACACCTTCTACAATAAAATTTTCACATAACTGTGTTTTGGTTTGTGCTCTGGTTGTGTACTGCTAATAATGACTTACTGAAATGATCTGCATTCCTCTAGGGTTGAATTTTTGGTCTTGTGGCTTTGAAAACATGTTTAATGATGTTCATAGTATACTACTGAAATAAAGAAAAATAGGATGATATAAAAACGTATATATATGTAGATGGATATGGATGGAGATGTGTATGTATGAAGGGGGATGAATGAAACTATTTTCCTTTATTTCATTAGGAAATGGGATCCCCACAAAGAATTGACTTACAACCCTTAGGTGAGCCAACTCAATTAGGGAATCTACCGATTTCCTTATGATTGAGGATGGGGGTATTAGCCTAAACAACGCTTTTGGGAGAAAAACTAAAAATAGTAAATCAATTCAATTATGCCTATTCAAACTTAAAACATCGATTTAATGCATAATATAGACATAAACCAAAAAGTTCTGAAAGATTTGGAAATGGTAGAGTGATGTGTACCTGTCACCAAAATGTAATTTTTGAAGATTTCCTGGGACTCATTCACCCATAGGTGAATGGCTCTCTTTGTAGAGGTTTTACTCAACTTTTAGGATCCTCTGGTGTTAGTCTGTAGCTTCTGTTTGATCCATGTTTCAATGTTGGATAGTTGGAAATAAATTTTGTAGGTGAGTTTCCGTGGATTGACAACAATGTTGACAAATTTTTGTAACTTTGCAACTTTGAGGTCTTCAATCCTTCTTCAACCTATAAACCTACATATTCACAAAGAGGAGAAAAATTGTTTATTTTGGTGGATAAGGGTTTGCCTTGGTCAAACCCTATTTTGGTAATTAAACCTTGAATTAAATAATCAAACATGAAAGGAATGATGAATGAACAATGCTATGTTGCAGCTCACCAAACCCTTGAATAAAACTTTGGAGGACTGAAATCTTGATCTTGATCTTGCATGGAATGGCTTCAATGGATGTGGATCTTGATACTTGAATGTTGACTTGGATCTTGAAACCTACATCGCAATGTTAGCTCCAAAAATATGCATGATTACAAAATCCTTTGACATGATGCTTGAGATCTTGATTGTTGTTGTAAATGACTGATAAATTTGTTGGCAAAACAAGGATAGACACTGAGAGGGGAAAAATTTTTCAATCTTCACTTAACTTTAATCTTAGATCTGATGAATGAATAGTAAACCACAAGCAATCAACACATCAAAAACATAGAGAACACCAAATTTTTTTACATGGAAACCTTGTTAGGGGAAAAACCACGGTGGATGTTAGTCCACAATATTATACCCTTTTAAAAGTATAATGAAAATAGTAAGGGGAATGCACATGCATTCAGACACACTACCTAGAGCTCACTTCTCAAATACAATAGGGGCTCACTGCCCAACAATAAAAAATAGGATTAAATTTGGATGGTATGAATTGAGAAAATAGCTTTTGAACAAGCCTGATTACAGTTCCAGTTAAGCACATAAAAAATCATTCACTCTTCACTCTCACTCTGCTCTGTAATCGAATGAATAGATCAATTATCGCACACTTTCACTATCTCTGGCTTCTCTCACACCACACACACACATAATTTTCTCAACCAATCACTCATATATATCCTCATTATGGAATTACATCAACCTCTTAGTTGGCCAAAAAAATAAAATACAATTACAATGTTAGACCAAATTAAACACTATAGGCCAATACAATAATGCAACCCAAAAAAATATCCATGAGTGCACCAAACATTTAAATTTCAATCTCCAAGGATCCGCAACACGTTACCACCAACATGTCAGCTAGGAACATGAAAACCCGAACATGCACAAGAAAAATATTTGACCACGAGCACATCAATCAATGTGAGTGTACAACAATGATGGAGAATGATGTATAAACATCCACAAACATTAGGAACTGATAGAGAGGCATCCACAACAACTGAGATTACCAGAATTACACAAACTTCAATCAATAACACTGACATAAACCACAAAAACACTGTTAGAGCACAACATGACCAATTATTCATGCAGACCTCTAAAAATTCTGGTAGATGAACTAAATATCTTCAACAATAAACCCTTTAGTCCACAACAACTGATCTTCAATATACATAAAAAAATACCTTCATGACCTTCACTATTCCATTGGCAACCTACAACTCTTTCTTTCACAATTTTCTCAATATCCTCGACATACACAACCTTCAATACAATAATGCTAATAGTGTTGACATCAATGACAACCACATATCAGTAACATAGCCACAACATCCAACAATCTCTCCCTTTGGCATTGATGGCAACACATGATGTGAAAAACACCATCAACACAACTCTCAATCAACACTTACTCCCCCTTAGATTCTGACTCTTCTTCCTTGACCTCTTCTACATGGTCTTCTCCCCACAAGACTCTTCTCCCTAGATAATTCTCAATTTTTTAACATGACTCTTCTCCCCCTTTGACATCAATGGAAAATATAAGCATTATCTTCCCACATACAAGCTTCGAACCACATATCTGTGCATCTAACTACTCCTCCTGAGTAGCAACCACAAAAACATCAATATGAATCAAGAAATATAGCTTTGAAGCATACAAATTGATGCAAGTGAATGCATCTCTTAGTTCTTATCAGGAGGGGTAGTCACCCCTAGCATCCCTTTGAGATACTCAAAAGTATCCTTCGGCAATGGCTTAGTGAAAATGTCTACAACCTATTCTTTGGTAGGCACATACTCTATTTTGACTTCTTTCTCATTTACTTTCTCCCTCAAGAAGTGAAACTTGATGGATATATGCTTAGTCTTAGAGTGTAGCACCATATTCTTCAAAATATTTATTACACTTGAATTGTCACAGTATATAGCAATAGGTTCTTCATGTATCACCTGATATCTTTCAGCATTTGTTTCATCCACATCACTTGAGTACAGTTGTTTGTAGTAGCAATATACTCTGCACTTTAGTAGTAGATAGAGAAATGGAATTCTACTTTTTGCTCAACCAAGACATTTGCTTCTTCCCTAGGAAGAAGGCACCACCACTAGTACACTTCTTGTCATCTACATCTCCTACCCAATCTGCATCAGTATATGCACTCAAAGTAAGATCATCATCCTTTGGATACCAAAGTCTAAAATCAATTGTTCCCTTTAGATATCTAGAGATTCTCTTTACAATAGTCATGCATGAGATTCTTTTGGATCAACTTGAAATCTAGCAACCATACATACAACATTCATAATGTTTGGTCTAGTCTGAGTTAAATAGAGCAATCTGCCAATCATTGATCTGTATCTTATTTGATTTGCCTTAGGAGAGTCATCATTCTATGTTAACTTGCATTCAGTTACCATGGGAGTACCAACTAGCTTTGAGTCTTCCATGCCAAAATTCTTCAGTAGCTCTCTCACATATTTGGACTGAGATATGAAAATCCCCTTGTCTAACTGAGTAACTTACAATCCTAGAAAAAAATTCATCTCTCCAATTATAGTCATCTCAAATTCATTCTTCATTTCATCAGCAAACTTCATAGACAGATTATCATCTCCAAAAATAATGTCATCAACGAAGACTTCAATAATTAACTGTTTGTCATGATCCAACTTGAGATACAAGTTGCTATCAGTAGTACCTTTATTGAATCCAAGCTTCAATAAGTATTTTCTAGTCTAGCATACCAGGCTTTGGGGGCTTGCTTAAGTCCATATAGAGCTTTCTTTAATCGACAAACCATGTCTTCCTTATCAGTTAGTTGAAATCCATCTGGCTGTTCAATATAAACTTCTTCTTCTAGTTCATCATTTAGAAAGGCTGACTTCACATCCATTTGATAGACTTTATAGTTCTTATATGCAATATAAGCAAGAAATAATCTAACAGCTTTAATTCTGGCAATAGGGGCAAAGGTTTCTTCAAAATCAATACCTTCCATTTGTGAATACTCTTTACATACTAGTCTTTCTTTATTCTAGACCACTTCACCTTGTTCATTCAGCTTATTCTGAAAAAACCCACTTAGTACTAATCACATTTTTGTCTTTAAGTCTGGGAACAAGCACCCATGTTTCATTCTTTTCAATATGTATCAGTTCTTTCATAGCTTCCATCTAGTGTTCATCATTGCAGGCTTCATTGACATCTTTAGGTTCAATCTTGGAAATCAGGCAATACTCTTTTGCTATCTTCCTTCTAGTTTGCACACCTTTACCCTTATCTCCTATGATTTGATTTTTGGAATGGTTTAGCTTTACATACCTTGGAACTTTAGAACTTTCTTAGGCTTTTGGTTCTTTTTTTCTTTCTTCTGCACTTGCACTTGTTTTTGCTTCCTGACTTACTTGATTTACCAGAACAAATTGAAGTTGTTTTACCAGAATATATGGCACAATCTAAAGTTGATTATGTGTCTGAGCATTCTTCCCTTGATTTGTATTATCTTCATCTGAATCATATCCACAATATCTGGATGATCTAACAGAGTCCTCATCAACTATGACATTTGCACTCTCAACCATCTTTCTCAGTCTTATGTTATAGCACCGGTAGGCCTTGCTTTTGGTAGAGTAACCTAGAAATATTCCTTCATCACTTCTTGCATCAAAATTTCCTATATCCTCATCTCTCTTGATATAGCATTTACTTCCAAAGATCTTGAAATACTTAACAGTAGGCTTATAACCAAACCATAGCTCAAAAGGAGTCTTACTAGAATTACCATTGACATTTACCTGATTCAAAGTGTACACAACAGTACTTATAGCTTCACTCCAATAGATGTGAGGGACATTTCCTTCTATCATCATTGTTCTAGCAACATCCATAATTGTTATGTTCTTTCTCTTTGCAACTCCATTCTGTTGTGGGGTTCGGGGGGTAGATAATTGTCTTCTGATTCCATGCTCTTCACAAAAGGAATTGAACTCCCTGGAGGTGAACTCACCACCTCTGTTTGACCTTAAGCATTTGATTTTTAGACCTTTCTCATTCTCTATCATAGCTTTGAAACTTTTGAACTTTTCTAATGCTTCACATTTTTCTCTTAAGAAAGCTACCCATATCATCCTAGAATAATCATCAATAATGAAGACTTATGACTCTGGAGGGACCATAGAGATCAGTATGCACCAACTCTAGCAAACCATTTGTATGATTTTGTTTGCTCCAAAAGGAGACTCTAGTCTGTTTTCCCATCTGACATTCCTTGCAAGTTGTGTTAGAAGGCTTCACTAGCTTAGGTAGATCTCTTACTGCTTGAGTAGAACTTTGACAATGTTATAAAAATTCACATGACACAACCTCCTATTCCATAACCAAATTTCATCTACTTGAGCAATTAAACAACTTTCACTAGTAGTATTTAGGTGAAAAATATTACCTTGTGTCTTTTTACCTAAAGTAATTATCTTTCCAGAGCTTCCAAGTATCCTGCATCTTCCATCTTTGAATTGAAGATCATAACCCTTGTCCACCATCTGTCCAACACTCAATAAATTGTGCTTCAACCCTTCAACATAAAGAACATCATCAATGTTGTGCTTACCACCAAGACAAATAGATCCTCTACCACAAATCACACCAACATTGTTATCTCAAAATATTACAACCCCATCATCATACTTTTCTAGACTTACAAATTTTCTTTCGTCACTAGTCATATGATGTGAGCATCCACTGTCAATAACCAACTCATCCTTGTCTTCAATTCAGGTTGCAAGAAATTTCTCAACTTTAGAAAATTTAGTAGCGACAAGACTATTTTCAATGGTAGAAATGAAAACCCATTCATCTTCATTTCCATTATCTTTATCAGACTCATCATCAGTCCCTCCTTCTTCAGCATAGTAACATTTATTTTAGAATCTAGAATTGTTAGGCTTAGATCTAGGAACTCTTTCAGGACACCTTGATGCAAAATGACCTATTTTACTGCAGGAAATACATTTAATAGGAAACACTCCTTTATACTTACCTTGTCCTCTACCTTCTTTCTTCACAATCAATGCTTCCAATATTTCTACTTCTCTTTCTTCATCTTCAAGCTGTTTCATTTCTTCTTCATACTTGAATGACTCTCTAGAAGATTCCCCTAGATCATATCTTTTCTTTTTTCTTCTGGATACAGTAGCCTTAAATGCAGTTTCAGTCTTCGAAATAGATTCACCAAATTCACTTAATTCAAAAGCAACAAGTTTAACAATCAGTGTATCTCTTGTCATATTCGTCAATGATCTGGTCTCTTCAATAGCATGAGCCTTTGCTTTGTAAGAGGGAGGAAATGATTTGAGCACTTTAGCTTCAATTTCTTCCTCTTCTAGGGTACCATCGACACATCTAATACCCATCACTAGTTCATTTACTCTCTACATAAAAGAGGAAACATTTTCGTCTTCACCCATCTTCAAGTTTTCATACTTACCTTTCAAGCTCTGTAGCTTAGCCATCTTCACATTTTCATACTTACCTTTCAAGCTCTGTAGCTTAGCCATCTTCACATGTGTATCTCCTTCATACAAAGTTTCCAGCTTCATCCAAATCTCATGAGCTGTCTTCAAACCTAACACATTTGTCATTTCTAAATCTATCAAAGCACTCAATAAAGCTTCCATAGCCTTGATGTTATTCTCAACCTCTTTAATCTCATCAACATTGGAAGGACCATTCTAAGGAATAACATATGTATTCTTAGTAATCTTCCAATAGGGCTCACCAATACACCTTAAATGACACTCCATCCTAGCTTTCCACAATGAGTAGTTTGTTCCATCGAGTCTAGGACTATCCTTCTTGTATGATGTCATCTTAGGTCACCTCAAGCTTTTAAAATTCTTCAGAGGAACCTGATCTGATACCAATTGTTGGAAAAATAAGGACAGACAACTAAGAGAGGGGGGTGAATGAGTTGTCACAGAATATTAAACTTTTCAATCTTTACTTAACTTTAATCTAAGATCTGATGAATGAACAATAAACCACAAGCAATCAACACATCAAAAACACAGAGAACACCAAATTTTTTTACATGGAAACCCTGTTAGGGGAAAAACCACGGTGGATGTTAGTCCACAATATTATACCCTATTAAAAGTATAATGAAAATTGTAAGGGGAATGCACATGCATTCAAGCACACTACCTAGAGCTCACTGCTCAAATATAATAGGGGCTCACTACCCAACAATACAAAATAGGATTAAATCTGGAGGGTATGAACTAAGAAAATAACTTCTTCACAAGCCTGATTACAATTCCAATCAAGCACAAAAAAACTCCTTCACTCTTCTCTCTCACTCTGCTCTGCAATCGAATGAATAGATCAATTATCACACACTTGCACTATCTCTAGCTTCTCTCACACCACACACACACTAACTTTTCTCAACCAATCACTCATATATATCCTCATTATGGAATTACATCAACCTCTTAGTCAGACATAAAAATAAAATACAATTACAATGTCGACCCAATTTAACAATTAAATTTTCAATGCGAATTAAACACCGTCGGCCAATACAATAATGGGACCCAAAAAAATATCCACGAGCATGCCAAACATTTAAATTTCAATCTCCAAGGATCCACAACACGTTACCACCAACATGTTAGTCAGGAACATGAAAACCCAAACATGTACAAGAAAAATCTTTGACCACGAGCACACCGATCAACACAGACGTACAACAATGATGGAGAATGATCTAGAAACATCCACAAACACCACAAATTGATAGAGAGGCATCCAAAACAACTGATATTACCAAAATTGCACAAACTTCAATCAGGAACATTGACAAAAACCAAAAAAACATTGTCAGAACACAACACGACCAATTATTCACACAAACCTCTGAAACTTCCAGTAGATGAACTAATTACTCTCAACAATAAACCCTTTAGTCCACAACAACTAATCTTCAATATACATAACAAAATACCTTCATGACCTTCACTATTCCACTGGTAACCTACAACTCTTTCTTTCACAAATTTCTCAATATCCTTGACATACACAACCTTTAGTACAATAATGCTAATAGTGTTGACATCAATGAAAACCACATATCAACAACATAGCCACAACATGCAACAAAATCTACCCTTGAATGCTCTTGATCATAATATTTTTTCTTGTGAAAGTTTCCTTCTTGCTAGATGTTTTGAATTGATAAAATACCTATGTATTTATAAGCATCTATCCTTAATTTCCCAAAAATTAAACATTACAAACCAACATTGAAATTTGAATTCAAGAACATTAAATACCACAAAAAACATATTTTAAATTTTGTTCCAAAGGCTTAGGGAGGACCCATTTTCCCATGGGCGAATAGGTCCTTGGTCCCTATTCGCGGAACACACATTGCTCAAGGTAATTACTTATGTGTTGGCACTAATTGTTGTCGGGTTTCCCCTTCAAAAAATGTAATTTGTTAGGCTTGTAGATATAAAATAAGACTTATTAAGGCATAATTAAGTCCAATTTAATTGATGTAACCCAAAAAAAGTGTGAAAATGTAAAGGAGTACATTTTCCTACACTACAAATACTTAGAAGTATCAGGTGATGTGGTGTTTCGTAAGTTCAATTTTTAGATATCAATGTACTATAATTGGTTTGGAATGCTTTATTTTTGCATATTCAATAAGTTTCTCCTCTTGTGCCAACATATGATGATCAGTTTCTTCAGGAGGTTGAGGAGATATTGTGCATGAACTATAATACTTGTATCTTGATCTACACAATGGTTTTGGTCTCTCCTCGATAGTGTAAAGTTGAATAGTTGACAATTTTGGTGGTATGGTCATTAATTGGGCCGACAAACTTATCTCCATAAACGGTTGATCATGATTAGTTAATTTTATTTTAGAGAATTTGTTATGATGTGTTTGGGTCTTGTAATGCCATGTGTTAACCCACAATTGTTTTTCTTGTAATATTATATATGTTTGGAGTTGACTAGTGTGATATCAAGTGTTTCTTATAAAGGTAATCTTGGAGCCAACCTAATTAAGGTTTTGAAATGTCGTAGAGGATATATATAAGTTCAAATTCATTTGTGAATATTATAGAGAGATAATAAGGATTAGGCAAAATGAAAAAGATAAAGTGTGTGAAGTCATTATGAAGGGTTAATTGTGCGAAAAGTGATTGCAACATCAACATGTGTTAGATGCTTCTTCATAACACTTCATATTCAATTTTCTCATTCTAAATTTCATGTATCTTGATTTGAGATAACAAATCACATTAGGTCCTTTGTATCTTTCTCTAAGGTTGTACACCTTAGTTTTAAATTCTATAGGTAGTGAGCCTAAACAACATTGTAATTCTTGTTAGCAGTGAGCTAAATATATTGTGAGTTAGTCCTCACTATGGTTTTTACCTCATTGGTTTTTCCACATAAAAAATCCTAGTGTCTTTATGTGATGCATGTGTTCTCTTTTGATCATTTTAGTTTATGTGATGTGTCGTTAATCTGCAAATGAGAATGGTTAAGTTTTAAGATATGTTGATTCTCCCCTCCTCTTAGCACATCATTGTATTCAACAATTTGTATTAGAGCCAAGTACCTTTAGAAGCTTAACAACTAAGGTAGATCCTACACTTAAACACATGGGGTCTATAGAAAAGATCAATAATATGTGTATTCCATAACTCGATTTAGAGTCAATAGAACATGAGGGATGGGACATTCTAGATAATTGTGAAGTTGATTTTGAAGGAGAAATCTAGTCTGCTATTGAAGATTTGGATGAAACAAGATTGAAAAATATCAAATATGAGTACATGTTGGAAAATTCAAAAGAGACAATTGGAAAATGAAGGAAAAAGCTAAAGAATCTAAGGAAGAAATTGGTAAACAAAAAGCTCACATAGAAGAAGGAAATGGATGTGAAATGAAAGCCAAATAAGATGAAGTTTTGATTGCAAATTTAAAAGTCAAAGTTGAAGAAGGCAAGAGGATTAAGGATGGTCTGAATACCAATCTCAATGACAAAACTGTTGAATGTTTAAAGCTTGAGGAAGAGATTGTATCCTTGAGAAAAGAACTTGAAAAAGAAAAAGAGAAAATTGAAAAAGGTTTAAAACTAAGAGGAGGTTTTAAAATTCTTGATGAGTTGATTAGCTCTCAAAAGCCATCTAAAGAGAAATTTGGACTTGGTTTTTCAAAAAGAAAAATTCCTATATACAATGCATTTGCAAACTTGTATGATAACTTCAAAGTAGAAGGGAAGTTTGAAATAATGGAAGAGAAAACCTACATAGAAAATCCTAAGGAGACATCTTATGGAAATGCAAAGATAAATCAAGAAAGCAAGAAAGGAGGCGGGTTCATTCCTATTTGGAACACGAAGAAGAATTTTAGAAAACCCTAAACAAACCACTCCTATTAAGTTTAATGGTAACTGATATGCATGTAATAAGTTTGGTCATAAGGCAGCTTCGTGCAAAATAAAGATAAGTCAAAACTCCTTTAGGCCTTCATGGAAATACTATGAACACTCAATCATTTCATGGTCAGTGCTATGCTTGCTACAAATTTGGTCATAAGGTTGATCAATGCAAAAGTAAAATGATAAGGAAAGTTAATGCTTTGACATCTCAATCCTTCTATGGTTATTGCTACACATGTAACAAGTTTGGTCATAGGGCTACTGATTACGAATCTAATGTAGGAAGAAGCAATCTTGATCAACAAGATAGTATCATCTACTACGATTGCAATACACTAGGACACATTGCAATATTCTGCAAGGGGAAGAGTGTAATATCTACTCTTCAAAAAATCCTGTCATTGGTCAACAAAAGAAGGAGATGAACAAAGTTTGGCAGAAGAAGGAAGGAAGTGAAGTGAAGAATGTATCTATACCTCAGCATGGTGTAGATGAATCCACTAGTAACTAAAGATAGAGTATTGACTGAGGGGGAGTTATAATTGCAGATCTTGTTAAACCCTTGAAATGTATAAGATGTTGAAGTATTCAACATAATGGTAAATAGTGATATGAATTTGGTTGGTTATGATTCCAGAGAAAATACATCTTCTATGGAAGTGTCCTAAAATATTATGGATCTTTGTGATATCACAGACCATAAAAGATGCTAGTGTCAAAAACCAAATAAATGCATTTATTGTGGAGCAACTAGGGTTGGTGTGAGGCATATTTAGTTTCTTTTTGGATCAATTTGATTTCATTTGAACTATTTCAAGTGAGTGCAAGAGCTAAGGAAGTGAAAAGGTTTTCCATCAAGTCACGTGCAAACCCTAACAAACGGTGTTCATAGGTATTTCTTTGGTTTTACTTGCAAAACTCTAATATCAGAAAGTGTGATTATGGCTACACTTGTTATCATTGATGTTGTTGAAAGACCCAAACCAAAATTTAAGAATCATCCATACGTATCAACTATGAATGAAAATGATGGTGCATTCTCTCATGTTCCAATTAATGTAATTGATTCTAAAGATATCTACATCTACATTCACTCTTAGTTGGGTGTGTACAATCATATGAAGATGAAAGAGTTTAGATTCAATCATCTCTTGGGTGATGATTTTATGCTTAAGCCAAAATATGCAAATGTGGAATTAAAAAGATTAGATGTGTGGAAAGGTTTCCCTAATTTTTTCTTCAAAGATGAATGGGTCAGAATTGCATTGAGCCAAATTCATGAAGATATCTTTTGGCTGGATCAACCTCACCTGATCACAAATGATTCTATCAAGGTTGCATTGAATTCCATGAAAAATGAAGAAGTTATGAAACTTACTAGAGCTAAATTTGATAAAAAAAACCAAATATTGATGAAATATCTGATCTAGGGGTTTGGTATGCCACAATGGGAATTACATATGAAGTTTACTATGAAAAAAAGAAAGATCAGGATGTGAATGCGTTAGGTACAACAAATTTCCAACCAACTACTTGTATAATGTAGAGTCTACTAAAGGAGTAGAGAAAGTGGAAGACATAGCAACACCTGACTGAAGTGGTGTGGGAGCAGGCTTGTAATCAAGCGTGCCAAATCTCTGGAGCATATCAAGAGCATACTTATGTTGATATATGGAAATCCCATCAGAAGACTGAATAACCTATAGACCAAGAAAATAGTGCAGAAGATCGAGATATGTCATCTCAAACTGCTCCATCAAATCTCTCTGAACACTTTGAATCATAGAGGATGAGCTACCTGTAAGAATGAGATCATCAACATATAGCACAAGGATCAAAAGATCACCATCCTGACATTGAATGTACATTGTGGGATCATAATGACAGCGTGTGAAGTGTGAGGAAAGCAAAAAAGAGTCCATCTTCTCATACCAAGCCCAAGGGGCTTGTTTGAGAACATACAATGAACGTCAAAGTATGCAAACCAAGGAAGTGTCCTACACAAAACCCTGAGGCCACTCCATATAGATCTCCTCATGTAGGTCCCCATGTAAGAAGGAACTCTTCACATCCATCTGAAAAAGTGTCCATCCCTGTGAAGCTGTTAGTGATAGTACAAAGTGAATAGAATTCATCTTGGCAACAAGAGAAAAGGTATCAAAGTAATCAATACCCTCAACCTGAGGAAAAACCCTTCACAACATGATGTGCTTTGTACTTATCCATCAAACCATCTACAACAAACTTGGTACAGTACACCCACTTGCACCGAACTAACTTTCTCCCCTTAGGAAGATTATAAAGATCCCAAGTATTATTCTTCATCAAAGAAGAATACTCCTCCTACATATCCCCATACCACTCAAGGTGACCTGTCACCTCTGAAAAACTTTGAGGATCATCCGAAATGGCATGACTCAAAAGACTAGCACCTGATGTCTGTGCACGTGACGATGGGAATTTGAAGGATCACTTGCCAAAGATCTAGCTAACTCTACAGCAAAGTGGGCCCACTTGGAAAAATGTTGTGTAGCTAGTGGTGGTGGGGATGGTGGATCATCATTTGCATCATCCTCAAGAGATAAAAAATCCTCAAGAGATGAATAGGGAGGAGTAGGTAGTGAGGGAGGAGCTGGTGATGAAGAATCCATCAAAGGAAACCACTCATCAAATTGGACATCTCACCAAAACAAGACCTCTCTGGAATCAAGATCAAACAAACTATATGCCTTAACATCCTCACAGAAGACAAAAAATATGAGTGGTCAACTTTTCCTCTCCATGGCTTTTTGCTGAGCATCAGGAATAAATTCCCAAGCCTCACTACCAAAAACTCAGAATGTAGAAACATCGGGCTTGACATGGGTCCAAACCTCCTCAGGAGTCATGTGTCGTAATGCCTTATGAGACATCTGATTATGAATATAGGTGGCACAATTGACTACCTCAACCCAAAATGAATAATCCATAGACCGTGACTATATCATACAATTGGCCATCTCCCGTAAAGTATCGTTCTTTCTCTCAGCAACACCATTTTGTTGAGGGGTGTAAGGAACTATAAATTGATGTTGCAAACCATGCTTAGTGCAAAAGTCCCTGAAAGCCTGATTAACAAACTCCCCCATTATTTGTGCATATCCTCCTGATAGAAAGACCAGATTGCTTCTCCACAAATGTCTTAAAGATCTTGAATGAATCAAAGACATCAGACTTGTACTTAAGAAAGTACACCCATGCACGTTTGAAGAAGTCATTAATAAATGTGAGAACATATTTGGCCCCTGAAAATGAAGAAGTCAGAAAGGACATAAGGTCACTATGTACCAAATCCAAGGGTGCCTTAGCACATGTGGCTCTACCCGTAGGAAAATAATCCCAGTGATGTTTGCCAAGTACACAACCTCAACAAACACCATCAATACAGGAAATCTATGGGAGCCCAATCATAAGTGCCAGTGTACTCTTCTACTGTAGATATCTATAATTGACATGGCCAAAACGCTCATGCCAAATCCTACTCACTATGTTTGCATGTGCTATAAGAGATGAACCTGAAACATATGTACTCTTAAAGCCATCAAATTTGTATAAATGGGATGCAAAATCAACACTCCCAGTAGCCACAACCAAATCAGGATCATGTAGGTCTTGAATAACCACATCATGTGGTGAGAACTCAACTGTCTTACTAGTGCTAGAATGGAAAATCTGATAAATGGAAAGGAGGTTTGTTGAAATGTTAGGAACAACAAGTACATCATGAAGACAACCACCATCCAATGAAACATAACCTGAACCTATAATAGTAAGCTGTGTAGAGTCACCAACTGCAATTTGTGAAGTGCCACAATGGGCAAGTGTAGTGATAGACTCCTGAGTGTGTGTCATATGGCGAGAAGCACCAGAATCTAGAATCCAAGTGGATCCTGAAGGTAATGCTCATGTAGAAAGAGCATGACCTTTCCCTATGTCTAGGGAAGGTGATTGAGGTGAGGTGATATGATGCTGCTACATGGTCTCCTCTAAAGCCTCTGATCGCTTCCAACACCTGGAAACTGGATGACCTTCCTTGCCGCAAAAACTACAAGGATCACTTGATTTCTTCTTAGTCTTGGAGGAAGACTCACCACACTTAGAATATTTACCTTTCTTAGGGTTGGATTGTGGTTTAGAATTAGACTTCGGTGGTGGCTTGGAGGAACTCTCACTACCTACTAAATCTGTCTTTGGCTTCTGTTTCTGCTTCGGCTTCCCCTATGATGTCTGAGCTACGAATGCTTGGTTCTTTGATCCTAGAAGAGAATCCAACTATGTTAGCTTGGCCTGCTCATGTGCCAATCGATCATAGAATACCTCAATGGTAGGCATGGTAAATTATGGACCCAAGGCATCCATGGTGGAATAGAATGTAGAAGAATATTTGAAATGAACCTCAAAGCTTAGATAGAATCAGGTATATACACTTGGTGTTTGTTTTGTTCTTACCACAACCCTATAACAATGATCTGAGTGATTTAAATTTCATCAAGAAATCCTCAATAGAGGGAAAAGAATCAGGTACCAAGGTGGTTAATTCTTCCTCAATTTGAAGTTCCTGGAACTGCTTAATGGTGCCAAAAAGATCATGAAACTTATTCCACATAGCTCGAGGAGTCATGGAACCCTCCAGGTGAAATAAAAGACTCTGTAACATGTAATGATAACAAACCCATAACCTCATCCATTTTGTTTCTATGTTGTAGAACCTCAAATGGACATGTCAATTGAGGTTGATTTTCATCCAAATAAGACCATAACCCCTAGACATGAGAAGTGTTGTCATATGTGCCTTCCAGGTATGATAATTATGTGGGGAAAGACAGTCAAATTTTGAAGAATCCACAATGATGTTTGAGTTTTGAAATGTGTTTAAAAGAAGAGTTTTCTAGTTTCTGATGTGCATATACAAGAAACAAGAAAAAAAACACCCCCCACAACACAAAAAACCAAACCCCAGTACAATTTTTAAAGCTGGAAAGCGTGAAAAATAAAAATTCCCTTCGATTTTTTTTTGTGTACTTGGTAAATTTTTTGATGAAAAAAATATCAGATCTGAAAAAATCACTTTTCCAGCTTTCCAATGCCTATTCGTTTTCGAAAAATGAAGGTTGTATGTAAAAGTTATGCCCCTGGGAGCTAAAAAATGCAAGTTTGACTTTGACTGGAAATAAATGCTGTAAAAAAACACTTTTAGAAAATAAAACCTACACCACTAGATCATGCTTAGAAATAGATTTTTGACAATATTTCGTTTGTGTGATTTTGATACCGTATGCTCGAGATATCATAAAAAAAGCCCAAGGTTCTCAAGAAGAAAAAAAAACTAAGCCCTGGTGGCTTTGTGGCGACGAACTGGTGGCTAGGCAGTGGTGACTTGGTGGCAGGTTGGTGGTGACTGGTGGTAGGTTGGCAGTGATTGGGTGGTAGTTTCAGAACCGCTGGCTAGTGGTTAATAGAGGAAATGCGACCACTATCATAGTTTGCAGTTACGATCACAGTTAAGGCAACCACCGACTGTTAGCGGCTTAGCAAACCTAGACCGTGCCTTTGACCGCACATGTGAGCGCTTAAATAGTGACTGTTGGTAGGTACTTTATCGCATCGACCTTCCAAAGGCCTATGCATTTTTTTTTAAAAACTTGTGTGAAATTTTTTTTAGAGCTGTACAGTACAACCTATATGGCTCTAGAAGCAATTTTTTTTTGCCTTAGAGGTCACTGAGGCCAAATTTGACAAATTTATAATCAATTTTTAGGTTTTCGCACCTTCTGCGTGTGATGGTGAGGTTCTTTGGGCTGAAAATGCTCCAAAATTGTAGGTACCTCCGAGATCTGAAAAAAATCCCAAATCTTCAAACCCTCGTAGATCTACGCTATGAATCCAAATCTGATGAAACAAAGGTCAATCTTGATTGATTCGAGCATTCTAAATGAAATGGTGAGGTCTAAATTGACTCAAGATGCATAAAAATGTCACTTTCAAGCAGGATTGTTCAAAAAAATGAACAAGAAGCTATAGATCTAAAGCTTTGATACCATGTTGAAGTTAGGAAATACAACCTCATAGAACCTAGTGAACACCTACAAGCAAATAACCTGTCACATAGAAGAGATACCAAAAACACAAGAATAGTGCTCTGCTTGCCCATGAAACAAAAATGCTTAAAACAAGAATTGAATAATTACAAAGAGATCAATCCTTATGAAAGGAGTTAAAACCCTAAAGGTGAGTAATTAATAATTAATTAGTTATTAATGGGCCTAAGTGTAGCTTAAGTGAAAAATAAAGTAAAGGTGACTTAATTAATTAATAAAAATGATTAAATTAATTAAGTAAATAACCTATTACTCTAACAACTACCACCATCTACACTTCTCATCAGATGGTAAAGGAAAATATTATGATATTTATGAACTCTTGTGGCAATAGTTGTTGGAGAATTTGCACAAAACGAAGGGATCATGCTACAACTTTCAGTATGGGACTTTGACCATTTGTCTTATGCTTTATTTCTTAAGAAAAATTCCTAGTGTGAAGAATGTGGTCTAGAGAAGAGATATCCCTATTGCTCATCAAATTAGAGATCACATTCATAGCTTTTCAAATACTCAACAATGTGAAATTCTTAGGTTCCTTCAAAACCTTTCAAAATGAAATGTAAAAGATGGATAGGATACCCTCAAAAGTTGTAAAAACCCTTGTTTCAAGTTTTATGGTCTTAAACCCTTGGGTGTTCTAATCCTTTGTTGACTTGTTACTCCTGGTTGTCAATCTTTCGAGTTACAACTTGAGCCAAAAAAATTGTTGTTGTTACTGACCCTTTCATCTAGGTCTGTCGATAACTAAGTGTGTTTCTATTGTTTTAATTTTCCTACTGTTAGGTGAAAATATTTCATGTTAAAAGACTTAAGTCAAGATAAGTCTTTACTCTCAAGGGTTAAGTCCCATTGACCTAGTCAGGTCCCCATTTTTAAAACTAACCTTTTTATGCATGTGCAAATATTGCCAACCGTCAAATCAAAGGATTAAATCCTAGATGATCCTTGCTAGCCCGATGGGATTAAAATAATGCTTTATTAAAAGCAATGGGGTTAGTGGGCTGCTGCCACGTTGATTCTCCTATCATTTGGAAAGAGAGAAGGTGGACCCCATGGAACTAGTGAGTGGGTATTCAGTTGGAAGAATTTCATTGGTTGATGGATTGGTGAACGATGGCAATAGAAATTCAAATCCTATTGACTCAATCTGAGTCATTTAATTTTCCATCTCACTAGGAGATTGATGACTAATATTCAAAGTTGAAGATGTGAGCATAAGAGCCATAAATACTTCGTACAAGTGAGCAACAATGGCAAAAATGACCTCCAAAGCTACCCAATCTCACCCACAATGCACATAAATGATTAGTTTTCACATAATTGAGAATCACAAACAAATTTGGAGCACCTAGGAGATTGAGAAGAGAACTTTAGAGTTTAGCATGGTCATAATTAGGGTTTCCTGTGAGTAAAAATCCGTAAGTAAAACAAATGAATTTTTTTGTGCTTTATCCAAACTATCTTGAATTAGGGTTAATATTCACTATGTTTTCTAATCGAATTGGTCTATGTGCTTTTTTTAATTTCTTTATTGTGGTTTGAACTTGCAATTGAACCTTAGAGCCGAGCCCGAGGTTTTGAATTGAAAAGATAGGTTTAGAACCTCTTTGTGCCGAAACCCAAGATTAGTTTGAACATACCTTGCTACCAATGGTGCCTAAAGCACAAGTTTCTGATTCTAAAACTCCGTCCAGACTACTCTCCTAGGAAATTGTTGACCAACTGAAACCCTCCACCAACAAAAAGGTTGAGGGAAGAGCTCTGTTTTATTGCACTAGAATTAAGGAAGGGTTAATGGACAAGTAATGTTTCATCAAGGACGTCAAGTTTCCCTTCATTGGATGGAAATTGTTCCAACACTGGTTCATAAATATAAATCTTGGGGTTCTTGTTTACAACCCTTGGAGATTGGACATGGGAAAGGTAGTTGTCCCAATTGTACATGGATGTAGACCTATTGAAAGACATTGTTGCAAGGTATGACCCTGTTTCCAATGTGGTCAATGCATTTGATGGTGTTGAGATGTTAAGGATAACTAGAGAGGAAATTTCAGAGATCTTCTAGATACATGAGTGGAACAAAGATATGATCCCTATTGATCTTGATGTCTTTAGAAATGAATATGAGAATACCAAGGTGCTGCTCAGAACAACAATGTTACCTATGCACACTACAAGTACTGGGGTTGGGTAGAATAGGAAAAAAATAAGGATTGGTAAAGATGAGTTAGAACCCTTCCCCATGAAGTATTTTGCTAACCACTTCAAGAAAATAGTGTATTCATTATGCTAGATTATTGGTTTTGATCCACCGTTAACCCTGCCAAGGGAGTATAGTTATATGACAACACATTTGCAGCACCCAACTTTCAATGTAGTTTATTACTATGCCACATATTTGGCAGAACACATCCACAAGGGTTTGGCTGAATTAAAAGGTGGAAAAGACTGGGTAAAATTCTGGTGGTATTCTATTTTGATGCATATGTTCTTGTCTAAGGGAGAAAATAATTTTGGTAAGGATATGACATTGAAGAAAAAGGAGGATGGTATTGATTTTCTTGTCCAATGTTGGACCCAAATTCTCGATAAAGATGATCCTAAATTTGACTATGTGGTGTTCCACAATGTCTTTGCATCAAAACTAAGGAGGTTTATGATTCATGACCCGCCGAGGATCTCCAAAGAGATACATGATTTCTTGAGGCCCAGGGAAAGGAGGACATATTTGAATTTGAGCCACAATTGGGGGGATATAATCCCTTATCTTAGCACAACAATTTTCAAAGTTTATGGAACAAATGTGAATCTGTATGTATTACCAAGAGATGTTCCACTAAGGATCAAATTCTTGGAGATCATGAGACAATTGGGAGGAGCTCAAATGGTACACTTGCTTGAGATACTAAGGAAGGGCTCATTCTTCCTTGAACAAACAACGTTTGCAGATTTTGTAATGGAAAAGTGAGGATGGAAGGACTTGGGGCAACTTCTTGCACCATACAAATTGAGCACTATGTGCCCAAGGAACCATGACCTAGAGGGTTTTATTGCTGCATTGAAGGAAAATAATAGAAGTGGCTCTTTTGTGCACAATTTTTTATTATCCTAAGGATGTAATCAAGAATATTTTGACTTTCAAGAACAAGAGGAGAGGAAAGAAAAGTATCTTGCTTTCAATAAGATGGTGGAGAAAGTTAAAAAATTTGATCCCAATTATGATCCTATGCCCAATTATGAGGGTGAATTTGATAGAGTTATGTATGTTCTAGAAAATTTTGAGAACATAATGGGTGTCTTGAGAGAAGAGAGTGTAATAACAGACAAGGAGAAATCAATGGCTATTGAAGAAGATCCTACGATAGTATTGGAGGAAAGACCCTCTTATTAGCCAAAACCAAAGATTAGAATATACTCTAGGAGGAAGGAAACAATAAAGAAGCGACAAACATTGCCAACCCATACTACATCAAAAGGGTCAAGGGAAAGTTCTCCTGTGAGGTCAGTGTCATCACCTCCAAGAAGGTCCCCACCAGTTGTGATTGATGTTGATTCACCTCTAAGAGGTCCTTCTCCATCTGAGCAGCCACCTACAAAAAAGAAAAAGATTGAAGAGACGTAGTTGAGTACCTTGAGATAGATGAGGATGATATTTTACTTACACTTGGAGAGATGAAGCAAGGAATTCCTTCTCCCCTAAGGGGGATTGCATCAAAATCAGGAAAAAGTAGCCTTAGACTAGGAAAGGTTGATATATGTGGTGTAAATAATGTAGATGATTTGAGAAAGGAAGCCTGCAAAGCATTCATGGAGGATGATTCTTTTATTGAAACAAAGGCATTTAAAGATTTTGTGTGGAGAGCAAAGGCATCAAAGTATGCAAAAAATGTGGCTAAAGAAAGGAGCTTACATCCAAAGCTTCCTGAGAGAGTTGTCCACGAAAATGTAAGGAAAGCTATGAGGAAGGAATTTTAGGATATTATAGTTGAAGAGGGTAGAGCACTGGTGCAAAAAAGTGGTGTGTTATTACATTTCCTAAATGGGATATTGCTGATGCAGTTGTGCTAGATATGATAAGGAGGTCTGAAAGGCCCATATTCCAAATAGAGGAAGAAGCCAAATTAGCACTTCAAGGGTCAACATTTAGTGAGGAATGGGATGCCTTGGCTATTTGGTCATTGTCTTTGGGATCTAGAAAGCCAAGAGTTGTAGAACTAGTTGACTTTAGTGGAAAATTAGTTATGAGGAGAATTTTTGATAATCATGCATTAGAAGTAGCTGACATGACAATAAATGTTGCTAAATTTACCAAGGCTACTGTGGAAAGTCTCACTACTGAAAGAGACTCCTACATAAGAAAATATAATGACCTTGTTGTTGAGTATAATAAGAGTCAAAAAAAGGCAGCTATGTTAGAAACAGAGCTAGCATTGTACAGGCAATAGGTAGAAACATTGAGGATTAAGGGCCCATCTAGCTCAAGTCATGCTCCACCTACTTCTCCAATGGCACATCCTCATTCCCCTCCTCCTCCACTAGAACAATATTTGGCAATAGTGCCATACAACTTGGGCTAGGAACCACTTGTAGTTGACAATCCAAGCACATCAGATGCATCTTCATCAAACGAGCCCACCAAGGTACAATTATTCTTGTAAATTGATGAATATAAGAAATTGTTTGAACAAGTTTAGGACACCTTGTATGAGAACAATTC
Source organism: Sequoia sempervirens (assembly GCA_007258455.2). NCBI lineage: Eukaryota > Viridiplantae > Streptophyta > Pinopsida > Cupressales > Cupressaceae > Sequoia > Sequoia sempervirens. The sequence goes on from VDFB02266194.1 coordinate 78,058, forward strand.
AAAAATTGTTCATATAGTTCTTGAACATATGAATGAGAGGATTCAAAGTAAACTAAATAGCATTTTAATTCAAATTATTCTTTGATGTTGCAAGCAATAAGATTGTCCCAAAGAGATAAGGATCTAGCTACCCCAATCATGGATAAATGGATTCCTAGGGTTGAAAACTTGAAGCTTATGGTAGTTGGGGCTGCCCATCAAAATAATAGGTGTCCATAGATTATCCCTCTTTATAAATTTGTTTATGGGATTAAAGAACAAAAGTTCCAGGGGTATGTTGCTCCTTTAGAAGTGAAAATAGGAGAATTGAAGTCCAAGTTTGATGATGAAAATTTGATGTTGCTACCTGATATCTAGCATACATATGATGAGGTGAAACCTCTACAAACATGGAAGGACTAGGTGGATACAACTATTGTTTCTCAAGCATATCTCATTTGTGAGAATGTTGATATTGATATGTTGAAGAATACTCTTGAGAAACTATCTTTCATCATCAACTTCATAGAAGACTTTGATAAAGAAGCCAATTATATGATGGAAAAGTATGTTCCATACAGGAAGAAGATGGATGAAATTATTCGATTTGATTGGCCTTTCAGTAATGAATATGAATTGTGGAAGAATATTTTCATTGATGATTTGGAGGTGTAAGTACAAGGATCGAGAAAACATATACATGGTTGAGTATAGTGCAGGTCTAGCCATAGAGATTACAATGCATAAGAGATATGTTTCTCCAATTTCAAATTATGATAGGTGAAGTTGATTATTAATGACTTGGACTAAGTGCTGGATGCTGATTTGGAGTTTGATCCACCTTTTTCCCTCCATTTACACACTTTTTGTAATTTTGTTGAAAAGGATAAAGATGTTGCAACTGTTTCAAGACCATTCTCTTCAAAAAATTTCCTTTTGGAAGGTGCAGGAGTGCCCATTGAGTGAAAGAAAACCTTTGTCTCAAATGGAGAATATTCTTTTGTAGGTTGTAACCTTTTCTCATGGAATGGCTGGTATAGATTGTCAAATGAAAATGTGACATGTGTACTATTCAACTTGAAGCTTATTTTTCTCCCTTGTTCTTATAAAAGAGAATTTAATGCCATTAGTGCGGGTCTTTTGTTGAATTCTGGAACTGAATATGCAAATTGCAAACACAGAGAAAATACATTTTGATTTTGATAGAACTTTTTGAGTCGAGCAAGTAGATTTTGTAAATTGTGTGGTTTCCAAGCATGTCTTAACTAATAATGCAAATATTTTGAGTCTATTGTCTCTCCATCTATAACATCCATATGAGTTATTAGTGAGAATTCGATCAATGATCCTTCCATTAATGTTCATTGTTACTTTGTGGTGAAGTATGTTTTAATTCTGGCTTTGGTTTAATGAATCAATTAAAATGATTTTATTAAAACATGAGTTCATATAAGTGTTAAGTGGATCTGATAAGTAGTCATAGAGTCTAAGAATATGATATGTGAATTGTAATGCAATCTCAAAAAGATCATGAATGTTTGGAATTAAAATTACCTCATAGTTCAGTTTATTATGTTTTGACTCCATGCCCTAAGATAAGACATCGATCTAAAGGTGTTGAGTGCATTTCCTATAGTTTTGGTGCTTTAATTTGAGAACACATTTTATAAACAAACTCTTAATCAATTTACCTTTGTTGAAGTTTAGTGTTGTATGGTATTCTCAGCTTTAGGTGTTTACTTATTTTACAGAATTGCTAGTTTCTTGAAGGATTTCATCTATTTAGCCTTTGATGGGAATATATCTACTTTGGTATACAATGTGTGAAATAATTGTCTAGAAGAAATGTAGGATACATATTATGGGGTCACCCTCCTAGGTTTTGTAGAGCCTAAAGTGTAGGAGATGAAGTATTCTAGCTTCCTCTCGTTCATTGGCCAATCATCTCCTAAGTATTCAATAATTGAATTTGGAAAATTCATAGATGCTTGGTGAGATCTGCTTGGTTCTTTAAAAACACCAACAATTACTTAGTAAACATCGATGCTTGAGGCACAAAAGCAGTAATGAAACATCACATTGACACCCTATGATGAACTGACTTGATCTGACATCATTCCAAGTGAAGGCCCACCCACCGATCACATGGAGTACTAACAGTAAGCTAACTAGGCTTGCCACCTTACCAAAAGGGACCCCGACCTTTCCACAAGTTTCTATGTGGAAAGGTACACGCCTAACCTCCCACAAGATCCATGATATATATATATATATATTAATATATCATATACATATATATTAATATATCATATATATATATTAATATATCATATACATATATATTAATATATCATATATATATTAATATATTAATATTATGTAATATGTATAATAATATATTATTATATTATATACATGTACTCGATCTCATAATGTTGTAAGTTTCTAATATACATAATCAATATTCATTTTTCTTTGGTCTTTATCTTAGAAAAATATACTTTTTCCCAACCCAATCAAAAAGTGAAACATGAATTCCACATATTTCACTTCCTCCTATCACATTTTGTTTGTTGCATTGCCACAATTTGGACCCCCATGATCCTGCACAAACTCATAATGTGACTGTGTTATAATGCACTCATGTTATGTTTTTATTTGACATAATGCAAGCATGTTAGAACAAACTCACATTATGTTTTTCTTTAGAAATTTCCAAGCCTTTGGTTTGTATTTTCCTTGGGCTTCCAACCCAAAATTTTGGAGTGACTTTTCAACATCGAAAGACATGTTTTTATAAATAGTAATTTTTTTGAAATAATCTTGAGCATGCTCCCCATCAGGTTTGCACGTGTTTCCATGTCAAGTAAAAAATACCATGATTGTGTTAAGCTCTCTCTTAGCTTTCTAACCATGCAATTGTTTTCACTTTTTGAGTATGTCAAGGTTTCATCTTTAATTTCTATTGTTAGTGCATCCATTTGTATTGAAAAACTAATGTGTGGTATTTTTTATGTATTTTCTAATTGTTCATCAAAATTAAAAATAAATTAAAGTTTTAGAAACTAGACTCCATTTTACACATATTTTAAAAAATGATTTTTGAATAATTTTCAAAAGTATTAGGGGGAGTATGCTCAACTTTCCATTTTCTAAGATGTGCAACTTTGAAAATTAGTAAAAAAAATAAATTAATTAAAAAATTAGTAAAAATTTTGGGCATAAACTACATGGTGTTAGTTAATTTCTCACCGAAGAAAACTTTAAAATACTAAAAAAAGTTAACATTATAGGGGGACCACACTAAATGATATGTTTTTTTTTTTGAAAATAATAGGACCACTTTGTGTGGCCCCCCTTTTTGAACCCCTTAATCTTTATCATTTTATTTTTTAAATAGTAGTTTAAAAAGTAGACTTGGAGCACTATGACTCTTGTTTTTGTTACATCTTCAAATTTTGAGTGTAACTATCTTCAATTTCTCATCCAAGGTAGCCTTTCTTGATTTAAAAAAAAAGTGGCCACTGAAGACCCTTTTTTGATGCCCCATCTTTGTGCACTTACCTATGGACTTCATGCTCAAAATCCTAGCTACAAGAGTGTTAACTATTTCTTAATTCTTAGGCATACATGCCAATATTTAAAACTATTCTACCAATCCATAATGATTTTCCAACCAAAATTATTAGAATTAGAATTATGGTGAATAGAATATATTTCTAAAAGTTTGACACATTAACGGTCCTTGTTGATGGTTGGAATAAATTATTTGACCATTGGATAACATGTTTTATGAAACAATTGTTTGGGTGTTGCTTAGATGGTGGTTATGAATTCTTGGCCCTATAATCTTGCAAAATTTTAATTCCTATATTGGATAAATCTTTCCATGGCTAATCTAACATAGTAAATTCCTTAGGATGATGCAAGGAATTCATAGGTGTGATAATTGTATAGTTGGGACGAGAAATGAAGTGTTCCTAAGTTGCAATGGTGTATTTCATGTGAGCCAGTGGATGAGATTACAACTATCAATTTAGATGGTTCACAATATGTTGTAGGAAATTTCTTGATATTATTTGTGATAATCCTCAAGAGCATTCCATGTGTCTTTGATCAAGCAATGAATAAATTTAAAATAATAGTAGAAGTGAGACTTGCCGATACTGGGACATTAATATTATCCACTTTGCCACACATCACAATGCGAAGGATTTTTTAGAATTATTTTTGCTACCTTTGAAAATTTTTGTGCACAATTAGATTTGATTTAACCTAGAGCACCAAATGACTCATTCCTTTCAACACTTATAATGTGTAGTAAAACTCAAAATACCAAAATTAGAATAAGAGTGGGGAGGCTAGTGGATGTTGTAGGGAATCTTTATTGGTCAATCATAAGGTTGAGATGCATTTTCCACCTATAGTGAAGAATTAAATACAATTAACACATTTTAGTTTGGTCTAATAAAAATAAAGAATTTGCATCTCTAGTGCTTGCTTGTTATTTTTTATATTGTTTAATTTTAAGGGGTTGATCAAGATGAAGAGCACTCATGACTTAGTCATATGAAAATTTAACAAAGTTTTTTTTAATACCAATAACCCCCAAAATTTCATAAAAGGTGGAATAAAAGAATAAACATTAGGTGAAGTTGAAAGATGGAATCCTAAAAATTGTTAGGATGTACTGGATAAATAAATACACATTTGCAATCACACACTTGTCTTTTAACAAAACATAGATCTAAGCTAAATTGTAGTCAACTTGCTAACAAAAAAATATTGCTCTTATATCCCACATTAAATATATTTTATAATCTTCTAGCTTTTATATCATTCTTTAATTATTAAACTAAATATCACTCTTCTTTTTATTTAATGTCTATAACACAAACATAAATTATTCTCTCAATTATATTAATTATTCTAAATTAAGTACTATTGAATCCTATTTAGTTAGGAGGAAAAAAATAACCTCCCCCATATCACATTTCAATCAATAATATTTTTTTGAAAGTCTAAATAATAGTCAAAAGTTGATATCTAATAATCTTTATCTATTTTATATCATACTTTGACCATAGAATGAAATATCACCCCTTTTTAATTTCCATAACATATATGAATTATTGACTCTTCCTTTCCATTTGAATGGGAAAAAAACTCAAATACAGCCTCCCCATACGGCATTTCAATAAACACTAAATAATAGTAAAAAAATGATAGTAATGTGTACAAAGGAAAATAGTGATGACTTAAACGCCCAAAAATATTAGATTAGTTCCTAAGACCAAATGCTCAATAAAATCTTTTTTTAGGGGAGTTCCTTCTTCTTTATATAATTTTAATTAGCATAAATGAACACATGTGCAAGTGTAGTAATTATAAAGTCTTTCGAGAAATTAATTATCTATATATAAAATTTTAAAGTTAATAATATAATTAATTATATATTATTATATAGAAGGAAATAATAGATTTTATATTTTTATTTTCACATTAAATTGATGTTTTAGATATATAATTTTAATATAATTATTATTTTAATATATTTTTCAATTATATTTTTTATTTTTTATTTTGTGTAGTTTCTATTTTTTATTTTTTATCTTAGATTAGATTGTATTTTTAGATAGAATTGAAGGTTCAACCACATCTTTGTTTTTAGAAATTTAAATTTTGGCACTCAATTGATAATTATAAAATCTAATTATTACTTGTTAGTGTGGAGTCAAAAATTTAAACTATGCATCTAAGGTTATATATATCAAGACATCATTTTAAGACACTTTCACAATACTTAGACTAAAAGAAAAATAAATGATAAATTAGAGATCACAAAGTATCAAAGAGGATTTCTCATGTTGGAGGAATTAGTCATTAGTCCCCATTTATTGACTTTAAGCATTCACAAAAATCAAACATCAACAAATTGACACAATTGTTAAGACACCCGACATAGACATTTTCAATACAATCACCCATTGATTTGCATCAAGCAATATTTAGCCATCACCTCAATGAGATTCATTGCCACCACTTTAATTTTCATTCATTTCCACTCTTTATCTCTCATTTAACTATTAACTCAATCTTGGAGCTTGACTAAGGTGCGAGAAAATCTTAAACATTTGTTCTTATAAAGCAAACCCCATGGCACTCTTTAATGCCACCAAGTTTTCCCTATCTCAAATATACATCAAACAAATAGTTTTGTTTTGTATTAAATCAATGCAAAATATTGACTCTAGGAAACTTCATCGATAGAAAATTGGCCACCGCAAATTCACCTAAGGAAAATTCACCACTAGCAATTCATCGCCACAAAAAAATCATCACAAATTGGTGATTTTTCCTTGAGGTGAATTTGTCGTGGGTGAATTTTCCCATGGTGAATTGTTGGCGGTGAATTTTTGGTTCATGAATTACTGGTAGTTCGATGCCCAAAATACCATAGAAATAAACTCAATTACAAACCAATAAAACTATTCCATAACAAACTAGATATACCCCATACAACACAATACAATGCCTTAAATTATGAATTTAACCATACTTTGAAGCTGTTTGGAGCATAAGGAATCATGTCCTTGGTTGTGATCATTGTTTTGATTATGTCCAATATTCTCTAATCATTAGATCTCAACCATCTCAACTCTTTAACGCAAAATCTAATTTTAATTATATATTTGAAAATATTTGTTAAAACATAACATAAACCAAAATCCTTCATCAATTTCAAAATACATAATGCTGATCTCTCATTAATATTTTCAACTTATATTTAATTTCAATCTCTATTAATTCATTTCAATAAATAAATAAAACTCAACTCCTTTACATATCTTAAATTTTAAATATTTAATTAAATGTATATCATTAATTAGATTTGATATATTTATAAATATTCTTTAATTTCAATTATTTAAAAAATCTTGTTTTAAATTTTAAATATTTAATTAAATGTATATCATTAATTAGACTTGATATATTTATAAATATTCTTTAATCTCAATTATTTAAAAAAATCTTAAAAACAAGATGAGTGATTAGCTATGCTAGTCCAACATTTCTTTAAAAAACAATAAAATAATAATGTTCTACTATAAACTCAATTTAATGCTGGAATTCGTCCATAGATAATAAATAAAATATTGAAGTCCAATAAATAAAATAAAATAAAATAGAGGTAGTGAGGATATAGCCGTGGTGGAAAGCACTAAATATAACCTATATTTGTGGATCTAGTGCTCACAACCCGTTAGAAAACTTGGACTAGTCTTGTACTAAATCAACCCAAAATAAACAATGGAAAATAAAATTTTAAAAAATCTATCAAAACAAAATGCATGAACCTATTTCTCCTCCACTCATTTCGCTTTTAAGTCCAGATGCCTGTATGTTGAAAGCACTCTCATTTTCCACTATAATAGAAAGTATACACAAGAAAACGGCCGTTGAAAAGATATACAGAAATTACTCTCTTCCGTTAAATACATGTTTCCGTTGGTTTTTGCTTCACATTTTATAACGCCAGTGTAGGGCAGGTCTCGTGTTCGAATCTCCATCTCACCTGCAACTTCTGTACCCTTGCAGGTCCCAGTTCTATTCTTTTTTGTTTTTGTGTTGATTTTATCTTGGTTTTCGACTGATAAAAAATCTGCCTGTGTATTTTGTTTGCAGGAATCTTGAAAATGGGAATGAGAAGCTTTGTTTCTGCTCTAAAGTCTAGGTTTAAGGAGGATAAATCGAAGAAAACAGTGTACTTACGAATGGATCGGTCGGAGAGTATGAAGGCCGAAGCAAATAGTAAGCGTGCGCAGAAATTGATCGGCAAAACGCTCAAGACTGCTGATAAACCGGGTTTAAAACCGCTTCGGTAGGAGAAGAAATAACTTATGATATGATCTGTTCATAATATTGTAATCCAGGAGTTCACATGAAACGTATGGCTCTATTTTAGTTACTTAGAAAGGAATTTTAATATGATCTGTTCATACTATTGTAATCGAGGAGTTTACATGAAATGAATGGCTCGATATTAACTACTACAAAGAAATGTTTGTTTCTCTCTGTTCTTTTGTTTTGGCTCTGTTTGATTCCTCATCATCTTGTATTATTTCATATTTCCCTTTTAAATATCACGAAAATTGCGTTATAATAGTTGTACTATTTCATATTTCCCTTTTAAATATCACGAAAATTGCGTTATAATATTTGTACTTTCTTCCGGTTTAGGAAGAAATTAATTGGTTTTTCAATTCTTGTATCTGATTTCTCCAAGAAAATTGTTGTTATGAAATGCTGAAGGTCAGAGAATTTGACATGTCTAAAACGCATTTTGTTGAAATCTACGAAAAATAAATTGTTATGATCATACAGCTCTCCAATGGAAGAATTTTTTCAATAATATTAAACACCTACTATTGTTAAGGTAGATTTGCAGCAGTATCAGATAGGGCAGCTGAAAATTCATGCCTGTTGTGATATCTTCTTGTTTAAGTGGGAGATTATCTGTTACTGCTGAAGGTCAGAGAATTTGAGATGTCTAAAAAGCATTTTGTTGAAATCTGCGAAATTTTTTTTTGTTAATGATTATACAGCTCTCCAATGGAAGAATTATTTCAATAATCTTAAACACCTACTATTGTTAAGGTAGATTTGCAGCTGTATAAGAGGGGAGCTGAAAATTCACACCTATTGTAATATTTTCTTGTTTAAGTTGGAGACTATCTGTTCTAAAATCTTCTTCTTATGTATCAAACCTAAAATCTTATCGGTCAAAATTCAAGGTTGTTGGAATGAATTTTTCACTTAAAATCTTATCGGTCAAAATTCAAGGTTGTTGAAATGAATTTTTCACTGTGTTTCAGTAATCAAAATATTGTCTTCAACAGTGTATTGACATTTCTGGTCACATTCAATATCATCCCAAAAACATCGAGAAAGATTATCAATGGAGAAGGTTACTATTATTAATTTTTTCTGAATCTTACAAATGAAAGATAATTTTACTGGAAAACGGTTTCATACGATAGAGTTCCCTAAAGTCTGTGAGACCGGTATTCAACTTCTTACTATCTTTCAAGTCAAAAAAAGGCAAAAAGGTTACATTATCTTTCTACCCCATAGAAAACCAGTTTTAATTATATTCAAATACCATGTGGCGAAAAGAAATCCTAAATTTATTAGGACTGCACTTGCACCATGAATAGGAATGTCAGCCCCACCAATGTTCGACACAGGGAGGTTTCCACAATTTTCTGTATGTTTGTTTTCACAGAAAGCGACCAGTACCTTACACTACCTAATAAGGCCTATAAAACAAAATGATGCTGAATGATCAATAAAACTTACATTTACTATTTTCTATCAACTGGTTGGTAAAATGTACAAATTACTTTTTAATTTGTGAGTAATATTAAAGAAATAATCGGTAAATGGATACCATTAAAAAACTTAGAAAAAAATTTGATATATAAGAGCCTAAAAATAAGTAATCTCCATTGTTTTGCACGTATGACAGTCAGATATTCTAAAATTGTAATTGTCAGATTAGGACAATATAAACAATTAAACGTCTCCACGTAAAACATAAAAGGACAAAGGCACTGAAAAAGAAAAAGATTAGGTAGAAGTAAAAGGCATGCTCAAAAGTCTTCTCCCAAGAATCGTCCAAAAGACCTTAAAAAAACACAAAAGAATCGTCCCAAAGAGAATCGTCCAAAAATATCATTATCTAACGAGCAAAGTTTGAGGGTTACGCATGCACCTGCAAGACCACGTTTAAGTGGGCCTGATTCCCTATAACCTTTTCTCGATTCCGGGTCATCTTTAATGGCCTAAAATAACGGAAGACCTCATGAAGGGAGTGTGTTTCAAACCAAAGGTCTTCTTATATTGTGGTTTATATGCGATTTATACTATATGGGATTGTGTGTTATATTCGTAGAGATTACAATTTGTGATTTAAAAATAATTTGATTAATACATTTTACAATTTAATTCTTGTTCAAAATCAAATGCAAGCTTTTAACTTGGACCAATTGTTTTTTTATTTCTAGTTGGAAGAATTCAAATTGCTAACAAAATCTTTCTAGCTAGTCATGTCTATATCTCTTTTGGTTGGCTTCCTTAAAAAAAATTCTATAATCAGCTTACACAATTGATTAGGAGTTTCCTTTGGGCTAAGCAGGGAAATAAGAAAAAGGTTTCCCACTTCCTCATGGATCCATTGCATTTAGCCAAAAGACAAGGGTGGGTTGGGAGTCATTGATCCTCTTACTCAAGGCATTTGTCTTACTACTAAATGGATTATAAGAGCCTTGGATGAGGATGCTCCTTGGAAACATTTGGTTCACCATCAAATACAAATTGTTACAACTAGTCTTCTTGGGACTTGGTTAATTGGAGGGACAAACTTCTTATGGCTCCTTTCTTCAAGACTCATGGCTCTGCCCCATTTAACACCATCTGGACTACTTGGTGGATAACTTCACAAAGACTATCTTGTATGATCAATCTTTAAGTCATGGTCTAAGTTTCACATCTTTTTTCATTTGGTGGAATTGGTTGGTTCAACAAGATAATGCTCCTCTTGCAAAGATCAAAAATATTAAAGGAAGATAATTGTTTAAAAAAGGCATCCAAGTGTTTCATGATATGTGGGACTCAAATAATTTTTAATTGGAAGCCTTGAAAACTTCTCAAAGCCTAATTCAAGTTTTCTCCAGCTGCCAAAGATTTTATTCTAAAAATTCAACAACTTGTTACCGCTGAGCTATCATGCCTACTATCTACATCTTGCCATGATAACTTCTTTAAAGGCTGGAAATGGCCTAACAATTGTAGTTTCCAATGATTTCCAATCAAGATTGTCTATCGACAACTCATGTCCACTGACAGACTGTCGTTAGGTACTATCGCTTTAGTTGAAAAATGCATCAAATGTATCAATCAGGTAGTGTTTGGAGGCTATATGCAATAGGAAACATCTTGACTAACTCTCTCAGATTTTTTGAATGCTTAGAACAGTTGAAAAAAAAACTTAAACTAAAAATCCATTAAACTAGAAAGCGTAAAGTTGTTTATACTGAAAAACATGAAATTATTAAGCTAGAAAGCATAAAATGATTAAACTAGAAAGCATGTAATGATTAAACTAGAAAGCATGTAAATTACTGAGAAAAAAATGCTTGCAATAAAATCGTAACAACCATCAACTAACATCTAACTGTTAACAGTAAACAAAATTAACAACATACAACTAAGGTGGGTGCTCCAGAATTTCAGATAAACATAACTAAAGATTATAAACTCAAACTACAACCTATAGGAATAACTTAACAGAGCTCGACACATGCTAATAACATTCATTGACACTTATCATGCACATAATGAAAATAACAGAAGTGAAAATGAAAATACTTTCTCTATCTATTCTACAATTCCCTCAAGTGGCCAACTCTTGAGTACTACTACGCTTAACTCAGATCACATGAACTTCTGTAACTTCAAGATTAATCCATCCAAGATAATTCCATCGCACAATACTAATAACTTAGAATGAGACTAGGAAAACTTATTTTATTCATATTAGAAAAGATGTAACACAAAGACATAATTCAAAAGTACATTATGACAACATAACAATATCCAATATGCATTGTTTCTGGTGGTTACATATTTATGTACAAAAATGCTAACAAAATCCTAGATTTTAGATGGTAAAAATCACCATTGAAAAAGTCTTCAACAGATTTCAACTAACCACAGACTTAGGTCAATAACATAAAAGGATGATCCCACAATACTGGTCTACAATTTTTGGCCAAACTGGACACTAAACTAATTTTTTCTAACTAAATCTTCACTTTCGAGCACCTATAGTGGCTAAACCATGAGAAATTTGAAGATGATGCAAACTAGTGATTTGTGACATTTTTTCTGTAGATTCTAAATATATCTTTTTCAAAATTTTAGGAATTAGATTGCACTTCTTTTTCCATCTCCTTCAAAAACTAGGCTTTTTTAGTAAACACCATTTTTAAGGAGTGATGCTCACCGTATACAACATAATTTTTTTTCCATGAAGGATAAAATTCTATTTTTCTCAAATTTAGATTTGTAACTACAATATCTAGTTCATGGAATTGGTTTCATAGCATTTCATTGAATATTTTTTCCTTAATCAAGTTTCAAAGTCAAACCAATTACAATTCAAACATAGGCAGACCATATACAACATAACTTATTTTTTATGTATCGAAATTCAATTTTTTTTTGTTGGATCAAGGGCATAAATATCTAGTGCACTGATATTTTTCATTTTTTTTTATAAAGATCTACTATTTTTCTACATGTGCAGAACAAAGAGCTTGATTTTCAGAGAAAAACCTATGTTTAATCAAACTAAAAAAGTAAATACATAATAAAACCAAAACTTATTAAAATTATATTTGTTGAATAGCTCGTTCTGAGGACTACCATCATCCAGTTGTGTTTGTGAAGCCTCCTCCATTTTCATCTTCAACTCGAGCTTCAAAGGGAAATTTTTTGGAGATTTTTGGTGCTAGAGGGGGAGAAGGGGGAAAAGGGGAGTTCGAGCAAACCTAGGTTTGAGTGAACCCCCTTTCCACAAAGTTTTCTTTTATTTTTTTCCCAGGAAATGAGAACTATGGTGGGACCCAACATTTAATGGGTTCACTCGAAGGGGGGTTCTAGCAAACCCCCTTTGGATTTGCTTGAACCAAATGTTCGTTTGAACCCCCAAAACCAATTTTTTTTCCATAGGGTCATTTTTTGCAATTTTCCTTCCTCACTGGAATTGTAAACTAGTTTTGTGGGTTTACCCAAAGCATTTAAAAGGCTCAGAGAGAAGCCATAAAGTTTGTAAAAAAAAATAATAGAAAGCATTAAAATACTCGATCCACTATGCACTTGCTAAAATTTTAATGCCTAGACTTCCAATGCTTATCTTCAACTGATTTGAAGTTTGATTTAAATCCACTTGGCTATGCACAATGACTGGTTGTACCTAATGACTTGCATAATACTAAAAACTGATGGAGCTCCCCAAAAAAATTGCAATTTCTGAGTATCCCGTGGACTTAATTTGTATTAAGCTCTTGTCCCCATGGTTTGGATAGGGTTTTGGCTTAGAAAAGCCTCAGTCCTAATTTTATGTTGACTTGCCCTGCCGACTTCTCGTTCTTTAAGTTGTAACTTGAGCCATCGTATCCGTTTAGCCACCTACCCCTTTTGGCTTAGAGCGTCGGTCATCTAGTTTGTTGCCAACTTTAATATTTTCCTAAAGTTAGGCTTTAATATTTTGCTCTTAAATGACTTAAGCTTAAGTCATTCATCCGTGAAGGTGAAATCATCATCAGCCTAACAATGGCCCCTTCTTTAATGCTAACCTTGCCATATGTGCAGGTTTAGAGATTTGAGACCATGGGAAATTATATTGGTCATACTCCACCAGCTCGTGGATGTTAAATGCTAGCTGGTTATGTAGTATGAGGATAGTGAGATGAGGACGTCTGTCCTCATACGGACATGGGGCCCAATTTCCATTGTCTGGCTCACCGCCTGTGGTTCCAAACTGATGGTGAAGATCAATTGTGGCGGCTAATCTTTGTTGTTCCCCACTACCTCGCGAGGAGAAGATGAACGCTTGTTAAAGGCTGCGAGAGTGGGATTCTGACACGCGAATTAATCCATCAGTTTGTGAGATGGGTGAAACTTGCTGATGGGTGAGTTGTCATTTGATTTGGACGAACGATATTGGCCGAAGAAAAATGAATAGAGAATTGCTAAAATTCAAACCTAGTTAGCTCAATGTGAGTCGTTTGATTTACCATCTCATCAAAAGATCGATGACTAACATTCAAAATTGAAAAATAGGCATGCGATAGTCATTTAGTTCTACAACCAACAAATATTAATGGGATGGTCTTTATAGGAGTGATCAAATTGATTTTCGTGCGTGTGGAGACTTAATTGTTGGTAATCATGAAGTATGATATGTAGATTTCCACACACTTGCAAAATAAACAGTGATAATATGCATGCCAACAAATTGCCACCATTTTGTGTGTGTGTTTTCTCTGGGTCTTAATGGTTGTTATCATCACGCCACTCGATAAATATAGGATGGAATAACTGCTAGTTGTATCATTTGCACTTAGCAGTTGAAAATTCTCTGAGTTGAAGCTAAGTGAATAGTATTCAGTTGTGAGATCGACAAACTATCATGCAGTGAAAATGAGAAAACGAGTTGCTTCTGTAGGACCAATTAGAAGGTCATCTAGACTAAATTTACATAAGCCCTGGATGATGATATTCCTGAACAAGCTTTGGATGCAGAGGACAAGGATCCTGTTAACAAGTTCGTGAGTGCACCTTCAAGGTGTAGCATGAGATTGATTTTCTAGGGACCTACTATTGGAAAGATAGAGGATAAAGGCAAGGGACTGACATAATTTATTGTTGGAGCTTATAGGAAGGTGAGATCTGGATGCGGTTCCTTTAGGTGGTAGAATTCGCCCATTGACGTCACATATAGCTCATCTAAAAGTGAAATGGAGACAAACTCTGGCTATCACTAATATCTCGCGAACCTGGGCCGAGCACCGTCCTTGGGAACAAAGGTATTATTTGTTCTGCCTTTGGCTATCAAGTCTCCAAGCGAGTGAGATGGTTCTGTGCTTAAAAGGGACAAAGAAAAAAATGGATTTGAGGTTTCTTCTCCATCTTTCATGATGATGCAAAGTGGGCACGTGTATCGTGGAATGGGTACTAGTGGTGATAAGTCTTCTGGTTGGTGAAAAGGTGGTGTTTGGGATGAGAAATTTTGTGTTGTTTGATGAATTTATGTGATAGTTACTTTTTCTCCACGTGCGTGGATGGTGCTTTTGGGGTGTTTGGTGCTGACTGCGTGCCTTCATGGTGATGTGGACATTGAATTTGTTGCTTACATGGTGACTAAGGGAAATTTTGGTGGCACTTTACATTTCCCTTTTGATGGCGATTATAATTTTGGTTTTCCCCATTTTCAGCGTGTTATTGCAGGATCAACATGTGGAGAATGTTGAAATGCAATTGAAATTTGAGTTGAAATGAAATTTTTGTAATGTAATATGCATTTCAAGCCAAAGGCTTGTCTGCTCCCTTGCACTATAAAAGGGAATTCAAGGCTCATTTGCAGGGGTTCTGGTCTTAAGTTTTGAGTCAGGTATGTTTGGGTAGATAATTGAGTATAGAAAGGAATTAATGAATAGAGAAGATAACTTGTTTTGGCTCTGAGGCATATATATAATGATCTTAAATGATTTTATAGTAATGACCGATATCAAAACAAATCTATAATTCTAGTGCATGTACTCTCCTTCTGAAGGTCATTGCAAGTTTTGAATGAAATATTAAGCATATCTTTGTTCATCTTCAAATGTTTGTTTGAATGTATGTCTCTTTTCTTGCTTTGATTCAAGGAGTCAATTAAAATGCTTAAATAGAGCCATAAACTTGATATAATTTACAAAGGATTTGGTAAGAAGTCATATATTAGAAATTGTGAGCTCCATGATACAATGTATTGTGAGAGTTTTCCATTATTATCATAATTAAACCATTTCTATATTACTGGATATTGTGTATGTGACTTCGATGCCCAATTTGACAAGACATTGGTCTATTTGTTAAATATTTACATCAGAGGTGTATTAATTGTCTATCTAGTCACCGATTTGAAATCAAAATATAAATTCATTTTAAAATTTATCAATCATGAGGCATTTATGTGAAGTATTTTGAAATAACCCTTGTTTCCTAATGAGTGGGTCACAGTTTGCTCAAAGATAATCCAATCTTTCAGTAATGCATGACATTTATTTTCTCCTCATAGGAATTGATCTGTGAATTAGTGTGTTCTACATGTATAAGCCAAAGTGAACACAGTAGGAACACCCTCCTAGGTCTCACAGAGCCTAAAGTGTAGAATATTTCAGTCTTCGACTGAATCTTGTCAGTTGGCCATTCATTTTAAGGGTCTTGAGTATAGGAGTTGACTACTCTTTATAGATTCCTTAGGTGTACTGGAAAAAAACCAAAAAAAACTATACCATTTGTTAGCATTGGTCAGCTTATTTCAATCAATTTTAGGAAATAAAAATTATACATTTTTTCACAGAAAGTAAGCAATTACTAATCCTAAAGATAAACAATTGGCAGGGTAAAAGTAATTGGGAGAAATAAGGAAGGGTATTTGGTTGTTTATATATATGAGATTATTTATACCTCATCACTTCTCCCTCTCCTAGGTTTGAGTAGGTCCTCTTGCTCTTTATTGTGTCCATTGTCTTCAATTTCCCTTGTTCTTGTTTAACTCCTCATACTTAGCACTGAGATTGATCATATAAATTGTCTGCTTCTCTGTCCAAATCTTCATGATTTCTAAGGAAACCTTCATTGCTCGTCTAACCCTTGTTGTCCATGAATGAAATTTTTTAGAGTTTTGATCTTTAGTAACATGCACTATTGGGGGTGGTGAAAGAAGTAATGGGGGTCTATATCTCATTCCCAACTAGTCAATTTTAAGTTGTAGAATATTTGTCAAGGCCTCTACTCTTTTGTAGGACCACTTAATTTTAGCAGGTGAAATCACCTCTCTTCTTTTAAGGTGCATGGGAAGAAGAGTGTACCTCTCTTCACAAGCACGCCAAGATTTTCCTATCAATTCTAGGCCCTAGATTTTAAATTGCTCAAAACATAGTCAAAGGTTATCATTATACTTACTTTTCACACTTTCTTTAATCTTAATGCTTTGGAACTGTGCTTTAAAAGGATAAGGTTTCCTATGAAGGTACCACATTTGAATTCCAATAGTATTTTCTGCCTATGCATATTCTTTTGTCCTTTCTTGCCATTGAATCTGGTTTTGCAGGGTGGAAAAAAATGCCTAAGTTGAACTTCACCAACAAAGAAATTAACATAGAAATCTGTATATCTCTCCAAAAAAATTATAAATAAAGAATTCACACAACAAATCCTATTGAGCGGGAGTTGATTCTTTGAATGTTTTTACAAATTCTTTATCATCCAGGTCATGGGGTTGATTGCATGAAATTATTAATAGTTTCCATCTTAAGAGTTTCTCATTTTAAAAAACTGGAATACAGTCTAGATGGCCTTCTGCAGGCTAACAATAATTCAAAAATTTGACATACATCTTGTTTAGCTTGATAGACCCTGTCATATGACTCTTTTAACATGACTATTTCCTTTTTCAATCTAACATTTTCTATACCTTCCTATCTCAAAAAATAACATCTCTCTATCCGTGCAACTAGAATGGAGGTATATGAACTTGGAACCATTCCATTACGGTTGGTTCATTTTTTATCTCTTTGGACTCCATTGTTGGTTTGACATTAATATCCTACAAATCAGGTGTTCCAACTCAACAATTTTGCTTAAAGACGCATGAAGCTTAGATTTTTATTTTTCCTTTTCTTCTTCAAAAGTAGTAAATAATTGCATAAAATTATCTGTTAAACTTTTGATTTGTCTATCCTTTTCAGAAAAATCTATCACATACCTTTTACTTTCCTCATTCCACTGTCGTACCTAAAATTGCAATTGTTCAATAGTCTTATCTTTTTTTTCTATTTGCATTTTAAAATTTTCAATTTCCTAGTCTCTCTTCTTTAAAATTGTAGTGTGTACTTCTATCTCTTCCTGTTGTTGATTGATTTTTTCTTTATTTCCCTGCAATTGACATTTCAATTGAGCAATTTTTGCTTTCAATTTCTCTACCTCCATTCCTCTGCGATCAAATTCCTCAACCCTTGTATTAGTATAAAAAGGAAAATTGGGGATTTCTACATCATCACTAATTACATTTTCCTCATTAGGCACCTCAAATGAGCCTTGCTCAGTAATATTAGCAATTAGGGGAGATAACCATCCTACAAAATCATCCTCAACATCCAAACAATGTGGTGATTATTCCCTTTATTCTTCTTGTCCTAACTGGGGTGGTATACTCTCCTTCTCAGCTTCAGGGAATTCATTGGTTGGCTTTGCACTTTCTTTTGTTACTTCCTCACTAGGCTAAATCTTTGTTTCTAGTGACTGTGCTTCAGTATTATGCCTTTTATTTTTAGGGGCATTCAATTTATCACAAGCTATAGTGTCACTAAGTTTAGCTGATAACCTTTTACTTCTCCTTAAAGGAGGAGTTGTTTGCAATGCTACTTTAGATATCTTTTTCCTCTTGCATGGAGGTTATTCCTCATATCTTGAATTTATGACTTCTACATTTTTTGGGTGACCTAGGGTTTTTGAAACACTAAGTAAAATTTTTGACACTTCGCCATTAGGAGCTATTTTGGCTTGTTGGGGTTCAAGAGTTTCTTGAGGCTTAGATGAAGGCTCTTCCACATTTTGTGTTGCCCGCTCAGATGTTTCACCCTCTTCAAGGTGTTTTTGGGTCTTTGTATTTTGAAAGTTTTGTAGTTTTTTTTTCCATTTTCTTTCCGTTTTCTTATGAAAATGATATTTACAAATTAGGTGAATGAGGCCATGATGCTTAAGGGGTCCTAAACCTATTTTTATTTTTCTATCATATTGGAAACAAAATCACAAAGAAATACTGATAGATTAACCCTAAGTGTAGGGTTTTAAACACCATGGTGCAAATGGGTAAGTAGGCAGAAAGGTGGACCTACAATTACTAAAACTTGTCCTTGACAAGTAAAATATTTGATAATCCAGGTCACTACTATTCGTCATGGATCTAGAATGGAAATTCTCTGAAATCCTTTGTTTTTCCCTCTAGTACTTACAATTAACAAAGGTTGGGATTCCTCTTCTCTATGAAAGAGCTCTACCATTTTCTGATATGTGATATTGGTGGTCTATGAAAAATTAATACCTTTATTTTCAAGACCAGAAAGATGAGAAATGATCTTAGGACTTACCTAGAATCACTTTCCATGCACTATAAATTGTCCATTTATGAAATTCTTCACAAATTCCTTCACCAGTTGCTCATTGTGTCCCTCAAATTTATTTATGAAATCCAACCACCCCACTCTCTGAAACAATATTGAAATGCTGCTTAATGGCAATAATTTATCTACTGAAGATGGCTTAGATATTTTTTAGCGCCCCCCATACTGTATTTGTCTTATAGCTCTGCTCATTTTCTGCTAAAATGTTGTGGTGCTAAAAACTGTGTCAACAAAACTGAATTACAAAGTAAAGAAAATATGAATTTCAATTACTTGTACTTAATACAACCGATAGGACAAGAGTTAACTGCTGCATTTGAGCTTCATTATACTTTCATGATGACTTTGCATGGGAAAAAGCACCAAAATTTCCATACTTCAAGCAAACACACAATTACATAGTTTACTAAATTTGGAAAGAGGATGGTTCATGCCAATTAATTTATCTTTATTCAAAATAATTACCTAATTAAAGAAAAAATTGTATGTACCTTACGTCCCATCATTAATTCAAAAATCACTTACCTTTGCTAACCTAACGGTGTAATTGTATGATTTCGCGAAGGTGGCAATGAATTTATTATGAACGCGGATGGGATAGCTAATTAATGGAAGAGTTATTATGATGAAAAAGTTATCATAATAATTTAAATTTATTATGATAGCATATGGTAATTTGTAGGGTGAATGGTATTGTAGGATGTGGATTCCAAGGAAATGACAAAATTTAATAATGGGCATGTGTATGGAACTGGAAAAATCAAATCATTTGGATAGGAAAATAATTTACAAAAATCTGGAGCATCACTGGAAGATGTGGCCGGGGTGAAGGATGAAAAGTTCTAGAGCATGCTAAGAGATGCACCCGAAGTGAAAAAGTGAAGTGACAAAATTTTGGAGCATTGATGAGAGAGGCCACTAGAGTGAAAAAGAATTTTTTGGAGCATCGCAAAAGGATGTCGTTGGAATGTAGCAATAAAATTTTTGGTGCATCATCGAAAGATGTAGCCAAAGCAGCAACCAAAAATTTATGGAGTGTTTATGAAAGATGCCTCGAGAAGGAAGAAACAACAAAAATTTCATAGCATTGCTAAAAGATGCATCCAAAATACAATAAGAAAATTTTCGGAGCATTGTTGAAAAGATGCCACTAGAAAAAGGAAGTAGAATGAAGAGCTTTGGACTTAAACTTTTCAGAGCATCTTTGTAAGATGTAGCAGACCACAAGAATAAGACAAGGTGTAGATACCTAAATTTGACCACTTCCATATGGTCAAATTTGTCTACTCTATTCGTTTCTTTTGTCAATATTAATTGAATAATTGATTTAATTAATATTTCATTTTCTTCCTAAAGTTCCTAAAGTGTTTAAGTAAAAAATTAAATACTTTACTTTATCCCCTTTGATTCTCTAAATTAAATAAATATATCAATTTATTTAATTTAGTCATTAAGTCTTTTTAATTCAATTTTTAATTTCTTCTTTTTCTCTATTTGTCACATCTTCCATAACCCTCCCCTAATCTGGATTAATGTAATTAATTCATGATTATGATGTGCACACCCTTAATATGGGATTAATGTCACATCCTCTATATTTTTCCACTTGCCTCTAATCTTTTATTAATCCTCCTAATCATGTGTTTGCACAACCTTAATCGAAGTCACTAGCCACATTTAGCATACCCTTTTGGTCAACCTCTTACATATCCCATATTTGGCATTGACCCTCTTTCCCATGTGAATTTTTAATTCACATTTATTCACCCTAGGGCCCTCTCTTCCCCATGTGAATTTTTAATTCACATTTATCCTTCCAAGGCTTACCTTATCTCCATGCAACTTCTAGAACATTTGACTTGTCACATCACTCACATGTGGGAAATTCCCACCTTTTTGAAAACCCTCTCTTATCCACTAGATTCTCCCAAGCATGTGAATTTTAATTCACATTTATTTCTCCAACTACTTTCTTATTCCCCATGGAGATTTTTTGAGGAATTCTAAAATCCCTCAAATGTCATTTTCACTCTCACTTGGGGACAAGAAGTTCCTTTTTGAGGAAATCTTCTCATCCCCCAAGGTACTTGTCCTTTCTCCACATCACTTGTCCTTATTCCACCTCACTTACACATCATCTCATCCTAAACCACTTCACCTCCACATGTCAAGATGTGAGGGCTTGTGAATCCTTAACTCACCATAGCCTTTCATCTTGGCCTTGGTGGCTTAATCTCAACCGTTGAATTCTCTAGAGAATTCAAATTCTTCTATAAATACCCCCCTCTTCTAATGTATTTTACAACACTTAGCCATTTTCACCCTTATGATACCAAATTTCTCACTCAATTTGCAAGCATTATCTTAGCCATTTAGTCAAGCCACTTAGTCTCTAGCATTAAATTTTTATCATATTGTTCATCTTGCATCTAGCCATCTCCATAGCCATCCAAGGAGCACACAAACTTTCAAATATCAAGGGCCAACCAAGGAATTCAATAGAATAAAGGTATAATCATTTACAATCATTATTTTGCTATCTTTTTTTGTGTTATCATTCCTTAGGCTAATCTTTGAGGTGTTCCTTGTGTTTTCTTTATATTGCATTTTAGTTATTTTGCACTTTTAGGATAAGATAAACTCAAGGCTTCACATTTTTTGCACGCTCGGTGGGACCCACAAATAGGTTCCTTCATTTCACGTTTGTTGTTGTTTAGTTTGTTTGCAGGTTCTGGTCGCAGTGGGGTGGACTTACCCTGGAGAGGGGCGGACCTGCCCTCCAGTTTATTGCAGAGGGTCAGAATTTCCCTCTAGTGTGCTGCAGTGGGGTGGACCTGCCCTACTTTCCACTTTGTTTTTTGACATTTGACTGCAGTGGGGAAGACTTGCCCTAGTTTTCATGTTGTTTTCTGACATTTGACTGTAGTGGGGCAGACTTGCCCTAGTTTTCTTGTTGTTTTCTAACATTTGACTGCAATGGGGTGGACTTGCCCTACTTTCCACTCTATTTTCTAACATTTGACTACAGTGGGGTAGACTTGCCCTAGTTTCCATTCTATTTTTGACATTTGACTGCAGTGGGGCAAACCTACCCTAGTTTTCATGCTGTTTTCTGACATTTGACTACAGTGGGGCGGACCTACCCTAGTTTCCATTCTTTTCTAACATTTGACTGCAGTGGGGCAGACCTACCCTAGTTTTCATGCTATTTGATTGTAGTGGGGTAGACCTACCCTAGTTTTCATGCTATTTTATAACATTTGACTGCAGTGGGGCGGACCTTCCCTAGTTTTCATGTTGTTTTTTGACATTTGACTGTAGTGGGGTGGACCTGCCCTAGTTTTCATTCTATTTTTTGACATTTGACTATAGTGGGACGGACTTGCCCTGGTTTTCATGTTGTTTTCTGACATTTCATTGCAGTGGGGTGGACCTGCCCTAAACAAAAAATTCTGAAAGGTAAAAATAGTCATTTTAGCTTTGTTTTACAGTCTCACTTTTTTTTGCTATTTTCAGGCTCTAACCCCCTAACCTTGTTTTTTTGGGGGTACATTTGGATTTCTTGCTAACATTTTGCAACATATTCTTGTAATTGACGAAGAATGGTAGTTAAAACAACTAACACTTGCTTGTAGGGCCATCTATTTTTTCAGATTTTAAAATATTTCCTTGCTATTTTTGTTAATCTAGGAACATAGTTAACAAGGGGGAAGTAAAATTCATTGTTTTCTCTGTCTATAAGTCTATTTTTTTGTGTTACCCAAGGGGGGCATTAGTTTTTTTTGCTTTCCCCTTGCACTTCGTGTGAGCCTGGGGAGTAGCTGGAAATAATTAGTGCCTTCTTTTTAGAGGGACTTGCTTGGAGATTTCATCACCCCAAGGGATGATCTCAGCCATGTGTACCGGCGAGGGTATAGAAAGGGGGGAGAGCCAAAGCTATACCCCAATCTAGTCATGTTGTGTCTAGTGAAGCATCGAAGCTAGGGTGATACCTAGATAAACATGAAGAGTTGGTACAAACCTTTCAGTATATTGCTGGGGTTCTCGGCTCATGCTTGTGATGGGCTGGTGTTCATGGTTGTGCCTCACGTACCGAGAGTATATTGAGGAATCCATAGAAGCCTTGTGCATCCTAGATTAAGACCTTTGTTGGCCATACCCTTAACACTTTAATCATAGGATTGTGCTTGTTTGAAGTGTCTTCTTATGATAAATTAGTAAACTTTTTGACAAGTTAGCCTTATTGTTGTCATTTAAAGTCCTTGCCATAGTCGTTTCCATCTAAACCAAGTTCCTATTTATCGTAGAGCGGCGGACTTGCCCTGACCTACTTTGTAGTGGGGTGGACCTGCTCTAACCTGCTCTGTAGTGGGGTGTACCTTCCCTGTAATATACTGTAGAGGGGCAAACCTACCCCCCTGAACAGTCAATTTCACTATGTTTAACCATTCCAAGCCTTCATTTGATCATTCCAAACCTCCGTTTAGCCATTCCAAACATCCGTTTAACCATTCAGAATCTCTGTTTAACTGTTCCAAACCTCCATTTAACTGTTCCAAGTATCCGTTCACCCATTCTGTTAATCCGTCCACCCATTCTAAATGTCCATTTCCATTTCCGATTACTCATTTCACCATTTTGGGAACCCGTTTTATTGCCTATAGATCTTGTTCCACCAATTTCTAGTAATACCATTTCACCATTTGTTAAACTCATTTTCCCAATTTGAACAAAAACCAATTAGGAACCAAAATCCTTGCCATTCGCTGTGATCTAAACATTTATACTTTCCAAAAGATCACTTAGACATCCCCCCCATCATATAGGAGCCTTTAGATTATCTTTAGTTTGCATCCCTCATCATCTTTCAATTCAAATCTCTTAAACCTTGTTTTAGAAGTTATTACCCAAATTGATCAAGGTGTTTAAACTCGATTGCCATCTTACATATCAATCATTATCTTCAACCCAATCAATCCGCTTCTATCTTGAGGCAGATTCAGTGTTGAAAGTCAACATCCTCAGCCCAAATCAATCCATTTCCATCTTGAGGTGGGTTTGGTACTGCAATTTGTCCTTTAATCTGATCAACCAATGCCTTAAGTCACCTAGGGTGATTTCCAAAATTGGGTTTAGAATCATTTCCGTCAATAAATCCAATCAATCCCAATCATCTAATCTAAATCCAATCATCCAATTAATCCAATCCAATCCCATCATCCAATTAAGCGATTTGTATTCAATCCAAAACCATTTTCCACCTAGGAAATCCTTGCATAAAATCTAGTCTCAATATAATCCGCTCATAGTTCTTTTGCATGCCCGTTCAAACTAGATCACAAACTAAGAAACAAATGGTTGAACAACAAGCCCAAGGTTCCCAACTGAATATGCCTCAAGATCCTAACAATGCGACAAGTATCTCACAAGATCCTAATATCCCTCGAGATCCCCATAATGGTACATCATCACAGTCCAACACTGATGTTCAAAACACATCGCCACTTGGAGACGAGAACATGGTCAATTAGCTTGAACTCACACTCGAGGAACATTTTAGTAACCCCACCAATGCGTATATGACAGATCACCTGCTTGAACAACATGGGGAAGAAATATTGGCCCACCTAATTGAAAAAGTTGTCAAACCTCCATCGAGTGTTGACCTATCCAAATATGGCAATTCCACACCCAACATACCCCAAGGTTCACAAAATGCACCAGGCGATTCATACATCCCCAATGTTCCTCTAGTGGAGGGTTGGTATCAACCTGAATTTGACAATGCCATCCTTCACCATGTTAATAATCCACCACATGCCCCAATCTTATTCGTGGGGGTTCCTCAAGTATCTAACCCCAATAACCCTTTTTCCTACGGCATGCCACAAAGTATTCCAGAGCGCCCGCCATTAATGCTGACTACACCACCCCTTTCGAATCAACCTCTAATAAACAATGGGGGCAACCCTTTCACCACCTTTCCTCCACCTCCTGGGGCCACCAATCTACCACCGTCTCCATTCACATCCCAACAACCTCTGCAATCTAACATACCACCTCAATTACCTCTATAAGGTACATCCCAACCAAATGTTCCTATTGTCACCCAACAACCTCCTTTGCAGAATGCCTCTACGTCATCTCAGCCACCCCATCAACAACAACCCTTGCATAATCCTTTTATTTTATCACAACAACCACCACACCGATTGCAAGGAAATCCATCTTGACCTCCTATCCAGACTATATCCTTGTTGCTCATATCCATTTTATGTCCACAAGTTCAACCACAACATAATATCCCATCTCGGCCCACGCAATGGCCGATATCACATCAACAACCTCCCCAACATTATTTCTATCATAACTAGCAACAGTTCCAACGACATCCACCCTATGTGGCCTCCCAACAGTCGCAACAATACCCCTAGTACCAGCAGTCCAATCCGCAACACTCCATTCATGCTTCTTAGCATTATGCCACAAATCCTTATTAGACTAATTTGTACTATACCTTGCAACAAAAACTCCTGTACCAACAGACATCCTCGGCATACCAACAAAGGACACCATCATATGACTATCAAAATCCATATCTCAACCTTCAAACAATCTCTCAACAAGATCCTTTGTCATCCTACCATCCATATCCATCCAACCCATCTACCTCGACTCCTACGCCACTGGTCAATGCAGATCTGTTAGAAATCAAAGCTACTTTGAAATATCTCCAAGTTGGGTCTGGTAAGCAATCCTTCAAATTTGAAGATATATGTCCCTATCCATTTTACCCTTCCATCTTATTGATTTCCTTCCCAAAACACTTCAAGATACCAAAATTCAACAGATAAAAAGGAAACAAGGATCCTAAAGCCCACATGTAAGAGTTTTACTCCTAGTGCCAGGAGGTTATGCATAATGACAACTACCTCTTGCGTCTCTTCCCACGAAGCCTGATAGGGTATTCCCTAGATTGGTTTATGGGTCTAGAGCGGGGATCCATCAAATCCTTCGCGGATCTTTTAGAGAAATTTTTATCCTACTTCTCCTTCAATCTCGAGAAGGATAATGATACCTTGGATCTCCTCAAGGAGAAGCAACGCGAAGGTGAAATTTTTTCCAGCTACCTTCAAAGGTGGCGTGGATTGGCAAGCCAAATGAAAACCCCTCTCAAAGAGAAAGACATGGTCACTCTCTTTGTTGAAAATTCACATCGTGACATGGCCCATAACTTCAAGCTGCATTGTGTCACCACCTTCACCGAGATAGTGGAGAAAGGACCCATCCTTGAATGGGACCTCATTGCTAAAGGGCATGCCAAGATACACAATCATGACAGAGAATAGTCATCCGAAGATAAGTCAAGATACTGGAATAAGAACAAGAATGTTGTGAATGATGGTGTCACCGACACTAAGCATGTTCAAGTAGCTAGTACCTCTTAGAGGCAACAAACTACTTCTAACCAACCATCTGCCCAAAAAATCATATCAGTACCACAGGGGGCACCTCACCCCCCTCAACAGTTAAACCAGAATAGTCAAGGGAACAACAAACGTCAGTTCACTCAATTAGGAGAACCCCTTAGTGTTGTTTTCAACAAGCTTGTGCAAGCTAATTATCCAATCACATATCCTGTAACAAAGCCACCCGATGAATCTAAGCCTAAACCGACTTGGTTTAAATAAAAAAATACTATGAGTTTCACAAGATTAAAGGGCATACCCTAAACAAGTGTCAGAGTTTGAAAAAATATATCCAAGATCTTATAGATCGAGGAGATATTCATGTGGATACCAATCAAGCTTCATCATCTAATGATCAACTACAGATTTACCAAAATTCCTTCCCTAACCATAATCAAGGCACAAGCATGTCCAATAATAATCCCCAAAACAACATTACAAATAACATAAGTTATAAGAATGTGCCCTTCAATTACAATGGCATTGTCCATTACATTGAGCAGGTGGAACTCCACGTATCCATGATACATGTGAAAGCTAAAGATCCCTAATGTGTTGTTGCTACCCAAATAACCTGCATTATTGTCCCTGTAGCCTCTACATCCACCCAACAAAATCCAGTGAATTCTAAGTATAACATTCTTGATCACTTAGGAAACTCCTGCTCATATCTCAATTTTGGATCTGCTTAAATCTTCTCCCGTGCATCAAGAGATCTTGAACCGAGCTTTACAAGAAACCCAAGTGCCTAACGACATTGATCCCACACAATTCCAAGCTTTAGTAGGACATTTGGCTCTATCCTACCAGTTATACCTTAGCCAAAATGACATGCCTAACATTGATACCAACCATAACTGTCCCCTACACATTGAAGTCTTGGTTGCCCGTCATAAAGTAAAAAGGGTCCTGGTAGATAATGGCTCTGGCCTTAGTCTATGCACTCTAAAGTTCATAAAGTAGATGGGGTATACTCAAGTGGACCTAAGTAATCAAATCATTACAATCAAGGCTTATGATAATGCAAAAAGAGATTATGAAGGAATTGTCAGTCTTCCCATCTAGGTTGGACCCGTGATTCAGTACACTACATGTCATGCCCTTGATATGGACTTACCATACAACCTTCTCCTCAGCCACCCATGGCTCCATGCCATGCAAGTCGTCCCCTCCACATATCATCAATGCCTAAAATTTCCAGTTAATTGACAGGAGGTCACCATTTATGCTAACCGACAACCATTTGAGTACTGCCATGCTTTGGAAGCTTCATTTTCCCATTTGCATTATTGTCCTAGAGTCGAAATGGGGGCACCTCAGTCGTTATCCTCCAATTCATTATCCACCACACCAGCTACTCCATCTTCCACCACTGATCCCACCATCACTAAATTCCAGATCATCGACAAGGGTTGTGGTGAATATGAAATGCATATAGCTCTGAATGTGGTAACCATGCCACCATCACCACACACATACAATCAACCTTCACAATTTGTACCAAGGGAAGAAGAAAAGAACATTACCTTCAGTGCCAAAAACATCCCCACTAGCACTTTCCGGTCCCTTGGTTTAAGGACATACACACTAGAAGATGATATCAGTCAATGGATATATCATGAAGAGCCTCAACTGGATCCTCCCCTTAAGGAGTATTTTCAGGAAGTATACCCCTGGTCTACTAAGTTCACAAAGAAGCATAAATATCAAGGTGGGGCTCTGGGTAAAGAAGAAAAATGGGGACTACAACCTATTGATGTACCAAAGCATCCGTGGAATTCATGCCTAGGATATGACAAAAAAGTAGAAAGGACTTGCAACATCATCCAATGCTTCCAACAATGTTAATGTGGATGATGGTCCCTTAGAAGACATACCTGAGGAAGAGTCCATCATACATGCATACGATGACGTGGATCACACAAACCTTTCATCCATGTTTGATTTCCTATCCGTCTTTACCATTAGCCTTTCCCTACATCATCCTGAACTTATTGAATGGGACCTACGTGGTAGCACACCTGTCAATGTCTCCCTAGATGCATATGTCAACCTTATGGGATTGGGGGAAGATGAACACTCTAGTCGCAAAAGTAAAAACAAGAAATGGTAATTTAGTGAAAACCTCCTCGAGGTGCTTCTTGACCTAGAAAAAGTAAAAATAAAGGACGCATCCAACAATGAAAACTTCAATGAGGTGTTGGAGGATGGAGACGTTCATCTTCCCCTTGTGGGAACTCAATTATCTACACAATCATCCATCCTAATCGAAGAAACTCATGAAGTCAATCTAGGTACTACAAAAACCTCGAAGATCACCTACGTAGACAAATCATTATCAGAACAAGAATATTCTGTCATTGTCCAACTGCTCAAAGACAGAATCATCAACTTTGCTTGGTCGTACTCAAACTTGCCAGGTCTGAACCCCACTTTAGTATTTCACCATCTAGATATTCGCCTAGATGCCAAGCTTGTCAAGCAGAAACTGAGAAAAATGGATCCACAGGTAGCACTATTAGTTAAGAAAGAATTG
Source organism: Sequoia sempervirens (assembly GCA_007258455.2). Taxonomy (NCBI): domain Eukaryota; kingdom Viridiplantae; phylum Streptophyta; class Pinopsida; order Cupressales; family Cupressaceae; genus Sequoia; species Sequoia sempervirens. The sequence continues at coordinate 107,058 of VDFB02266194.1, forward strand.
GATAAATTACTAGATGCTGGCTTTATTATACCCAACGACTACTCTGATTGGATCTCCAACATAGTACCTGTCGCTAAACCTAATGGAGACATCAGGATTTGCACAGACTTCCAGGACCTCAACAAATCCTATTTGAAGGATGACTTGCCATTGCCCAATATCAACATGTTGGTCAATCTCACTGCAGGACACGAGATGTTGTCCCTTATGGATGGCTTCTCTGGCTACAATTAGATTTGAATTGTACTCGAGGACCAACACAAGACTGCTTTTACAACACCTTGGGGTACCTTTCTCTACAATGTTATACCCTTTGGCCTTAAAAACGTGGGGGCATCATATCAACGAGATATGACTGTTATCTTCCATGACCTCATCCACATTATCATGGAAGATTATGTTGTTGACTTGTTGGGAAAGTCCAAAACTAGAACAGAGCACCCTGCCATTCTGAAAAGATCTTTGAGTGGTTGGAACAGTACAAGCTAAGACTAAATCCAAAAAAGTGTGTGTTTGGCATCACGTCAAGAAATTTTTTGGGCTTCATAGTCTCCCGAAGAGGCATGGGTATGTGCAGGATCATGATGGGCCAAAAAGTGGCAATATTATGGGTATTTGTAGGGTATGTGGCTGACGACATTTTTTTTACCCAAAATTGATGAAGCGAAAAGGGTTTTTAGAGGATATTCTTAGCTTTCCACCGATATAAATTATTCTTTAATTTGAATTTAATAAATAATTATTATTCATTTTCAATTAGAATTACGACTAAAGTCCTGATCGATAGGTTGATTGAAAAACATCTATAACTTTCAAACGGTATCACATTTTTTGAATCTAAAACATGTGTCACATTCTATGCTTCACATACTATAGAATTAGAAAAAGAAAAATTAAATTTCATGAGTTTTTGACCAAGTTAAGGTGGTCAGACATATGAGTTTTTATATTTTTTAAAAGTTGTAATAAAAAAATTCATAATTAATTATTTACTTGGAAAAAAATTACAAAAAAATATGCATCACATCTGAACATTAGTCCTCTACTTATATATAAAATCTTATAAAAAAATATTATCATTTTATTATGGTTAGGGTGGTTAGACAGACACCTACTTCTTATTTTTTCCACGAAATTTAGAATACTCTTGCATTGAAATTTCAAATTTTCACCAAATAGATTTTATTTATTTTTAAATAAACCTAGTAGTTTAGAAACTACATTCAATTTTCTACAAATTCTATTCTTACATATTTTTGAAATAATATAGATAACTTATTCAAATTTTTACGTCAAGTTGCCTAACACTGATTTTTCTGAATTTTTTGCCACTTAAGGGCCTGTTTTTTCCATGATGATCCTGCACATACCCGCATCGAGGTTGATCTTGCCAAAGTAAAAGCTATCATGGATATGGCTCCACCTCAAAACCTAAAATAGTTAAGAAGCCTTTAGGGAAATCTACAATCTATCCATCAATTTATAGCCCAACTCGCAGATAAGTGTCAGTCGTTCGCCCACCTTCTAAAGAAAGACACCACGTTCAAATGGAGTCAATAGTGTTAGTTGGGTTTTGATAAGATCAAAGAGTACTTGGCCCACCCGATAATTATGATGCCACCTATTCTAGGAAAACCCCTCCTGCTATACATGTATGCCACTTCAGTCACACTAGGGACATTATTGGCACAACATGATGAGTCTGCCAAAGAATGAGCAATCTATTAAATTAGTCGTACATTGGTTGGTTATGAATTGAATTATTCACCAATAGAGAAATCCAGCCTCGTAGTGGTTTTAGTATGTAAAAATTGATACATTATATGCTTAGCCATTCTGTCAAACTAATAGCAAAAATTGATCCACTGAAATATCTGTTGTCTAGAACCACCTTAACTAGTTGCATGGCTAAGTGGGTCATGCTCTTGAGTGAATTTTACATAGAATATGTGCATCAAAAATCCATAAAAGGACAAGTTATAGCCGATCAGTTGGCTAATGCACCCTTAGTAGATGCTTACCCTTTGATCACCAAATTTCTAGATGAAGAAATCTTTGCAGTTGCAGAAGCACCTACTTGGGTATTGTACTTTGACGGATCCTACATTCATAATCGATTAGGGGCATGAATTCTCTTTGTTAGCCCCCAAGGCGATTACATCTAGAAGTCATTCAGATTGGAATTCCCGTGCACCAACAATATAGATGAATATGAAGCCCTCCTCATAGGCCTCAAAATTTCCAAAAAGTGGCACATAACTCACCTAAAAGTATTTGGTGATTCCTTGTTGGTCATTAAGTAGGTTAATGATGAGTTCCTGACAAAGGATGACAAGTTTCTACCCTACAAACGCACGGTGGATGACTTCAAGAAGTATTTCACCTCCATACAATTTGATAAGATTCCCAGGATACAAAACAAAGTGGTTGATGCCATGGCTACTATTGGATCCTTGATCGACATGCCCAAGGATTGAACAAAATGCAAGTTTCTCATTGAACAATTCTTAATCCCAGCATATGGCATCCCTAAGACTAAAATGGTGTGTGACATTGTGGGTCCCGCTTCCCCTTGGTACTAAGACATCTATGCTTACTTGCATGCTAAAATTCTACCCCCAGACCTCACACGAAACCAATGCAAATCCTTTATCCAATGTTCATATCGATACGCCATTTTTGGTGATATGCTTTATCATCATAGGTATGATGGAACCCTCCTCAGATGTCTGGACAAGACGGAAACCCATACTGCACTAACAGAAGTACACAGTGGTGTTTGTGGGGCCCATTCAAATGGTATGGCCTTAGCTAAAAGGATTCTTTGAGCTGAATATTATTGGCCCATGCTGGAACATGATGCCTATGAGTTTGTGAAGAAATGCCTCCCATGTTAGCAACATGTAGATCTAATTCATGCTTCGGCACAAGACCTTCAACCTCTTCTTACACCATGGCCCTTCTCTCAGTGGGGTTTTAACTTGATCGAAAAGATATACCCACCATCCTCTGATGACCACACCTTCATTATTACCGCCACTAAGTACTTCACCAAGTGGGTAGAAGCAATTCCACTCACACAAATCACTAGTACTTATATTTCAAAATTTATCCTCTACCATATTACATGTAGATATGGTATCCCATCCAACATCCTCTCAGATAATGGAAAGCCTTTCAAAAACCAGGCCATGAATCACCTTTGTGACACCTTTCATATTCAACATCATTGGTTAATGCCTTATTACCCCCAAGGTAATGGTCAAGCATAAGCTACTAACAAGACTCTGATCTGAATCCTCAAAAAGGTCATCAATAACACAGGTCGAGATTGGTATCTCCACATTCATCCTACCCTCTAGGTGTATCACACTTCCATCTGTAACCCTACCGGTGCCATGCCATATTCCCTCGTATATGGTGTTGAGGCCATCTTGCTGATCGAAGTCGACATACCATCACTAATAATTTCTCTAAAGAACCTTGTTAGTAAGGAAGACACTCATATTACAAGGCTTGCCTAGCTGGAATTACTTGATGAAAGACAGATTAAAGCTTATGATCACCTTCAGGCTTATCAAAACTATCTCAAACGTAGCTACAACAAGAAGGTTCACCCTTGTCAATTCAATGTTGGTGACCTTGTCCTTAAAGAAAACCAACACACCTAACAGGATCGAGATAAGAAAGGAAAATTTGAAGCAAACTTGTTGGGTCCCTATATCATCACCACGAAGTATGGATCAGGGGCATACAGACTTTCCACCCTTGAAGGAGAGCCCCTAGACAAATTTATTAACATCATGCATTTGAAAAGGTCTTATACCTAAGTCCACTTGGTGGCCCTATCTACACAAAAAATCTAAAAAAATATAGTAAAGAAAAATAATTTGTCCTCTAGTGAAAACCACCCCTAGTGGTGCCTTGGATAAGTACATTTGGTGAAAACCTGATCACAGGCACCATTTTTAATGGGCTTAGTCATTATCTACCTTGTGTCCTAGTTACTTTATGACTTCATCCATCCTATCCTGACATCCTCTCCCATCCAATCCTTGGCCGCTTGGTATATACTTTGGTTGAGCATTGGACAATCCGCATTAGCTATCCATCATCCTCAGCTGTCTATCCTAATTTGAGCTTGTGCCATTTTTCCATTTGTTAATTAGTTTGTGTCATCATCTAGGATCATCCATCATGTCGATCTCCATCCAGGCCTCATCCTGTCATGTTGATCTTTTCATCCTTTGTCGAACTACGTTGCCCCTGCACTTTCACATAGGCAAGGATGATCATTTGATCTACCCCTGGGGAATTTTGACAATCCCGTGATGGTCATCCATCATCTGTCTCCATCGTCCCCTTTTTTCTTATATCCATGGTTGGTTTTTGTTTATCTTTTCTGAACTACGTTGCCCCTGCACTTTTACGTAGGTTGAGGTCGATCTTTTGATCCACCCTCAGGGATTTTGCTTTCCTTTTCTTTTACTTCACTTTTTCATTGTCTCATTGGTCTCCATTAGTCCTCTTTCTACTTTTATCCATGGTATTTTCTTGAACTATGAGGGCTCTGCACTTTCACGTAGGCAAGGCTAATCTTTGATCAGCCCCGAAGCCCCTAGGTCGTTAGGGTGTGTCGGTCTTTTGTCTGGTCTCTTGTGTTGTGTTGTCAAGAGTGCCCTTATTCAGATGGTTCTTCACCAAATGAGATCCTCTAGTGTTAGAAGATCTGGTTAATGACAAAAATCCTATGTCACCTGGGTCATCTTAGTTTAATAGCCATCACCAGTCTCAACCGGATGCATCCTTCCTAACAAACCTCATCAACCCTATCCATCCTTTTGATCCTATGGCAAAGGACGTTTGAATTTGATTATGATATTTTAATACATTTGGCTCTTGTTTATTGTTTGAGCTCCCTATTACAACTAGTCAAGGTCACCATAATCTATCATATTATGGTGTGCTTTGATGCATCAACATAGGGGGATCTCTTGATAGTTTATTGTTATTGTTTGCTGGGTTGTTCCCATGTAGTACCCACCAGGATCTGCAAGATCCTATGTTACATTGGGGACATCCCTTTGTGCTTATGGTTATTCCAATACCTAGCCCGACCAAGGTCTTAGCGACTTTGGGGTGTTGGGATAACCTTGTTTTCTGTGTTTTTTTTATACATTAGATGCTAACTTGCCTTGGTTTCATATACCCTGGCACTTGGTGTCTTATGCTATAGCAAAAATCAGTGCTCTAAAGATGGCTAGTTAAAATTAGGATTTCATTTCATAATCATTTTGTTACATCCATTTCTAACCATTAACCTATGATTTTGGTTGTGCAAATATTCCCCTTCTCTCGTTCTTCTCAGGATATATATAGTTTTTGACAGGTGCAATCTCCCATCATACACCCATCATACATACATATTTCAACATGAGTCCTTATTGATACTTATATTCATATTTCATTATAGGTTCATTGCATTTACATTAGAATATTATATTTAATCATGATTGGTTCATTTTTATACCCATACATTATTGACATGTTACATATGTCGCCCCCTACATCACAATTTGTTAGATCCATAAATCATGCATCACATAAGTCCATATTCATTATACATAAAACCATAAATCATGCATCACATTAGGACCATATCCATCATAGATAAAACACACATCACATATTGCACTACACACGTTAGTAGCATCCATCTACATATAACAACATAAACATGTACATGAATTAAATCATCATGATCACCCATCATAAAATCATAAACATACAAATATACATAAATAGAATCATCCATCATATACATAGCATGGTGTCAATAAGAGAAGTTGCATACCATATAAAAATCATCACATGATACATAATAATGTCCATCAAATATCCATTAGATGGTCCATAATAATGTCCATCAAATACATGTCCATCGTATACATCAAATCACAAAATACAGAACAAGTACACAGATCTACATCACTACTCCTCTGTACTATCCATCAACCCTACACCTGTCAAAATCTAGTGTCCTGTCACCTACCAAATGAGCTGCCCACATCTGACCTCTATGGAGAATCGAGCACTGGTGTCCTCAGCGAGGGAGTGTCTCCTGTGACTCATTGAATCCTTGGTTTCGTGTCCCTAGTGACTGGGATGGTGTGAGCATCTAAGGACTTTGTCACACATAATGAAACATGCACTGTGTTGGATCTGGAACTACATGCTAATAGGCGATCTTCTAGAATCTCACCTCTCTCATGTACTCAACACTCTTGGCAACCTGATATATGGCTGCATTCTGCTCATGTCTGTACCTGTCTTGGTCTATGGTAATAAGTCCCCTCTCCTATGTCCGTGCATCTTGAGCCAACCACAATTGATCTCTCTCTACTATCAGTCCTGTCATCTGCTCTGTGGTCCTATCTCTCTCATCCCGCATAGCCTGAATATGATCCTGTAACCTCTCCACCTCTAACCCCGCCTCATCCCCACCAACCTGCACTACCTATGACTGACTCTATGCTACATCTCTCTCTGTGATCTCTACTCGAGTCACTGCTACATCTCTCTCTCCCTGAAGGGTCTGTATCTGTCTCTGTAAGGTACCCATCTCTTGCATCCCCTATATCTATGTCTTTCCTCCATCTCTCTCACCCCACAAACCCTATAGCTCTGCATGCAATGTGTGTCTCTCTCTCCCTGTACAAGATCTAACCGAGACTCTGCTACGTTCACCCTCACCCTCAGCTCCCCTAGAGCTATCTCTATAGTAGCCACCCTATCCTGGAGCTTCATCCTCTCCCCCAGCAATCCTACCATCTGCACCCTCAATGTCTCCATCTCTCTCAACTTGCAGCTGACACTCTACTGAGACCTGCTTTGTTGCCTCCCTAGGCTTTGGCTGTCCCCTGGCCTTTGTAGTAGTCATCGTGGCCTATAACCTGTCTCAATCCCAAGTCACCCTGGACAACTCACCCCATACTCTCTCCATCTTTGCTCGCAACCTATCTCTCTCCCTCTTTTCCTTTGAGATCAGCTGATCCACGATGAAACAATAGCCCCTCTGTTCTGTTGCCTACACTCTATGCACCTCAACCTTTGTAATCCTCAACCTATACTCTGTCATCCACAACCTCTCATGGGTCACCCTCAATACAACAACAAGATCCTCAGCTAGGGCAGCTGATACCACTGTCAATGGCTCCACTGTGTGCACATCAACATCCATCACATACATCCCTGTCTCATCATAACCCTGCTCGACCTTGCCCATCACCTGAATCCTCCTCGGCTGTCCTCTACTCCCCACCCTCATCTGCCTCCTCAGATGTCCTATAGCTCTCACCCTCTCCCTCCTCACTCATCCCTATCTACAGCATGTGGGGCTCCTGCTCTGCTCCAATCTCTATCTGGACCCTCCTCTGTCATCCTCTCTAGCTATCCTCTAGCCTCAATCTCACCCTATGCTCCCTCCTACTGTCCTATGACCCTCGTATCCTCTTGCTTAGCCCTGACCTAAACTCTCATCTGTCGTACTCTACTACCTATCCCTGTCTACTGTACAATCCCTCCCTCCACCTCACGCACCACCACCATCTCCACCTCTGGCCCACTCTCATCCTCCTGTCATGTTGCATCTATCTTTGTCCCTCTCCCACTACTTAGCCTTGTTGCATCCATCCCCTTTTCCACATCCATCCTAGCCCTCCTCTACTATCTCCTCCTCATCCTCTCCAGCTATCCTATAGCCCCATCCTCATCCTCTCCTCCACCCTATTTTCCAACACCCCCCACATCCCCCTACTTCCCCCCAACCCTTCCTACCTCCTGTCCTCTCCATTGCTCTCCACCCTCCCTAGCCAATTGATGCTCATCCTCTGATCTAAACCCTAAGGCTCCCACAATAGGCACCTTAGGTGTAATCCTATCCCACAGGCGGTTGTAGAACCACCGGGCATACCACACTGTCACCCTTGCATCCTAATCCCCAACATCCCTACTTGGGTAGGGAACCTGATATGCTACTGACCATGCCTCTCTAGTAGCCCTAGGAAAAATAGGCCTTCCCCATGGTCGCTCTTTGGTGAGTCAACGAAACATGGTGGGAGCTGCCAGAATATACTGTCTCAACCCTAACTACCTCGCCACTTTTTCTAGCCGATGAGCCTCCACTATGTGAGGCTGGATCCCAATCAGGACACATCTACTCATAAAATAGCCCTGATGTCTCTCCTCCTCATCGCTCCATCCCCTAAATCGATGAAACACATATGGCCGCCATACTATGTCCACCTCCTGCAAACCATCAAACAATCTCCTCCATTCATCCATATCTCCCTGCATCTCGTAACACAACACCTAGCCCTAGCCTCCCCATACCCCTAGGCAACATGGTCTCCATAATCCTCCTGTCCTCTCCTCATCACTAGTGGCCTCATAAACATAATGTGCTCACATGTCCAAACTTGTAATAGAGTCATGTGTGTTACACTCAGTGACCCCTAATAGCAGATCACATATATATCTTTATATAAATGTGCTAATAAACATGAGCCCCACAAGAACTATTCCTCTCACCACTCAACAATATGTCGAACTACCTCCATGAACCATAGACTGCAGAATCGCCTGCTCTGGTCCAGAAAAAATATCTCGTTAATCAATCCACACAAATACAGTGGTAAGGGTGGCACCCCAAGTGACAGGCATCTATCCAAGTTCAACTGCCCATTTTGAATGGGAAGATCGTCTCATCCAAATAGCACTGAGATGGTGTAATCTAACTTTTCCCCTCTAAACACCACCTTGATCACTAACTGCCCTACTATGGGTCACCTCAGGATGTGCCATACATCCTCAAGTATCATTGTCATCTCCCCTGTAGGTAGATGGAAGGTTGACGTCATAGAAATCCATCTCTCTATAAATGCCGTCAACATCGCTCGATGAGCTCTTAGTGTCTGAAGGTGTAGAAAATATAATAATCCCACATGCTCCAGTGCTACATGATCTACTCTAGTCATAGCTATAGAAGTTTCTACCAGTACCTTCGAATGACACTCATGTGTCTGTAATCAGTCAAAACTCTGCATCCATATTAACCTGACTGTCAGTTCACTTTATTCTCGGCCCCTAGACATCTCTTGTTTCCCTCTCTTCATTTATTTTTTCCTCCTCCCTCCCTGCTTTTCCCTAGTTGGAGCAGACCTACCCTATAGTGGGACGAACTTACCCTACAATAGGGAAAACTTACCCCATGCCAGGATGGACCCACCCCGGGTCTAGGTGGTCACGCCCTCTCTTGAGGGGCAGACCGCCCCCCGCATTGGGGTGGACTTGCCCCGGGTCGGGGCGGCCACGCCCCGCACCGGGGTAGACCCACCTCGGGTTGGGGCGGCCATGCCCCACGCTGGGGCAAACCCGCCCCTGGTCGGGGTGGCCATGCTCCCTCCTGTGGGGCGGATCTGCCTTGGGTTGGGGTAGCGACACCCCCTCTCTTGGGGCGGACCTACCTTGGGTTGGGGTGGCCACGACCCCTCTTGTGGGGTAGACCTGCCCTATGTCAGGGCGGACCCACCCATGCTCATGGGGCAGACCTGCCTTGGGCCAAGGCGGACATGCCCCGCTGGGGCGTTGCCCCCGCCGGGGTGGCGCCCCCACTAGGTTGGACATGCACTGCATTGGTGTGGATCCACCCTAGGCCGGGGCAGACATGTCTCGCCGTGGGGCGGACCTACTTTGTAGTGGGGAAAACCTGTCCGAATCTAGGGCAGCACCACCTCGTAGTGGGGTGGACTCCCCCCCCCTCCCCCTCCACCCCAAGATAGTGCCAGCCTCCCCAACACCCCCCAAAATTCATCCTCTTCTCTACCCAACCAAAACAATCACAATTTTAGCCCCTACCCATTTTCCTGCTCTATCCCATTAACAAAACCCATCTCTTAAAATTTGCATAAAAACTTTAGAACGTATTAAAAATGCTTAACATACATAAGAGGGGTTTTATTGCTAACCTAATGGGGCAGTGTGTACTCACGGTAGAATCTTCGCACCTCGTCTACACAATGAATGATGTCTGTCTCGTTATCCCTCGACATCGTCGCTCCTTGTCTTCTTCCTCTCCTCTCCTCTTCTCTCAACTACTATAGTGAAAATGAGGTGAGTTAATTTCTAAAATTACCTTTTAATCATTTCCCCCCCTTTTTTCCATTTTTAAAATAAAGGGTATGTTTACCTTTTATTTAACCTTTTTATCCTCAAACTAATTCCCTAACTTCCCAGGGCTGCCATTCGCAAACCATATGTTTGTTTGAATCCATTCAAAAGGAAAACCTGCTCATTTTTTTGAGCTCTTTTCAATTGTACCCTTTGTTTCCTCCTATTGAGAAGTTTCTTGGGACCCCTTTTTCTTCCCCAATTGCCCTCTCGAGGGGGCATACCCTAGCATTTTCTCCATTTCCTCCGTCATGGTCATTCCCTCACAAGATTGGGGCATCCTCATTCATTCCCCATCCATTTGGGAAACTCGCACATCTCTCCCCATGCTAGGGCATCATTTTCTAGTCACTTCCTCTATAGAGTCATCTGTATTTTCTTTTCTTCGAAACACTGTTATTCTGACAATATTTTGAAGAGGGGAAAAATGTAGAGACCTAAATTTGACCACTTCCATATGGTCAAATTTGTCTACTCTATTCGTCTGTTTCGTCAATATTAATTGAATAATTGATTTAATTAATATTTCATTTTCTGCCTAAGGTTCCTAAAGTGTTTAATTGAAAAATTAAATACTTTACTTTATCCCCTTTGCTTCTCTAAATGAGATAAATATATCAATTTATTTAATTTAGTCATTAAGTCTTTTTAAATCAATTTTTAATTTCTTCTCTCTCTGCTTGTCACAACCTCCATAACCCTCCCCTAATCTGGATTAATGTAATTAATTCATGATTATGATGTGCACACCCTTAATCTGGGATTAATGTCACATCGTCCATATTTTTCCATTTGCCTCTAATCTTTCATTAATCCTCCTAATCATGTGTTTGCACAACCTTAATCAAAGTCGTTAGCCACATTTAGCATATCATTTTGGTCAATCTCTTACATATCTCATATTTGGCATTGACCCTCTTTCCCATGTGAATTTTTAATTCACATTTATTCACCGTAGGGCCCTCTCTTCCCCATGTGAATTTTTAATTCACATTTATCCTTCGAAGGCTTACCTTATCCCCATGCAACTTTTAGAACATTTGACTTGTCACATCACTCACATGTAGAAAATTCCCACCTTTTTGGAAACCCTCTCTTATCCACTAGATTCTCCCAAGCATGTGAATTTTTAATTCACATTTATTTCTCCAACTACTTTCTCATTCCCCATGGAGATTTTTTGAGGAATTTTAAAATTCTTCAAATGTCATTTTCACTCTCACTTGGGGACAAGAAGTTCCTTTTTGAGGAAATCTTCTCACCCCCCAAGGTAATTGCAAAGTAGTTGTCCTTCCTCCACATCACTTGTCCTTATTCCACCTCACTTACACATCATCTCATCCTAGGCCACTTCACCCTCCACATGTAAAGATGTGAGGGCTTGTGAGTCCTTAACTCACCATAGCCCTTGATCTTGGCCTTGGTGGCTTAATCTCAACCATTGAATTCTCTAGAGAATTCAAATTATTCTATAAATACCCCCCTCTTGTAATGCATTTTACAACACTTAGCCATTTTCACCCTTATGCAGCACCAAATTGCTTACTCAATTTGCAAGCATTATCTTAGCCATTTAATCAAGCCACTTAGTCTCTAGCATTAACATTTTATCATATTGTTCATCTTGCATCTAGTCATCTGCATAGCCATCCAAGGAGCACACAAAATTTCAAACATCAAGGGCCAACTAAGGGATTCAACAACACAAAGGTATAATCATTTACAATCATTATTTTGCTATCTTTTTTTGTGTTATCATTCCTTAGGATAATCTTTGAGGTGTTCTTTGTGTTTTCTTTATATTGCATTTTAGTTATTTTGTACCTTTAGGATAGGATAAACTCAAGGCTTCACACAAGGAATAATGCCCTATCAAGTGTGCAAGTTCCGAAGTATCACAACAACAAAGCCAACAAGTTTCAGTGCATCATAACAACTGAGCTAACAATTTTTGAAGCATCATAGCAAGATGCGCCAAAATTTGTGTTTGATTAATCATGATGTCCTGCAAAACATAAACGGATTTAACCAAGTCTAAAGGATGAAGAATTTAAAAGAAATGCTCTAAATAATTACAAATACATACACATGCATTCATTTTTCATTCTTTTTTTCAAAATTATGACAACAAAATAAAAATTATATTGGCTCTACCATAGTAGAGTCAATGCATTGGATTTCTTCTTGCATTTCTACCATTTTTTAAAATTCTTTTTTATTAAAAGGTTTATGGTAGATGCATAATTGATGATCATTGACTAAAAAATGTTGAGTGTCACCATCAATGGGCTTGAGATGTATAGTATTATTTGAGAATACCTTAGAAATTTCATATGGGCCCAGCCAATGAGTCTTGAGTTTCCCTTGGTGATCTTTATATCGGGAATCAAATAATAATGCCTAATCATCATTATGGAGCTCTCTTTCCTTAATATTATTTTTATGCCAAACCTTTCGTTGTTGTTGCACTAAATTAGTTTGGTGGACAACATCCAGATAGAGTTCATCCAACTCACTAAGTTGTAAGAATCTTTCAACCTAGGCTTGTTTGAGATCTAAACCTAACTCCATTGTTGTTCTCAAGGTTTGGAGTTCAAATTCAATGGGTAGAAGTGGTTTCTTCCCAAATACTAACTTGTATGGACTAAAATAGGTGGTTGATTTCCAAGTTGTGTTATAAGCCCAAACAACTTCAGGTAGCTTCCTAGCCCAGTCTTTCCTTCCCACTGAAACTGTTTTTGTTAAAATGTTCTCTAGCTCCCTATTAGTGACTTCCACCTGACCATTTTCTTGAGGGTGATAGGGTAATGACTTCTTATGGATTACCTAGAAATGATCAATGAAGGCTAACCTAACCTTAGACATAAATTGGGGTCCCTAATTTGTTACAATTGTCCTAGGGGCTCCAAATCTAAGAAAAAATTATTGTACAGGAAGTCAACTACTTGTTCCTCCCTAGCAATTTGTAGATCTTGAGCTTTCGTCCATTTAGTCAAATAGTCAGTACATACCAAAATGTACTATTTTCCTTGTGAAGGATGTTGGAAATAGGTTTCCATTCAATTGCAAATCCTAAAAATTAATTATTTCATGCATCTCCTAGATTCTTGGAATGTGTTCAACAACACTAAGATTAGGATGAGATTAATATTTTATGAAATAATCATGATTATTGACATTTGTAATTAATTCTAAATGTAAGAAGCATGTGAAGGCGTCCATAGTGAGTTCCTAAATAATAGGGACACATGGGAAACTCACATGGTAAGGTGAAACTCACCTTGTGTCCAGTTAACTATACAGAGTAACAGTTAACACTTCTGAATGCATGTAAAGATCCTAGGAGTTAGGATTTGATGTTTGCATGCTTGAAGTTCAGTTAAGTTCAGTTAAGTTAAGTTAAATTAAGTTCAGTTTAGTTATCTTCAGTTGCATGCATGTTGGTTATTTTGAGTTGCATGTAGTTAGCTTCAGTTAACTTGTAATGCATGGCTAATAACATTGAGTTGTATGACAGATAATAGGGACTGCCTCTAGTTAACAAGGGATGACCATTCTTTGGAAATGGTGTTGAGTAAATGTTTCAGTTAACTATAAAGCACTTGAAGCCAACTTGGGCGCCCAAGATGCTTTATTGGAATTACCTCTCATGCATGATAAGATATTTCTGAAGGCTCAGTTAAGTAGCTTTACTTAAGGGCGCCAACTTTGAGGAAGAGCTTTGGAATTATCACTGAAGTGAAGGAGAAGTTGTAGCTTCAGTTTGGGACACACAAATTCATGAAGCACATTTTGTAAGCTTTAGTCTTCACTGAATAACTCAACTTGAAGGAATATGGCGTACCTTTTCAAGGGCTTGAGCTTATGCATTGTAATTATCACCATTTGGAGATTACAAGGTTGCATATTGTCTCTATATCTCATTCAAGTTGAATAGAGTTATTATAATTGTTATTGCAGGTGTGAAGAAGATTGGTAAAGATAGAAGAAGCATTCTCAAGCAAGAATTGGAGCTATTGTAATTCAGAGATTGGATAATAGAATAATTCTTGGTGGAGTTTTTTCTAAAAGGGTTTCTCCACGGTACATCTTGTGTAATATTTCTAATATCCTGTCTAGTTCTTCTATCAACTTCTCTCTACATTATACAATAGTAAAATGGATTAATCAAGATAATCACCCACAAAGCATATATGTAACAAAGAAAAGACTTACTTAGATCAGCAATATTAAAGTTTTACAGAGTATTAAGCTAAGAAAACACCTCATTTTTCAACAAAGGAGGGTCTATGGGAACAATAAAATCCAATCCCCATTTTTGAAATGGTTCAAAGATTACCTAGGGTTGCAGATGCACTTCATTGGATGTAGTAGGTCTCCCTACCCTTTGGAATTCATTAGAGCAATGAACATATTTCTTGACATCTTTATGCATAGAGGGCTAGTAATATCTTGCACCCAAAATCTTATGGGACATCCTCTTGGAAGAATAATGGCCTTGAGAAGGGTCACCATGGCAAGCTCTAAGGATGTACTATAGGTCTCATCTTCCCTAACACAACATCGTAGAACCATATTAGGATCACATCAAAATAAGATTCCATTAGTCCATTTGAATGGAACACTTTTTCGAATGAGGCATTTCTTCTTTTTTGATGTGAAATCAGGTGGAAATTTTGAGGTGGTCAAGTAGTTGACGATGTTAGAAAACCAAGGGCTTTTAGTGGAGATGGAAAATAAATTTTCATTTGGGAATTCATCATGTATCAGAGCACAATCTCCATCATCTTGTTTAATCTGGGATAAGAAATCTGCAACTACATTGAAATTTTCAAGGTTGTCAATAATGGTCATGTTGAATTCTTGTAGAAGCACCAACCATCTAATTATCCTTCCATTCACTATAGGTTTGTTCATTAAGTATTTGATAGTTGAATGATCTGGGTACACTGTTACTTTGTACCCTGTAATGTAATGTTGAAATTTATTGATTGCATGTACTACAACTAAAATTTCATTTTCCATGGTGGTGTAATTTCGTTCAGTGGGGGTTAAATTTTTACTAATGAAATAAATGGCATATTTTCCCCCATTCTCATCCTCTTGTCCTAAAAATTCTCAAATAATATCATTAGAAGCATTGACATAAATATGGAACGGGAGGTTCCAATTAGGTCCACGTAGGACTGGAGCAGAGATGAGTTTCTCCTTCATGATTTCAAATGATGATTGACACTCAGGTGTCCAGATAAACTCTACATCATTTTGAAGGAGAGAAAACATAGGTGTTGCTATCTTGTTGAAATTTTCTATGAATCTCCTATAGTATTTGGCATGCCCTAAGAAACTTCTAATGTCAGTTTGGGTTTTTGGGGTCACAAGTTGTATCACCTCAATTTTCTTAGGATTGACTTTTATCCCTTTATTTCAAATGTGGTGTCCCATCACTATTCCTTGTTCTACCATTATTAAGCATTTTTCATGACTCAAGGATAGTCGATGGCCCTCACATCACTTCAACACTCTGTCTAAATTTTGAATTACTTCATCAAAAGTTGACCCATAAATAGTGAAGTCATCCATGTAAACTTCCATACAGTCATTCACTAACTCAACAAATATGGCTAGGATAGCTCTCTGAAATGTTGCAGGAGCATTGCATAGACCAAAAGTAAGAACACGATATGTAAATGTTCCCTAAGGGAAAGTAAAAGTTGTTTTGTCTTGGTCTTCTACTACTACTTCTATCTAGTTATATCCATTGAATCCGTCTAGAAATGAGAAATACTTTCTCCTAGCCAGATTATCCAAGACTTGGTCTACAAATGGTAAGGGAAAGTAATCTCTATGGGTTGTTTGTTAAGTTCCCTATAATCAACAAACACTCTCCACTTTCAATTTTTCTTTGGAACCACAACCAGAGGTGAAACCCATTTGCTGTCAAAAATGGGATAGATAAATACCACCTACAGGATTTTCTCAATTTTAGTTTTAACAATGTCTTTCAAGGTAGGATTGAGTCTTCGTTGTTGTTTATGAATAGGTTGAAAATCCTCGGTATAGATATGTTGGGTAAAAACACTTGGGTGTATTCCTATCATGTATGTGTAATCCCAAGAAAAATATTTAGATATATTCACCAAGATATCAAACAATTTATGCTCTTTTGGCTCTGTCAACCAGCTGTTGATATTCAAATTTTTCTCTAGCAACAACATGATGGTTTTGACACCTAGATGGTTGGAGGTGACAATATAAACTTCTCTTGTCAAGGTGTTGAGAGGACAACTATGTGGTATGGTTCTATGGAGTTTGGAAATATCTTCAAAGAAATGATCATTTTTGGAATGATATTAGCCAAAGAAAAAGGTAATCCTATGAAGTTAGTGTTATCGAATTTAGTGTGATCTACATTGATTGGCTGTCCTAGAATCTCTTCTACATCCAAAATCTCTTCATCACTTGAGTCCATGGTAAGATTCTCCATATCGTTTTCTAGTTCATCTTCTAGCTCTTCACCATGTTGTTTAATGACCACCATAGAAAGTGAGGCAAAATTTTCTTGTTCATTGGGACCATCTGATTCATCAACCCATACCTTGTTATGTTCCACAGGCTTAGTAGGAGGATACAAGAATAAAGGTTTTCTATCAGGACCATGTGAAATGGTCATTACTCCCTCTCTATAGTCAATCTTGGCAACAACAATAGCTAGCCATGTTATTTCAAGGATTATCAAATAACTATCTTTTGGTGTAAGGGACTATTGATTATTTGAAAGTCCACTGGATATTCCCAATCATCGACCTTAACAAGAATATTTTCTAGGATGCCTTTGGAGATAGGTATGGATTGATTTTCCATTTGCAACACTATAGTTGTGGGATGCAAATCAATGAATCCCAACTTTTCCATCACATCAATAGTCATTACATTAATGGTTGCTCCTAGGTCCACAAGTGCGTTAGGTATTGCTACCTCATTAATTGTCACTGTTATAAGTGGACTACCTGGGTCATCATATTTCGAAGCTGTGGTCTTTCCAACCAAAAATTCAGCTAGATAACCATTTATGTGAATAATATTTATCCATTTTGGTGTCCATCTTGGAGTTTGATGTACAACTATTTAATCAAATGATTTAGTCCAAGAATCTCAATTTGCAGTTGTTTAATCTCTTGTATCAGTACAGTTTTGGTTTACAAGGACATTTCTAGAGGATTTTTCAAGGTGGTTGGTTTTAGATGCTTCAGAAAAGGAACTTGAGCTTTCTCTTTAGGTATGGATTCCTTGTTTAAAGGATTAGTTGGAGACTAGCCACCCTCCTCTTGAGGTAACTTAGAAGTTTCAGCTAGAGATGGCAAAAGGGTCTTGTGTTGGGTACTTACTGGGTTTTTCTCTAAAGATGTGGAAGTTGTCTTAGTCACCTCAAGAGATTCCTTAATGGGCTCATCTAGAATCTCAAATATGGTAGGCTGTTGGAGTGATTTTAGTGACCTTAACTATAGATTTCCACAATGGATAGCATTAAGTTCAGTCACATTTTCTTGTTCTGTAGAATACATTAGGGTATTTTGATGATTATTCTTTGGATTAGGAACAGGTTGCACTGGAAGTTGTGGTTGGCTAACCTGCTCACTTTTTTGAGGATTCTGAAGAGTTGGTAAAAGATTCTATTATTGATTAGACATCCTTCTTGGTCTAGTATACAATTGATTCTGGGATTGATTCCATTGATGAGTAGGATTCTGAGGATACCATAGTTGTTGAGCCTAGTTTGGCCATTAGGGGTTTCCCTGGGACTGATTTTACCATTCAGGTGGTCCCCAAGGGTAGGTTCCCTAGTTAGGTGGTGCTGGAGGCCAAGATGCCACCCATTGATTATTATTCTAATTGTTTGGGGTTCGCTAGGTAGGATTTGTGTTCTGACCATAAGAAAAATTTCCTCTAGGTTATTGGTTCACAAGATTGATGTCTTCTTCAACCTGAGCTATCCTCTTCTTGAAGTTTTTAATTGCATTTAAGATCTCACATTGATCAGTAGCATGGATCTTCTTGTAAACTTAGCAAACATCAACTTTGTACAAGGGACATTCTCTTAATAGATGTTTATTTCTACACCTTTGGCAATAGATGGACAAGGTCTCAGGGTTATGTGTTTTGGCTTGTAGTCCATCCAATGTGGTGTTGATTTGAACAAGAATTCCAATTTTAAGACTAGCTATCTCCTCACACAGTTTTCCTATTTCATTGGAACCTCTAAAAAGAGTAGACTTACAGATACCTCCTTGAGTACAAGAGAAATTCTAGTATAACTCACAAATTTCCTTTAGCGTAAGTTGGGAAACATCTCCTTTTTCCCATTAAATCTAGGCTTCTCCTAACATCTTCATCAAGTCCCTTGAGAAATATGGTCTTCAAAATCTCCAGACTTATGGCTTCTTTGCCACATTATTTACATAAGAAGATGAACCTATCCGGGCAATCTTCTAGGCTTTCATCTTCATTTTTCTTTAGTTGGAACAATTCTTCTTTCCTATCGTTGAATCTACAATAACTTTGGTATTTATCCAGAAAGGCAGACTCCATATCATCCCAAGAGGTTATCAACCTTGAAGCTAATCCCATGAGCCAATGCATTTCTACATCTTTCAGGGTGGACGAAAAGAGCTTCAGTTTCTAGTTATTATTCTTGTAGTCATATGTTTGACACAAAACTTTAAACTCAAATAGAAACTAGTCAGAGTCTTTAGAAGATAAACCTCTAAAGGTTGGAAATAAGGCTGTTGAAATATTTTTCATAGGTTTCTTTTCATCCGCATCAATATCAATAGGATAAGTAAATGCTCTCGCTCCCGGTGCTGGGATAGCACCATTTCTACAATCACCCTAGACATTGAAAGGCGTGTGTTCCTCTTCAAAAAATTTCTCTAATGGCTAAGGCTTTAGGGTATGCAAAGGAATATCTTCCTCTACAATTTTTTTTTCTATTGGGTGAATTTCTGGGGTATACGGGGAGGTCTTTGATTGACCCCGCTCGATCAATTCTTTTATGAGTTCTTCGACTGAGACTTATTCCTCTCTACTTGTAGTTGGAACATCTTGTGGGAGGTTTTTGGTATGAATCTTCCATGTGGGACTCATTTTATGACCATGCAGAAAAAGAAGCCAAGTGACTATTTTCGTTCCTATAAGAGATATTCAAGCGGTCTCCTACTAACACTACAAAGGGAAGTTCCCCAAAAATAGTGCCAAAAAGTGACAGGCTGTCATTAGTACCTATCGCTTTAGTTGAAAAATGCATCAAACGTATCAACCAGGTAGTGTTTGGAGGCTATATGCAATAGGAAAAATCTTGACTAACTCTCTCAGATTTTTTGAATGCTTAGAATAGTTGAAAAAAAAACATAAACTAAAAATACATTAAACTAGAAAGTGTAAAGTTGTCTATACTGGAAAGTGTGAAATTATTAAACTAGAAAGCATAAAAAGATTAAACTAGAAAGCATTAAATGATTAAATTGGAAAGCATGTAATGATTAAATTGGAAAGCATGTAATGATTAAACTAGAAAGCATGTAAATTATTGAGAAAGAAATTATTGCAATAAAATCAAAACAACCATCAACTAACATCTAATTGTTAAAAATAAATAAACTTAACAACATACAACTGATAACCAGGGTGGGTGCTTTGGAATATCATATAAATAGAACTAAAGATTATAAACACAAACTACAACCAGCAAGAATAACATAACAAATCTTGACACATGCAAATAAAATTCATTCACACTTATCATTTACAAAATGAAAATAACATAAGTGAAAATGGAAATACTTATCTATCTATTCTATGATTCCCTTGAGTAGCCAACTCTCGGGTACTACTACGCTTAACTCAAATCACATGAAATTCTTTAACTTCAAGGTTAATCCATCCAACATAATTCCATCACACTATACTAATAGCTCAAAATGAGACTGGAAAAACTTATTTTATTCATATCAGAAAAGATGAGACATAATTCAAAAGTACATTATGATAACATAACGATATCCAGTATGTATTATTTCTGGCGGTTACATATTAATACAAAATTGCTAACAAAATCCTAGATTTCAAATGATGATCACTACTAAAAAATTCAACATAATTCAACTAACCATGGACTTACATCCATAACATAAATCATTTAAAAGGATCAGAGATGATCCCTTAAAGTTTGTAAATAGAAAATAATAGAAAGCATTAAAATATTTGATCCACTATGCACTTCCTAAAATTCCAGCGCCTAGGCTTTCGACACTTGTCTTTAACTATTTTGAATTTTACTTTAAATCCACTTGGCTGTGCACAATGACTGACTATACCTAATGACCTGTACAATACTAAAAACTATTCCATTATGTTAGCGTTGGTTAGCTTATTTCAATCAATTTTGGGAAATAAAGATTATACATTTTTCACAAAAAAGTAAGCAATTACTAATCCTAAAGATAAACAATTGGTAGGGTAAAAGTCATTGGGAGGAATAAGGAAGGATATTTGGCTATTTTTATATATGAGGTTATTTATATCTCATCATCAACCATTTCTCTTGCCCCTTGACTTAAATGGACTGGCAAGTTTAACCGTCCTAAATGGAACAAGTGAAGCTTTCATATTTGGGATTCTAAAGTTGATGGTCAATCCCAACTAGTGGCATGGAAAATTATTCATGTTGCATTTCCTATTGGAGATCATCTTCACTTCTTAACTACCCCCCCTTCTTGTCAATTATGCTCTAAACGAGAGTATTAAGCACACGTTTTGACTCTTCCCTCATGCTCAAAACCTTTGTTGTTGTCTCTCCTCCACTTTCCCTGTTATTGTACACGACAAGTGGACTTGGAGATCTGCACCTCTTAGGATTTCTCAACATCACAACACTATCTTTGGGTGATCCCACAATACTGGTTCACAATTTTGTTGATGAAGGAAAATTGGAAAAATGCTTCCATAATTTTTTTTTTGGGTTTTAGGGATTCGCACAAACTGGGGTGTTCATATGGACCCAAAAAGGGGTTCGTATGGACCCTGGTTCAAGCAAACCCTATTTAATCATGGGACCCGGTTATTGGCAATTTTTTAAAATGAAGACAATGCAAAATTCAAAAGGGGGGGTTCGCTTGAACTAGGGTCGATACAAACTCCCCTTCAAGCGAACCACTTGTGCGAACCCCAACCTTGGTACCTCCAAAACAACAAGAATAAACAAGTTAGACAAGAGATTGCAAGCCAAAACAAGGATTCCCCATGAAATCCATTTACAACATTCAAACTAGGAAGAAAATAGTGAAGAAGACAATGGCAATGACAAAACAAAGATTGAATCCTAATTTAAATGTGCAAACTCATGATCCCATGGGGGAATTGGTGCCAATTTGATGTGAAAATTGGCCCTTTTCCAATTCCTAAGATGAAAACTTGATGTGTTGAAGATGATTGATCCACTTTGTTGGTGAAGGATGAGAGCTCCATAATGAAAAAAACCTTCATAACCTAGCTATGGATTCAAAAGTATGGATGAAGATTGCTCTAAATTTGAGTATAGTAAGTTTACTCAATTGGTGGATGATGAAATGAGGATATGAGCTCTTCATTTATAGAATGCTAAGTTGAAGAGATGATCAAAATAGAGCAATGTGGGACTAACATTCAACCAATGGCAAGGTGCCACTTGTCAACTTGTGAATGGAGGAAGCTTGAGCACATTTTGATCAATGTGCAAGTTTAAAATTTGAATTTGATGAGATGACATGTTTAGGGGGGATGAAAGATGAGTTAAATGCCAAGTGGGAGACATGTAAAGACAATGTAAGAGCTTTAAATGCTTTGTTGGATGGACAAGTCATTTTGGGGGAGATTTCAAATTTGAGGAATATTCCATCTTTGATGCCTTTTTGAATGAAAATAGATGATTTATAAAACAATTAAATTGATTTTCATGTGCAAGTTGCAAAATCTAGAGGATTTGAGTGATTAGGATTAGCATTGATCATGATTTGATTAATTTAAATGATGTTAGTTGATTTGACCATTTTGACTTAGATTTTAGGATTTAAATAACTCAAAATGAGAAAAGAATGATTTAGACTTAGTTAAATAAATATTTTTGATTTACTTAACCAAAGGGGGTGATATTAGATTAAATTAGATAAATGTTTGATTTATTTAATTTAAATGGATGAACTTTGAGATTTAATCAAATAATATGGATTATTTAATTAAATAAAGATAGGACGATGAAGTGACCTAGCTAATTACACAGAGACAATGATTTAATTAAATCAAGGGATTTATTTAATTAAAAGGAGAATTATGATGACTTTAATCAAATAAGGCTATTTGATTAAATGGTTAGATAGAGGGATAATTTAGGATGAGGCAATGTTAGTAGATCAGGATCGAGTGTGCGTTATTAATCTGTATATTTTTGATGTCTACATTTTTCCCTCTTTGAAGCGATGCACTTGTTGCGTTGGTTCAAAGAAGAAACTGTCTTGATCAAAATTCAAAAAAATTCAAATATTTTGGATGCCCCACTGTTTCCCTAGCGAGAAGAATTACGCTGGTATACTGCCCCCTCAAGAGATTGCGTGAAGAGGTTTGATTTGAGGGTCGATCTCTCGACAAAGAGTTTCAAGATCGGTTCAACTCAAATTTTTAATGTAGAAAGATTCGATGATGTAGACAGTCATCAACCATGGCTATCGTCATGCCTATTTTGATATATTACACACTTTTGATCTTGATTTGTACCATGACAGTGACATTATTGATGATGAGATGATTATGATGTTTATCTGTAATGGATGATTTGATGATGCATGAATGGTATGGATGCACATGATTTGATATGATGATGCTTTTATGATTATGTGTATGGTGATAGATGTATGGTTTATGAGATATTTAGAATAACCAATCTATATTATGCAATGATGGGGATGAATGCATGTGGTATGATTAATGCTTTCTATATGATATGATATGCATTGTATAGTATGCTGATGGTTTGTGGATGCAAGATAGATGCAATGGTGATGATTTATGATTAACTATCATGGTACCATGTTAGCGCGAAAAGCAAGAGATAAAAGAAAACAAGAGATTCCAACAAGACATGAGATGATGATAATGATGATGATGATGATTTGCTTACCAAGGAGTTGGGATTTTCAAAGGGCCAATCACCTTATGTTTGATAACACACGTAGGTATGATGCATCAGGGTATAAAGAACCAGGATGGCATTGTACCTAATGCGATGGACTTTGAATCGAAAAACATATAGGAGTATTCTTGTTCACACTTGACATACGAAAACCTTGCTAGGACGTACCTAACAAAGCAAGTGTTCACCAAGCTATATTACAAGAACGTCCAACAAGCGCAACAGATAAAAGATAATGATCGTTGCCCCATTCCTATCTCTCAAAATCCCTTCATTGGGGACATCATTGAGAGGTCCTTGGAATGAGCACAATAAGATAAACCAAAAGAAAAGATCAATTACACAAACAAGCCAATGTTCTTTATACCTTTAGCCAAAGGGATGTGTTTTGATAAGATAAGAATCCAAGGTGATATTCAAAATGATGCCCATTGTCGGAACGATATATCCTAGGACATGCATTGTATAGGATGATGATGGTTTGATAAGTTGTTTGATAGGCTTTTGATATAAAGTTGATTGACATGTTTGTGAATGATCAAGAGTTTGATTTTGTGTTTAAAAGTTTGAAGTTTGCTTTTGATTTTACGTTTGAAGCTTTCTTTTGCTAATTGTTGTACTTGTTTCTATTTGTTTTTCCAAAGGGTGAGTGTGATGGTTGATTTATTATGGATGATTGATTATTGCGGGTGAAAGCGAGATGGGATGGATGGTTTTTTTCAAATATTTGGATGTTTTTGACGTTTTGAAATGTTTTGAGGCTGTTTTTGAGTTTTCTGATTTTATGACTATTTTTTGATTTTTCAAAATTTTTGAATGTTTTGGGGTTTTTTGAGTTTTTATGAATGTTTTTGGATTTTGTGTCTCAGGGGCTGATCAAAGATTGGCCTTGCCTATGTTTAAGCTCAGAGACAACGTAGGTCAGATAACATGTTTTTGACATTTCTAAATTTTGAGTGTTTTTGGATTTTTTGCATGATTTTGACGATTCAGATATGGATGTGTGATGATATCAATTCTCTGTTTGGGAGTTTGTTGAAGACCAAGCTAAGAGTGAATGATCAAATTGATGGATTGATAATGATGATAACATTGTTGAGGATACACAACAATGCAAAGATTTGATTGATCAGGATTGATAACGATAACATTGTTGAGGATGTACAACAATGCAAGGATTGATTGATCATGATTGATGATGATAACATTATTGAGGATGCACAACAATGCAAGGATAGTGTTAAGGAACACAATGATCAGAAAGGATATCCCAAGATGATGATTTTTTGATTGATGAAGCTTGGTTTGAAACAAAAGATGTTTGGATGATTTGATGTGACGTTTGAAGTGCAACTTAGATGCAACTAATAGTGATTACTTGGATTGATGTCCAATTGAAAGATGAAGCTTGATAAGGAACATGTTGTCAAAATATGCCATGGGCTAGTGATTTGGATTCTGGATCACAAATGCTTTGACCAGTTTGGTTTCATGTTTTCCAATGTTCGGATTGCCACATAAGTTGGAGGATTTAGATCAAGATTTATTCCTGAAGCGAGATCTCAATATCTGCCCCCAGTGTCTAGCAATGTATGGAATGTTATGGATGGATGCTCGGATAAGTGTATGGATGGATGGATATGGTAAGCACACAAAGGATGGAAGGATTATCTTGTGATAAGATAAGGTATTCAGATAAAGGACATGCTCATTTGGATAATGCTCCATGGCTCAGATAATGCTGCATAGGATAGGATCAATGAAAATGACCCATGTTAAGATGTTTACCATAAGCAAGAGTAAAGTGTGCACCAAACTTTGTCAAGATCAAGATAACTTGGACTATGGATGCAGATGGATGAAAATGTATTGGATAACTGGTTCCTGGATGGAATGTTGGCTTTATTATGGATGGGATGAGATGCTTTCATTTGAACTGGTGCACGTAGATGCTCGATTCCACACATGATTCCTGTTTGCCAGGTTTTCATCATGGTCTTGCCCAAAGCGCCGCCCATGCGGTTTTCACTAGAGGATGATTTTTCTCTACTGTTTCCAATCCTTTTTCTATTTTTTTTGGATTTTTTTATTTTTTACTTTTTTTATTTATTTTTTCGAAAGATTTTAAGCTCATGCCAAATTACTGGGTGTTGTTGATGTAGATGCCCCCCTGTCATAATGTGCCATCAGATCCTACCTAAAGAAGCTACTTTTTGCTAAGATCGTGCACTTGAATGCAGCTTTTGGGATTCTTTGATCTGCTTTGTCGATACCGGTTAACTTTACCTTTGTGCACAAATCGCGATAGAGTGCCTTTGAATCCTTATGATGAAGAGTCATTGCCAACACATGGTCAATGTGAGAATTGGATATTATGCGTGGAGGCGTGGATGGAGTGTGTTTAGGGATAAGAGATGGATTGGTTGACAATTTGGAACCTTTGACTCTCAAACTTGGGAAGATGAACAATGATGGGTGAATCTAGAATCCAAGATCACCTGCATGCAAATGAATACTGTCAGCAAAAGACATGCAGAACCGTAAAAGATGTTACGTGTAAACCTCAAAAAATGCATTAAGAGAATCAATTATTACAATGTGATCAATCCTTATGAAGGAGATCAAGAAACCCTAAAAGGGAAACCCTAAATGAAACCCTAGTGTGCACACTTAATAATTAATAATTAATTAATAAATGTGCCTAAGTTTAGCTTAAGTAATAAAGAGGAATAAGTGACTTAATTAATTAATCAATGTGATGTAATTAATTAAGCATAATAACTTATTACTCTAACACCCCCCCTTAAGATGAACTTAGGAAGAAGCTAAAACACTAGAATAGGATGCATGAAAGAAAAGATGGGTCCCGACAACGAGGCCTGATCAGGTACCCATTTACAAATGCAAGAATGAGTAAGAGAAGGAAAAACCCAGTGGGACAAAACCCCCCTTACAATGAGATTACATGCTGCAAAGAAACACTGGAAGAACTCTGTAGAGTAACACTAGAACTTGATATAGGAAAGCAAGGAAATATTCTTCTATATACTACTGAAACCGGATGAGAGTCACTGATTGACTCAAGGAATCATGATTAAAGCAACAGAAAACCCGATGCCACAGAACATTGGAAAACTCCAAACTGGAACAACTCTGGAATCTATGAAGCAGCAAGCAATTATTGAATGATGTATTACTGAAAATGAAGTGCAAAGATGCAAGATGCACTCTCCCAACTGCCAAAATATCCAAGTAATCGCCAAACAACCCATCGGGCCAAATCTGGACTAACTGATAAACCTGGGATAGATACAGAAAAAGTGCATAGACAGCAACCTAGAGCTCCTCAATACCTTTCCGACGCTTCAAACGAGGCAAAAAACGGAGATCGTGGCAAAAAGTTATGAGCTTGGAAGCATAAAAATTACATCTGAATTAAAACAGTAATAAATGCATGAAAACAGTAAAATACTGAAAAATAAATAGTACTACTAGAAAGTGCTCGGAACCAGCTTTCCGGCGATATCTTGTTTGCCTGATTTCGATACCGTATGCCCAAGTTATGGCCAAAAGAAAAAAACTGCTTCTTTAGGGCAAACTAGGGTTAGGAGGGGGCAAAGAGGGGTGCCGTACGGCTGACATCATCCTGACGTCATGTTGACGTCATCAAAATGTGAGCATAAATTTGACGGCCTGGGGGCCGTTGGCAGAAAAAACCGCCCCTTGCAAAAAATTTTTTTCGGCCGCCGGAAAATTCTGCAAATCGCCGGTATATTCTGCAGTTCCCGGAATATTTCCCTACCGGCCGTTTGAATGCATGGCCCCCGGTCCTCCATATGACCGGGGGTTCTGGCAGATAAGCCCGCGGGGGCTGGCTGGGGCCGAATGCCAAGCGGCGAGGCTCCCGGTCAGTCATAGGACTGCCGGCTGACTGCATGGGCCCGGTGGGGGCTGAGTGTACCGGCGGAGCAGCGGCGGAGGAGACTGGAGGGGGCCGCGGATGGGTGGCCACCCGGTGGCCGCCGGGTGGCCCGATGGTGGCGCTCTGATTTGTGCGGGCAGCGCACAATTTTAATAGAAAATTTTAATTTTTTTAAAATATTTTTTGAAATTTTTCAAACAAACATGCCTCGATCTGCGTGCTGGGGAGGCCGTACGGCCCCTTAGGGAAATTTTTTTTGCCTCCCGACCAACTTGCACCAAAATCGATGATTTGACAGGAGTTTCTAGGGTTTTGGGATGCTGCGAACGCGATGGCGGCGTCCGTTTGAGCCCATTGTGTCCCAAAAAGATGGCTACCCCTAGATCTTGCAGAAAAGATGCCTGTGGAAACCCTTGCACCCGAAACTCACGAAGAGGCCATATCTTCAGATCACGAACAAGCAGCTGCAGGTCTGAGCTCTGATACCATGTTAGAATCCAAGATCACCTCATGCAAATGAATACCTGTCACATGCAAAAGACATGCGAACCAAAAGATGTTCTGTAAACCTCTTAAAAATGCATTAAGAGAATCAATTATTACAATGTGATCAATCCTTATGAAGGAGATCAAGAAACCCTAAAAGGGAAACCCTAAATGAAACCTAGTGTGCACACTTAATAATTAATAATTAATTAATAAATGTGCCTAAGTTTAGCTTAAGTAATAAAGAGGAATAAGTGACTTAATTAATTAATCAATGTGATGTAATTAATTAAGCATAATAACTTATTACTCTAACATATACGAAAGTGTGCATGGAATTAGGACCAACTGCTTGATACACTTTGTACGTCGCTTGAAAATCCTACTTTTTCTTTTGTGGACATCCTTGATGGATACTTTTCTATTTTTTATTTTTCCCCATAGTTTCTTTGACTAATGGAGTTTGATAGGGATAATATTTCTTTGTATTTTTTTGTATCCATATGTATTTGATTTGTCCATTATGCTTTCCAGCTTCTTTTTCTTTGATAACATTCTTCGTACTTTGTTTCAATCCTTTCTTTCAAATTTGGTTCCAATTCATGGATGGGATGATGGGTGGAAGAAGATTCATGATGTGACTAGTTGTAGTATTGGCATCAGTTTCATCATAAGGATTCTTCGTGCTCCCTATGTTGACGTTTGCTTGAGATGAAGTTGACTCCAATATGGTGGTAGTAGTTCCTTCATGCTTTGATTTTTCTTGTTCTGAGAGCTCTTGTTTAGAATGAATTCTCTGATAAATGACCATTGTAGATGATGTTATTGGAATTTGCTGCTCTACTAACTTTGAAATATCCTGTTCTGTCTGACCTATTTCCTTGAGTGGATGTTGTTGGATATCTTCATACATGATGTACCTAGTCTGAATTTGGGAGAAGTATGATCCTGATGTTGACAACTATATAACCTTCTCTTTTTGTGTAATAATGTTAGGAGTAAAAGAATCCTGTTCTGAATGAAGATCATCTATGTGTCCATCCATAGAAATAATCTCATGGGTAGATGGAGGAGTATGTGCATCTTGCATAGATATGAGAGTGTCCATTAAATCATACTAGTATCTTGGAGATACAAATTCTTGATCTTGAATAATTTTGGACTTGCTTTCAACATGCTTTGGATCAAGTTCTTGACATGGGCCAGTTTCAAAGGATGTATTACTTACAAAGGGTTCTTGGACATGATCATTAGTCATTGTAAGTGGTTCAATATCCCCTTGATCTTTGAGTGTACTTGGATCAAGTGTCGAGTTCAGATTTCCTTCAGTATCTGTAACCATGAGGTCAAAGGGGGTCAAAATGTCTTGGAAAGGACCATTGGTAAACCTTAGTGGGAGATTTTGATCTTGCTTTGGAATAAATTCTTGAGATATGTCCTCTAACTCATCAGGTGATGTAGATACATTTTCGTCATGATCATTGGTCGATGGATCGTGCATTATGTTAATAGGATTAAATAATCCTAACACTCCTTGAAATAGAACACTAAAAAGTGGCTCTTTATGTATGGTGAGTTGATCATCAAATGAGGTGGAAATGTCTTCAATGTGCTCCTTAATTGAGAGATCTTGAACATTGTTTTCAAAAATTGTGGCAAAGAGATTGTGAATGTCTTCAACCATAGAGTCAAGTGATGTTGACATTTCTTGAATTGGATCATTGTTGGGTATTGTTGGTGGATTTTGATCATGATTGAGAAGTGACTCTTGACATATGTTGATTTCATCATTGGATGAAGTAGACATAGCTTCAAGGTGCTTAGTGATGGATTGATCTTGATCCTTGTTCTCAACAGTTGTCATTTTTTGTGTTTGTGCTTGTGTTTGTTGGGTAGCTTAAGAGGCTTGGGCAGTTTGAGAGGCTTGTTGCATGGATAGATATTGTTGGATGACCTTTTGGTAGGCCTGGTGAGCTTTTAGCGCAATGTTATATTGTCTTGTTGCATTTGGTTTTGGTGGTAGTGGTGGTGGATTTGGAATTGTGTTGGATGTAGTGATGGGTGGTTGAGATATTTTTGAAGTGATCATAGTGGTTTGAGAGATGATGGGTGTGATGGGGATGGTTAGAGTGATCGAGGTGATAGGAATGGTTAGAATGACTGAGGTGATAGGTCCTTGGGAGACCATATTTTGATTTGTCAGGATTGATGTTGTCATTTGATTAGATACCATCTGTTGGTGTGATGTCAATGGTATATTTAAAGGATTTGATGTGATGGCTTGATTGGTGTTAGGTGGATTGATTTGGATGGAGTGATTGGTGCTAGGTAAAGGGGGAAGCCCTAAACCAAGGAATGATGTTGATATGGGTAATGGTGGTGGAGATGTCTCTTGGCGCAATGACTCAACTATTTTGGTAAGTGTACCAAATTTGATCTTGATTTTGATCTTGATTCCCTTAATATAGTTGATTTGGTTTTTGTTCAAGAAAATTTGGGATGCATACTTGTGGTTTTTGAATGGGATCATGGGAAAATTGATTTTGGACAATGTTCTGATTTGGGATGATGTTCAGATTTGGCATGATAGGTTGAAATTGAACATTGTTGATGTTGGGAATCACATTGCCTTGATTTAGGTAACTTTGATTTTGCATGGTTACCTTGACTTGGAGTCGTTAACATCTTATTTGTATTTTGAACAATATTCGTATGATTTCCAAACATATTTATCCCAAATTTTTCCAGATTCATGTTTGGAAAACTCATAGTTGGTACATTCTCTTTAGGCATGTAGGGATTTGGTGGGATGACGTTGTTCGTTTGAAGGCTCATGCATTGATTGTTCAGTTGGTGGATTTGTAGGTTTCGACTTGGATTTAAATCTACCATTGGGAAAGGTGTACCAAACTTTGATTTGGGCATACTCACATTTGTTGTACTATTGACATTTGTCGAAGGTAATGATCCCATGTACGATTTGTATAGATGTGAGTGTTGATAATCAATCAGCGTTGTAAGGATTTGATAGCTTAGTTGACTTGGATTACTCATGATGTATGGATCAAGTTTATATTCCATGTTCCTCTTGTGTTTTGACATTGTTGCACAAGTGACCTCTAAGGTTCTTAGGATCAATGACGAGATGAAGGATGAAAGGGATGAATGATATGGGTGTTGAACGTTTAGGGACTTTGGATCAATGCTAGATTTAGGGTTTGATTTTGATTGGTTTGATTTGGGTAATGAACTCGTAAACCATAAGATTTTGGATGTGATCTTTAGGATAAACTTGTTCAAAGGATTGCTAATTTAATTAAATATATGAGAAAGGATGCATTCCCACACACCTAACTAAACAAGGTGATTTTGATTTTAATGATTTACCCAAGTCTAGAATGATGTTTCCAAAGCTCTAAAGTTGTTTGGTGGGATGGGTTTTGATAGATTTTTGGAACTTGGATGAAGTGTTTGATTTGATCCTAAAAGAACCTAGAGGAAGGACTTGTTTATGAGATCAAGATAGTGAAGAACATGCCTTTATCTAAAAGTAATTCAAAATCAAAAGATCAATGTTTACATGAAAACCAAATGACCAATAGATGCCAAGCACATGTGTGGGGTCCAATTGATTTAATATTTGCTTAATGGATTATTTTTACCACAAACACACTCTTGGTTAGATTTTGAATCTAGATGTCTAATGTCTCAACTTTCCCCTTATCCCACAAAGTGTATTATGTGGAAACCAAGGAAATTTGAGGCAAGAGTTACCTATTGTTGACCTTAGTAGGAGAAAATTGAGATAAAATCCAAATTTTTAGAAGCCTCTAAGGATACGAATCCCAAGGGCAAGCAATAACATGTGAATTTGTTCAAGGATATTTGCTTCTCCTAAAGGGTTTGAGATTTGATGCTCATGTTGAATGTTGGTTTCCCAATGTTTTCAATCAAAGCATTGTGTTTTCAAACTGACTCACAAGCAATATAACATCCTAGCTCAATTGGTACATTTTTCTTAGTGGGCTTGCTTCATGCCCTTCATAGAAGAAGAGATGATTTTACATGCAACCAAGGAAAGAGTATAAAGGTATGTTAAGAATGAAGTCTTAACCTCTATACTTTAACCAAGATCAGACGTGGCAAATAACTTTTTGGAATCTAAGTTCCAATGCACCACTTTGATAAACTTTTTGAATGGATTATATGGTCACTACAAACAAGGTTTTTATTTTGGAGTTTCTGTTCGTGGAGATTGACCCATAAGACAAGAGTCCCCTTTCAGATCCATCTTGTCAGAATTAGCCACGTGATATTGGCATTTACTCCAATATCCACATTTATATCCTAGTTGGAAATACTCTTGGCTTTAGAGTGTTACCGGTTGAGTCATTCCCTTGGGTGAGTACTTTTTCCCCAAGGTAGGCCCTCTAAGATAGACAAAAGCGAATAAACTTATTCATAGTTTGATCAACCCTTGTTTAGAAACAAAGGGAGAACACATGCAATAAATTTATTCACACTCGCACAAGATTTTGTTCAATTTTAGACCCAAAAATAAAGTGTGGAGGTGATTGCTTTGTCTTAACCTAAAACCATGAAAAAGGCCTTTTGATTCTCAAGATCACTATAAAGCGCGATAGAAGCACATATGTCCTTTTTCAATGAGGTTAGTTTAAGTAAGCCATCACAAAACAAAGTTGCACTTGTTCATTTTAGATCCCCAAAGCAATTGTGATTTCATTTTAAGCACCAAAAGACAAATGAGAGTTGCTTTGTTCAATTGTTAACCAAAAAACAAACTCTACTAAGTTGTATTCCCAATGTTCATTTTAGCCCTTTTGTAGCAAAAAATTGAAATGTTCTTTTTAGAGCCCAAAATAATTTTAGTAGGTCCTAAAAGCTTGAAGGGGTAAAATCCTTAGAAGTGGGATTATAATTAATTCCCAAAGTGTTCAGAAACACTTGATACAATGATGTGATAATGATTTTTTCTTTGACTTCCATGCTCCATGATCCTTTAAAACCTACAATACAAGATCCAAATGTTAGATGACATCAAGGAACAAAAAGATATGAAGGTTAGATAAATGATTAAGCATAAAAACCCTAAAATTTAGACCAAGTTTCATTGTGATTTGAAATTAAGAGAGAATTTGAAAAATTTAACTCTATAAAAGTTAATAATAACCTACACCATTGGATAGATTATGAAATTATACCCCATTTCAAAAAAAAAAGCTTCAAAAAAGACCAAAAAATGACCAAGATATGGCCTTTTTAAGTTTGCATGAAAAAGAAAGAAATCCAAGTGGTTCTGTTTGTGATGGCGGCTCTATTTGATTTTGTAGCAGCGCTATATGGTGATGCTGGAGACTCTAGCGGAACAGTTTGATTTTTGAGCGGTGCAGTTCTGTATAGCCCTGCTGGACTATGAGCGGCGCTATATGGCCCCGTTGGACTGTCAGCAGCGCTATATGGCCCCGCTGGACTGTGAGCAGCGTTGTTTCCTATAAACAAACAAAAACACATAATTTTGACAAAAAACGTGATTGGAATGTGAGATTCCCCT
Source organism: Sequoia sempervirens (assembly GCA_007258455.2). NCBI lineage: Eukaryota > Viridiplantae > Streptophyta > Pinopsida > Cupressales > Cupressaceae > Sequoia > Sequoia sempervirens. The sequence continues at coordinate 140,484 of VDFB02266194.1, forward strand.
CCCTCTAGCACCAAATGTGTGTACCCCAACCTTGGTACCTACAAAACAACAAGAATAAACAAGTTAGACAAGAGATTGCAAGCCAAAACAAGGATTCCCTATGAAATCCTTTTACAACATTCAAACTAGGAAGAAAATAGTGAAGAAGACAATGGAAATGACAAAACAAATATTGAATCCTAATTTAAATGTGCAAACTCATGATCCCATGGGGGAATTGGTGCCAATTTGATGTGAAAATTGGCCCTTTCCCAATTTCTAAGATGCAAACTTGATGTGTTGAAGATGATTGATCCACTTTGTTGGTGAAGGATGAGAGATCCATGATGAAAAAAACCTTCATAACCTAGCTATGGATTCAAAAGTATGGATGAATATTGCTCTAAATTTGAGTATAGTAAGTTTACTCAATTGGTGGATGATGAAATGAGGATATGAGCTCTTCATTTATAGAATGCTAAGTTGAAGAGATGGTCAAAATAGAGCAATGTGGGACTAACATTCAACCAATGGCAAGGTGCCACTTGTCAACTTGTGAATGGAGGAAGCTTGAGCACATTTTGATCAATGTGCAAGTTTGAAATTTGAATTTGATGAGATGACATGTTTAGGGGGGATGAAAGATGAGTTAAATGCCAAGTGGGAGACATGTAAGAGACAATGTCAGAGCTTTAAATGCTTTGTTGGATGGACAAGTCATTTTGGGGGGAGATTTCAAGTTTGAGGAATATTCCATCTTTGATGCCTTTTTTGAATGAAAATAGATGATTTATAAAACAATTAAATTGATTTTCATGTGCAAGTTGCAAAATCTAGAGGATTTGAGTGATTAGGATTAGCATTGATCATGATTTGATTAATTTAAATGATGTTAGTTGATTTGACCATTTTGACTTAGATTTTAGGATTTAAATAACTCAAAATGAGAAAAGAATGATTTAGACTTAGTTAAATAAATATTTTTGATTTATTTAACCAAAGGGGTGATATTAGATTAAATTAGATAAATGTTTGATTTATTTTAAAATTTAATTAGATGAACTTTGAGATTTAATCAAATAATATGGATTATTTAATTAAATAAAGATAGGATGATGAAGTGACCTAGCTAATTACACAGAGACAATGATTTAATTAAATCAAGGGATTTATTTAATTAAAAGGAGAATTATGATGACTTTAATCAAATAAGGCTATTTGATTAAATGGTTAGATAGAGGGATAATTCAGGATGAGGTGATGTTAGTAGATCAAGATCAAGTGTGCGATATCAATCTATATATTTTCGATGTCTACACCTCCAAGGGGGGGTTCACTTGAACCAAGGTCCATACGAACCCCCTTTTTCCCCTTTCCCCTCCTCTTCTACCAAATCTCTGCAAAATTTTTCCTTTTGAAGCTAGGGTTGAGGATGAAATGGAGGAGACTTCACATACCCAACTAGATGATGGTAGTCTTTAGAACGAGCTATCCATCGAATATAATTTTAATATGTTTTGATTTTATTATGTATTTTTTTAGTTTGATTAAACATAGATTTTTCACTAAAAATCAAGCTCTTTGTTCTGCACATGTGGAAAAATAGTAGATTATCAAAATAAAATTCTAAAAATATTTTTCAGGCTAGGTATTGATGTCTTTGATCTAGTAAAAAAAATTGAATTTTGATATATACAAAAAAATTTATGTTGTATAGAGTCCACCTATGTCATGTTTGAATTGTAATTGGTTTGACTTAGAAACTTGATTAAGGAAAAAATATTTAATAAAACACTATGAAACCAAATGAACCTGTTAGATATAGTAGTTATAAATCTAAACTCGAAAAAAATATAATTTTATCCTTCATAGGAAAAAGGTTATGTTGTTTACGATGAGCATCACTCCTTAAAAATGGTGTTTACTGATAAAAACTAGTTTTTGAAGGAGATGGAAAAATAAATGCAATCTGATTCAAAAAATAATTAAAAAATATTTAGAATCTTCAGAAAAAATTTCAAAAATCACTAGTTCACATCATCTTCAAATTCTAATGGTTTAGCAACTATAGGTGCCCAAAAGTGAAGATTTAGTTAAAGAAATTTAGTCCAATGTCCAATTTGGCCAAAAATTGTAAACTAGTATTGTGGGATCACCCCTCTCCGACTTTGAGGAAAATTATCCTTAAATTCATTTGGAGACTATGGTGCCTGGCTTCATTCTCTCACACCTTTTTCCCTCTTCATATAGAGGTTTTGATGCTTAATGTAGGTTTCTTACTCCATTTTACCATTCTTCAACATACTCTCCAAACTAAATTGAATCTTCAAGTTACATTGGCCAACCTATATATGCAAATTAAATGTTTTAAATCCAATTTGTAGGACACTACTTCAACCAAAATTCATGTTGCAGGTTACAAAGGACAATTCTAGAGGTTTATTTTGAAAGAGGTTCTATAGGATCTTATGAAGTTGTTGTCCTAAGCATTGAAAACTCTATCAAACAAAGGGATGTTGTTGTCCTAAGCATTGAAATTGAAGAAAAACAACTGAAGACTAAAATTAACCACTTAAAAAAGGATGAAAAGATAAGTAGAATATTTTATCATCAATGAAAAGGAGGTTAGTCTGCTCTAAAAACAAAATCTATATTATTCTAAACAACCTAAATCATGATGAAATGGTAATGCAAGCAAGTTCTGAAAACAACAATTGAACATGTAGGATACATAAACCCATCATCATTTGTCATCGGTTATGTTAGATTCTTCTTTTGTTGTACACATCATGCCAACCAATAGTCTAATCCCTCTTCATTCCACTGTGGTGCTACAATTGCATAGACATGTCTTGGTTGTACAAGATCTGAAAGATGGTCGTAGTTAAGTGAACTTTCCATTTTATCTTCTAAAGATGATTGTGCTATAGATAAAGGGGTTAGGTATTGTGGATTCCATGTATCTACCCACTCACTTGAATTACATTTATCCCAATCACACTGAATACAATTATGACAAAAAAAGCCAACCTCATGTCCATATGGTCCATGCACCCGCATCTAAGCTTCGAAATGAATGCATCTTTGAAGATTCTCTAATTGTTTGATATTCCAATTTATCTCCCACCGTTCCCTCCTCAACCTACCAAAAGAACCTACACACTTGTGAATCAAGTGTCCCTCCTCATGATAATGCATAAGTACACCAATCAACAATAGAACATGCATCACTAAATGTTGCACCACCTCTGATATTCATTTGTTCTTTAATCAAAGCTCTCTTCACACATGCATCTGTGTCATCATGCTTGCCTTTTCCATGCCTAGATTAAAAAAAATCCAAGTATGTGGTACACCCCTCTCTATATGCATCTTGCTCAACCAATAAAACATGTGAGTATTCTTGAATTGCCCTATGCAGTTATCTAACCAAATGAGATGTTGACCCATTGCAATACCTTTTTACTATAAGAACTCAATTTTTTTTTCAAAACAATGTTGCACAAACTCAAATGAATGAGATCTATCATCACTCATGTAAAAATGGTACTCCCTAAATATATTCCTATCCTCATCAGTACTATCAGGGGCATTTCTATATATTATGTGGACAAAAATAACAATTTGAATAGAATTATAATTTTGTGATTGTACTTCATTCTATTGTTGGAATGTGCAATTTTTAGAAAAATCAACTACATATACAATAGTTCCAATTGGGAAAGAGTCCTTGCACATCCTGAATTATCGATCTAACCATTGTGACCTGTGGCTATTCCTTGCATGCTTATAGAAAACATTTTTCTTAAAATTAGAAATAAAATCAGCAATACTTACCTCTCTTGTAACTAAATCACATCTAGAACCTTCACCTCCACTCTTCAATGTGTATTTGACTGTCTCAAACATTCTTTTCTCAACAATATTTTTAGAAAAATCATGTCTATTTCCCTCATAAAAACATGTTACAAACTTCGATAAACCACCACATTGCAAACATGTTTCATTTAAACAATCATTTCTATAAAATAAACAACCATCACCTCTAACGCATAAAAATGAATCTAACAAGTCCCTAGATGACTTGGGAAGTTGCACTACATGACACTCCAACATTTTGTTAGTATGCATAGTAGAATGAATATGGCATAATAATTCATGATACATTAAAAAATCAACATGGTATTTACATGTATTACAAATATGAATAGGTACACAATAAAATGGCTTGCAAGACTCAAAAGCCCTTTGTGAGATTTGTAACTTTGGATGTTCTTCACAAAATTGTTTGTACAAAATTATTTGGCTACATTCCAAGAAAAGTTTAGGATGTGGTGTGCAATCTCTATTACCAATTCGTAACTTTAAAGCATCCTTTACATTTAGTGATACTCTAGAGTGAGAGTTCTAAAAACTTTCAATTTACATATTTGCATTCTCTCTCTCCCTCCTCTCTCTCTCTTAGGTCTCTTGTTCCCTCTATCCCTCCCACCCTACCTAGACAACTCTCTCCCCCCCTCTCAACCCCCTCTCTTATCAGGTCTCTCTCTCTCTCTCTCTCTCTCTCTCTCCCTCTCTCCCTCCCTCTATCTCTCCCTCTCTCTCTTTCTTGGGTCTCTCACTCCCTTTATGCCTCCTGCCCTAAACCCTAAACTCTCTCAGTCCCTCTCCCTCCCTCTAACCCTCCCACCTCCTCTCTCTTAGGTCTCTCCCTTGGACACCCTACCTAGATAACTCTCGCTCTCTCAGGTATCTCTCTCTCTCATCTATCTCACTCTCCATATCCCTCTCAGGTCTCTCACTCTCTAGTCTCTCTCACTCTTTGTCTCCCTCTCAAGTCTTTCTCATTCTCTCTATATCCCTCTCAATTCTCTCTCTCTCTCAGTCTCCATCTGCCTCTCAAGTCTTTCTCTCTCTCTCTCTCTTAGGTCTCTCCCTCCCTCTATCTCTCACACCCCCTCTCTCTATCTCACTATATATATTATAATGTAGTATATAATATACTATATAATATAATAATTTATAAAATATAAAATAATAATATAGTAATATATAATATAATATATAATACATAATATATAATATATAATACATAATATATAATATATAATATATATAATTTATTAGTATATTAGAATATATTAATATATTAAATATTATGTATTATGTATTATAAATAATACAAGTAACATATATCCATTTTTTTGACAAAATCAGTAGGTTCAATATTTGACTCTAGATTTGGTTCGGGATAGCCAAACCTGGGAAGTCAACTCAAAAAATGTGTTTACAAAATTTCCTTAGTTTTCTAAAGTTTTCCCTTGTGGCTAATGAATTTTTTTTATCCGAATTTGATGAAACGAAAAGGTTTATAGAAAAAATTGCTATCTTTCCACGAATATAACATATGCCTTATTTTGAATTTAATAAATAATTATATTGATTTTCTACATGCATTATGACTAAAGTCCTTATTGATAGGCCGATTGAAAAACTTCTATAACTTTCAAACCATTTCACATTTTTTGAATCTAAAAGATGCGTACTATAGGATAAAAAAATGAATTTCATAAATTTTTGACCAAGTTATGAGGATCAGACAAACACATTTTAATAATTTTGAAATGTTCTAATAAAAAATCATAACTAATTATTTATATGCAAAAAAATTACAAAAAAAATCGGCAAATTCGGGCATGTGTCCTCTACATATATTGAGTTTAAAAAAAAAAATATTATTATTTTCTTGTACTTAGGGTGGTTAGACATACACCTAACTTTTTATCTTTTTCCTGAAAAATTTAGTACCACTACATTGAAATTTCAAATTTTCATAAAATAAATTTACTTTTTCCAAAAAAGGACTAGTAGCCTAGAAGCTACATTCAATTTGCTACAAGTTTTGTTCTTACATATTTTTCAAATTATGTTAATAACCTATTCAAATGTTTATGTCAATTGGTATGAACTTTGCTAGGGTTTTGTGGTGTCTACGGTCATCCTTGGCCCCTCTTGCATCATACTGCGCTTATTGCGCAGGAATTGCCTCTTTTCTTGTGTGTACGACCACATTTAGTGTGGTTTTTGTGTTTTAATATGCCTTCTAGATCTAACCCAACAGTTCATGCTGGTGTTAGCGGTTCGACGACTTTGCTCAATAGTTCCCCCTCCAAACAAGCGTCCCTAAAAATTTGTTCTAATTTTTTTTTATGAGGTATGCATTTTGACTCTCTTGCTGATGTGGTTTTACCTTTACCAGAGTTTGATTATGCTTGTCAATGGCTTGAAAGTCACACCCTTGTTGGGTATTTTTTTGGGAGGACTCCCCCTGAAAGTGTGCTTAAGGAATGGGTTAGCAAGGCCTGGGTCCCTCATGGAGTCTGCCTTGATATGGTTCAAAACTTGACCAAGGGTTTTTTTTTGTTTCGCTTTTCAGAGGTTAGTCATGTACAGGCCATCTTAGGCCACGGTCCTTGTAACACCCCATCGTGCGAACCCCAAAGGAAAATTACACAATAATTACAACACAATTTTTTTTTAAGAATAACATAACATACATGTAATATACAATAAGTCAGGACATGAATTTCATTTAAGTAGATTCATTAACACATACATCCCTTGGGGTACACAAGGAGTAATTATGTGACTTAGATCCCCACAATGACAATAAAGAATAAAAGCCAAAAATATAATCCATCACAAAGTAAACATTAACAAATGTAACACATACATGAAAATTCATTGCTAAGAAACCATCTGTGTACATAAATACAACATATGCAAGATTAACTCAACACATTAAATAACAACTGCCATGACCAATATCCTCACCGAGTTTAACATTACAATAAAGTACAATGTTCTAGAGGTACAATGATACAACAGTGTTTCTAAACATGAACGGAAACCATACAACAAGAATCATGATACAATGAATAGATGAATACACAACATCATAGCTAGCTCCAAGACAAATACAACTCTAGAGTCGCCGCAACAGCACCACACCGCACCTCTCGATTCTTGACTGGGGACCCAATGGGGTGCTTAGCACGTTCCACTCGACCATGTGAGTCCGAAGACCTACCCCCTGTGCTAAGGAGCTGACAAGAAAGAGACCTCAACCAAGAACATCCAAGCAGGGAACCACAAGACTCAACATCATACAAAAGTATCATAAAACTCAAGGATTACAATGACATAATCAACAACACCCAAGAGTCAACATAATAACTTAAAGTCATAAATCTCATCACAAAACAATGACCAGTAAACAAGTAACCAAGGGAAGATCATGTGACACTTCCAAGCAAACTGAATTAATAACCATAATACACTTCCAAATTGCAATTAAACAATACAATAACATCATAACACAGTACCATAAAAAAAATACAAGATCATAAATATCAATGCGATCATACAAGACCACAAAGTACACCAAAGATGTATCAAGGCAATACTCCATAAATCAAGATGAATCCATATATCAGCAATCTAAACCAACTCCCTTAACCTACTTCCAGAGGAACACAATAAAGTAAACACATGGGCAACTAGGGGAGAGTGTCATCGCATAGTCCTACATGGGCTGTCCTGTGCTTTTCCTCCCAACTGGAGGTGCCGGTCCCATCTATGGTTGTCCTGTGCCCTTCCTCCCAACTGGAGGCGCTGGTCCATAGGGTGACTCATGCGGAGCCGTAAACCTCTCGTGAAGACGAGGTCACGACCTTGCCAACCACGGCCTTCTCAGCCTTCCATTAGTTTGCAGAAGCACTAATGAAGACGAGGCATCCATTTTTTTAAAATATTATAATGATATTACTACCTAACCCTCCTAAGTTAATTATTAGGTTTTCACTTGATTACTAACTCACTCGTGGGTTATCCTGTGCCCTTCCCCTTAAACGGGGCACCGGCCCCCACGAGGAGCCACTCTCCCTAGAGACCCAATAACATCCAACCAAAACACAACCAAGGGTTGTACCATCATAATTTGAACAAAGAATCTCAACATGAAAGTGGTGAGGCATTACCCATCTCGCTAACAAGTATAAAACCAAAGTCTCACAAAGTTCGTACAACCCTTTTCAAAATAATGATACCAATATTTTGTCATGTCAAGAGCACATAAAAAGAGAACATCAACTGCCAATTCATCTCAAGCCTCTGGAAGCCAAAGAACGACAATCCACAAACGAGGGTAAAATGAAGCAACAAGAGTTTTTCCCAATAATTCCCACACAAGGATAAAATTTCCCTCAAATAAGAGATTAACTCAGAAAAGCCATAAAAAAGGAAGATTCATCAAGACCCAACCACAAATCAACAATGGTGTCATCTCAAATAGGGAAACGCAAAAGAAAATCAACCTTTAATTCAACAAAATCACTTAATAAAACCAAAAGCCACCAACTAGGTATTCCACGGGAGACCTCAATTTTCTCCTCACAAGAACCCCCTTATAGTGGTACGCAAATCACCTTCATAAAATCAGCAACATGGAAATGACAACAATTATCTAATCACATTCTCAATAAAAGAAACCAACCTACACAACAACCAAAACAATCACAATCTCAAGGTTCTAAATAACTATCCATATAAGAACCTCATTTAATAGAAACTTAGATTGACATAAAGATATCCACTAACTAACAATCCAAAAGAAATAATTAAGAATGAAAACTCAATTCAAGGGACGATTTCTTTCGTTGACTCAAGTTTGTAAAACTACCATAATTAGGTCAAACATAGTTTACTACAATACTTAACCATGGTAAAAGATACACAATTGTATTATTTAAGAGTTCAGTACAAATGCAATACTCAACAATTAGAATTATAAGGAATTCAACAATCTATACATTTCTACTCTTTTTTATTTATTAAATAAATTCTTCTTTAACTACATATAATAAAGTCAATTCTCTTTTATTCCTAACTAATTTTAAAATCCATTAACTACTTCCTTAATTAAATACTAGACCACACAAAACATTTATCATAATTAAGAAACAAGCATTCATATATATAACACCTACTTGAGTTCGCAATTCCCACATTTAATTTAAAACTCCTAAATTGAATTATTATTCCCTTAATTCTACAATCCCACTATAAGGAAGTACTATGAACTCAATATTTTTAGAAAAATATATGCCTTCATTAATTCATATTGGTTTTTCATTATTCTAGGAGAATTGATCGAAAGCAACAAGTTCAACCAAATGTCCTACCTACTAAAAGGCATTACAAATTATAATAATACATGTTTACTCATTCTAAAATATAACTAATGTAGTTAAGTGATTTAAAATCTCATCCTACAAGAGCCATAACTTCACTATACAAATATTTCACTAAATACCTTGCTTCAATATTTTATCTCCATAATGAGGGTATATTCATATGAAGATAGAATACCAAATTCCAAACATACACCGCAAAGGAAACTAACTTATGTTAATGCTGCAACTAAGGAAGAGTCCATGGTTTATCAAGGGAGAGTAATTCTAATTTACTTATTGAAAAATTCTTCTAACTTTGGATCCACATTCTTATACTAATTTGAACAAAAGCTGAGACAGGTTGACAATAAAATCAGAGAGATTATTTAAACCATTAAACTTCCTATTATGTTCAAGTGCCACAGCTGAGACAGGTTACCAATGAAACCATTGAGATTATTTAGTTTACTCCACCTTTGCAAGTCTAAACGTTGCAACTGTGATGGGTTGCCAAAGGTTTCAGGGAGACTATTTAATTTTGTACAATGCCTCAACTCTAAATGGCGTAACAGTGACAGGTTGCCAATTATATTAGAAAGTGAATAATGGAATTTGGAAATATCGCCATCTACTTGCATTATTATCAAATCTCAAATGTTATCCGCAAGACAAAAGGGAAGGAGAAAGGTGAGATGCAAATACGTGACTTAAGAGAAGGAGAATTAATGTACAATTTTTCTGTTTTGAACTAGACGCATTTCTGATTAGAGGCGAGTTTCCAGAGACGCGCTCAAGATTGAAGTTTGGAAATTAATCTTCCCACAACAGCGGAAAGCTCTATATCATGCTAGTGATTGACAATATTTTATTTTCAAGTGCTGTGATAGTGATAGATTGACAGTAAAATCAACTAGTTATTTAAATCTTTAGACTTTCCTTATGGCACATTTGTAGTACAATATTTTCAGATTTGATATCTGCCTCTAGTTATGTCAGAAGCAGATGTGTAGGGAGAAATTAATGATCAACTTGCTCAAGGCACATTTATAGCAAAAGAATTACGTGTTTAAGGCTTATGCCTCTATTTACGAATAATCATCAAAACTTGCCCATTTTTACAAGGAAACTTGTTATTTCTTCTTCAAAAAGATTAACAAAGGGATTTCTTCCAATTAATGACGATTTTCTGAGACGAAATAAAATTATCAATCGAGCTTAAAAATTTTGCATACATAAAATTGTTAGATACACATCTACAATGAAAGATTTGCACATTTAAGACTTACATCACCTCTATTTATAGACAGACCATCTAAAGTATCCAATTGTTTCCATATTGACAGAGAAATATATTATTTCTTATTCAAAAAGATTAGCGAAGGGATTTGTTCATGTTAAGCCAGATTTGGTGAAGAAATCCAATCATTAATTGAGCTTAAAGGCTTCTCATATCTGAACTTCTCAGACACACGTTTATAATCAAGGATTCGCAAACTTGTATAGCTTCTGTTCACGGATAATCTCTCTAAAATGTCACAAAATTTTATAGCTTGACAAAGAATCATCAACTATTCTTCGAAAATATTAGCGAAAGGATTTACTCTGATTGAGCCCAATTTTTGAGACAAAATTAGATAATTTACAGACTTGCATACCTTCATTTGTTATGTTTCTCCAGTGGTAGAGGGAACCTTGGATCTGTATCTTGCTCCCTTCCGATCTCATATTTGTGCTTTTTAAAATGTCTTCCCTCAATCAAAAGATTATAATACTTCCCTTTTGTAGTTCATTCTGCATATCGTGCTTTTCCCCAAGAGTTTTGAAAGGGATTCATGTATGCCCCAATTCAACAATGGACTCATCATCTTGAAAGGGAACCAATTTTCTCTTCGATTGTGCAAAATTGAAAACATATTGTCTCCCCCCCCAGAGTTTCCTCTTGAATTCTAATTTATGAGTTTCAAAGATTGAAATCTCTGCCTAGAAGGTGATGAGACAAAGGAAGATAAAGCGTATACCATCTTTTCCAGCTTCTCTTGCCTTTTACTCTTCCCAACAACTTATCACGATGCTTTATTATTATTTATTTATTTAGCATTAAATGATTTTTTTTCCATTTTTCAACTGATTTCCTTGCTTTAATCCTTATTCAATCTTGAGTTCAAAATTTCTTAAATATTTTATCTACGTTAATTCTTAATTTAAATTTCTTAATTAAATTCACTCGTTAGAAAATAATTATTTTTATTAAATTCATTTACTTACAATTATATTTCTTTCATCTTAAAATAAGAATTTTTCAATGATAATACAATCAACATTTATTAATAAATCTAGCTCTTTATTTGATCCCAAACCAAATCAAGTGATCTTAAAAAATTAGATTAATTTGATAAATTACATCTAGTCATAAGATTAATGATATTGTCTATAAAAAATCAAATTAAATAATGCAATCCCAAACTCCTCATGACCTAGCAAATCACCAACCACATGCAACAAGCGAAAATGACATGGCAACCAATTTCCTAAATTTCAAAAAAATGACCAAAACGGATGGACATTACAGTCCTTGGTATGTCTGGTCTTCCTTGTTGGTTTTCCAGGCATGGACCTGTGCTTTTTCTATCTCAGATGAGACTAAACTTCGGGTTCCAGTTTGGATTGAGTTTCTTGGTCTCCCTTTGCCTTGTGTGCCCTTTTTGAATCATATTGCATCCTCGTTGGGGAGGGTTATTTGCATTGAGCCAAATAGGTCTTTTCAGGCCTATCCCCAGAAAAGGGTTTGTGTGGAAGTGGACCTTTCCCATGGCTTGCAAGACTCCATTGATATCCAAATAGTAACTCTCTGACACACCTAGAAGGTCACTTATTTCAATCTACCTAGCACGTGTTATCAGTGTCAGTCCACATACCACAAGATTAAGGACTGCCCTTTAGCAGTGCCTTATACACCTTCTCTGCCACAAGGTGTTGGGCAACCTCATCAAGCGGATTCTTTTGTTGGCAAGCAAGATACGACTTGGACTATGGTAAAAACTGCAAGAATAATTCTATTGGTTCTGGGTCGGCTTCCAAAGCCACCGAACCGACAAATTTTTTTCCAAACCCTTCCTCAAAGGGGACGGTAGCTCCGGCCAAGGATGGTAGCATGCCTCTGCAACCTCAGCCTAAGACCATGCCTCAACCTGCTGCTATTATGATGGCACAATTGACTATTTCTGCTCCCATGTCGGGAGCTCAAAGGAATTCTTGTAGCCCTTGTCCTCACAATTAAGAAGGGGAATATGTTAAAGAGAAGTAGAGAATTTCCTCTATTTGTATCCAGATAGGTTCAATGCTGCCATAATTTTTGCAGAATCGTTTCTCTTCTCTGAACAAAGAGGAGCCAGATTCTGATGATATGGATGCATTTCATCCATGAACTTCCTTTCATGGAATGTTCGGGGTCTAACAGACCACTCCATAAAGTATATTCTTAGAGATACCTTGCATAAGTTATATGGTATTGAAGTGCTTTGCCTCCAAGAAGTTAAAATTTCTTTTTTTCTTGCCTTGGCTTGTCGCTCTATTTGGCCAGCCAGTTCCATGTTTTGTATTGCTCATGAACCTGGGCGTGGTGGAGCTGTCACTCTTTTGTCCCCATGGTGGCACTCTTGTGTGGTTTCCCATGGGTTTGATCCCACTCATTGGCTCGTCTAGATTCTTCTTAACAATGATAATCATTCTTTTGGGATTATTAATGTTTATGCCCCTAATGATGCTGTGGAATGCTCTTTGCTTTGGTGATGGATTGCTGACTCATTGCCCATTGCTACCTAGATTTTATGTGGGGATTTCAATATGGTTGAGATGGTGTATGACAAAGATGGCACCTTTCCTTTCAGATGGGAAGCTGGTGAAAGAGAGGCATGGTTCTATATGCGTAATAAATTGGGCTTTTTGATCCCAATATCAGCTACCGCCATTCTCATTCTCTCTAACACACTTGGTGTAATTACAGGGCTGGTTCTGACAAAATTTTTAAACACCTCATTTGTGCCATGATCTCAGATCAATCTTTTTTCTCTTTTGACAGGTCTTCCCTTCTGGTTAAGCTGTTAGTGGATATGACTTTGTCAGACCACTTCCCCATTTTCTTTCACATTGAATGGGAGTTTCAACAGCCTCACACGTGTAAGAATCAATTCTTTCTTAACACATTTACTCTGCCACAAGCCTACCCTAGCCCACATTCGCAGAGTTTGAAATTTGGAATGCAGGCCAACCCATCATATAGGCTGGATTACTTGGTGGAATGATGCTATCACTCGCACTGCTAGATTTTTGTGCATTTATGGGTGCCATCTAGCCATTTTTCATTGGTGGTCTTATGAGGCTACTGCTGCCAACTTGTGCTCAGCTACCGAGGCTTTAGTGGCCAACCCCTTTTCCCCATCATTGCAAGTTAGAGTGGCAGAGTTAAGGAAAAAAAAGTAAATTGCTGACAGTTATGCTGCTAGAAGTGTGCAAATAAAGGCACGTCTTCACTGGCTTAAAATTGGTGATCATGCCTCCAAAGAGGTTTTTTTGGCCTTGCGTGCCAAACACTCTTCCTGGGCATTAAAATAATTAAAGATGGTGTGCAGGTGCTTTTAGAGTTTCCTTGCATTCTCCAAGCTTTCAGGCATCACTATGAGCAAGTGTTCACTACTCAAGACCCCACGCCAGAGTGACAACATGCCCTCCAAGACTGCCTCACTGTCATGCCACATAGGCTTTCTTCAGCCCAGAAAAACTACTGTGATCAATTATTAACAATTGATGATCTAAAAGAAGCGGTGTACTCCATGGCTGATGATAAAGCCCTAGGGATTGAGGGATTTCATTGCAAATTTTACAAGGCCCTCTGGGATTGTGTTGGCCTAGACTTACATCATGTATATTTAGAAGCATTCCATACTAACTCTCTAGGGGAGTTAATAAACAAAGGAAATATTAAATTCATACCTAAATTTGGTGATCCCAAAAACATTTATAACTGGCAGCCTATCACGCTTCTCAATGTCTCCTACAAAATCATCGCCAAAGCTCCAGCCTTAAAGATTCCCATCTTTTACCTCAAATTGTACCCCTAGAATAAACTAGTTTCATCAAATCTAGGTTTATTTTAGATAACATTATTGTTGTTTGGGAAGGCATGGAATGGGCTTGGCGTTCCTATTAGAAAGCCATGTTTATCAAGATTGATTTTTCCAAAGCCTATGATCACATTGACTGGCCGTTTATCCTTGCTATTATGCAAGCCTTGGGTTTTGGGCCCAATTTTAAGTTTGTTCAGATGCTCTTTGTAGCCACTTCAGCCTGCATTACCATTAATGGCTGCCAGTCCTCTGCCTTTGGCCTCTTTTGTTCCATTCGGAAGGGTTGCCCGCTTGCTCCTTCTATGTATGTTCTTGCTGCTGAAGACTTTGGTTTTCTTTTGGGTAATGCGGTTTCCCAGCAGTGTGTCAAAGGAATCTTGTTGCCGAACTCTCAGGCTCAACTTATCAATGGCCATTTTGCTGATGACTCTTTCCTCACTCTCTTGGAGGAAGAGGAGAACATTCAAGTGGTGTTTGACTACCTTAATATTTTTTGTCTCGCCTCTGGCTCTGCCATTCAGTGGCACAAAACTCTTTGTTACAGACAATCAATGTTGCCTTACCCTTCTTGGCTTCATCAGTATGGTTGGAAGTGGATTGGGCGAGGAGAAAATTTCAATTCTTGGGCATTCCTTTTGCCTTTCAGGTGTCCCTGGCTGAGCTATGGCAAGCTGTGCTTTCCTGGGTTGAACAAAAGTTCGCTTACTGGATCACCAAGCCCTTGTCTCTGGTAGGGAAATTTCAAGTCTGCTTGAAAGTTTTGGCTGCCACCCATGTTTATTACTCCTCTTGTTGGGTACCTTCTAAGGCTACCTATAGCAAACTTGAGAAGCTACTCTGAGACTTTCTTTGGGCCTCTTCTGAAACCCATAGAGGGTTTCATCATGTTGCTTGGGAATTTTGCTATCTCCCCAAAGATTCTGGAGGTTTGGGATTGCTCTCTACCTAGAGGCAAGGGACTGCCTTGTGTGTTAAATGGATTATCCATGCCCTTACTGGGGATGAGGCCTAGAAAATTATTCTCCGCCATTGTATTCAGTTTGGTTTTCCTATAAACAAACCTACCTGGAAAGGGGTTGGTTTTTAGACCCTTCTGGTCATGAAGGAACCAGTCCAAATTGTTGGGACTTTTGTTGCCAAAAGCATTTGGCGTGCTTGGGAGGCTGTCAAACCTTGGCTTCGGTGGGTTGGCTCTAGTTTTCGTGATGGGATTTCACTTAACTAGCAAAACATCTAGTGGTTGCCTCTTTTTTCCCACAATGATCAATCTTTGTCTAAAGTGCCCTGAATTAAAGCTCTCAGATTCCACAAGAAGGGTATCCAGACTCTCAAACAACTTTTTCATAGACCCACCATGCACATTATGCACTAGTACGAGTTTTGTGCCATGTACAGGCTTCAAAACCAAGACTGTGCTACTTTTGATGGTCTGGTGAATGCTATTTCAAATGAGATGACTCATAAAATTGGTATTCGGTGGTTCAAACCTTCGTGGGAGGACTGAAAGTGGTACCCAGATACTCCTTTTAGGAACTACAAGCCTAGGCTTGGTTATAGGTGGATTTCACCCCATTTCCCTATGATTCAGAGTTTGAACTAGAGGTGGCTTCTCCAATCTCTCACTCCTGTTTGGCATAAAAGATTCGATGCCACTTGGTCTGCAACTGTTGAGCTGAAGTTAGCCCATTTTTCCTGGTGTATTCTTTTCCAAGGCTTTCCTGTGGGATCTTGGCTTGTCCACTTAGGGGTCCATGACCCTCGGTGCCCTTTTTTTTGGGCAGGCTGAGACTTTTAAGCATCTTTTCTGGTTTTGTCCCAAAGCTCAATAGTACTAGACTTGGATTCATGACTTCTTTTGGCCATTTGAGCCGGAGCCGTTCTCTTGGCATATGATTATGCTGGGTGATTCACCTAGATTTTTGGCTAAGTATACCCAGCTTTGACACACTTTTAGGGTGGAAATCCTCTTCAATATCTGGAAAGACAAAAATGCCTGTGTATTTGCTCATTCTCAATTGGATTGTCAGGTTTCTTTGTATACAAAAGCTATAATTTGTTCTAATGTGCTATTATAGATTCAGGTGCAAGCCAACAAAGTGGCTCTTGATGTTGCTCACCTATAGGTGCTCCTGGACCATTGGGGAAATGTCCCATGTATTGTTGCTCGGGTCCTCGCCTCACCCTCTTCCTCTTGTGGCCTGTCACCTTCTCGGGGCCAACAACGGAGTGGTTCTGCACATCCTCATTCTCATCCTCCTCTTTGGCAAGATTCTCACCCTCCTCGGTGGACCCATTCTCCTCTGCCACGAGCTAGATAGGGGTGGCCCTCTGGCAGTGCATCAGGGAGCGGTGGTAGTGGCTCTGGGTGGTCCTCTGATGATACTCTTGCTTCTGGTTCTGGTTGGCCAGACTTTGGTAAAAGTTTCCTGTGGCTGGCTCTTGCAATCTTACCTCATCGCGAGGATGAAGATAAGATAAAGACAAAGATACTAATGATAGTTGGGGTCCTCCTCCTGACATCACTCCCAACCCTGCTGATGTATGGGGGAATAAAGATGACAGAGACCTTCCTGGCTCTACTAGCACTACTCTAGCTGCTTGATGGCCTTTTTCTTGTTATGTTTGTTAAAAACTTGATTATTTAGTTTTTCTGGGTGTGGCCCATTTGACTCCGGGGGTGTTCCTTTTTACCACCCACTTTTTTTTGTGAATATTTACTTTTATAATATTAATTAATATAGATAGCTGCCTATTCATAAAAATAAAAAATGTTTATGTCAATTTTCTCAACTCTATTTTTCTAAAATTTTATTGCCACTTAGGGGCCTAGTTTGGACCCCCATGATCCTACACTAACCCTTGATTTTTCTTGGTGAAAGTTCAACCTCTCAAGAACATTAGAATCTCTTAAATCAATACATGTACTATGAACATGTAGCACATCTTTTTGTTTGAGAAAAAAATGCATTTCCATTTCTTGTTGTGATTAACAAAACAAAAATGCACAACTTATTGGCATTGTGGAAAACAAAATGGGTTATGTGTTATTTAATTGTGCTTGTTCTAATTCTGCTTCATATGGTCAAGATGTCAAAGCTAATAATATCTTTGATGCAGGGATACAATATGTCAGGAAATGCAAAAGCATTGATCTCTAGTTGGTTGACCAACTACCATTTGTATCTTCCATGCAATGTCCTCACTCGCATAGAGGAACTAAGTCTCCCGTACAGGTTGCAGGAAAAGATGTTAAGGAGAATTGACAAAAAATGGCCAAATTGCAGTGACGTCAAATATCATAATTATGCTCATTTTAGCTATCTTCGATGTATGGGAGAAAATGAGCATGGATGTTGAATACTATAATCTATAGATAGAGTGTAAATTTGTGTGACTAGCCAATTCATTTTTACCAAGAGATTGGAGATCTCTTTCTAGCTAGATGCATTTGGAAGGTATCCATTAACCCAATAGTGATTGTCCAAAAGAAGAACCTTCCCAATGAGCTAAGCGTAAAAGTTATGAGATTCATCAAGGGGGAATCTCAAATTAGTGATCACATGAGTCATGTGGAGGAACGGTTGCTTGTTGTGTTGAAATTTAACTACACTATCAAGTTCGAGGTGCATCATGTCAGACCATCATTAAGACTGATACATGCAAATTATGGGATACCCACATTGTATGGCATCAATTCTAACTTGACAATCAGAGTGTGCATAATTCTTCCTTATAGTGACAATGCAAAAGTGATACCTATTGATAAATGGTTGACATAGTTGAGAATGCTTGCAAATTTTTCAGACATTGTATATGACTATATCCAATGTCAATAGAATTTTGATGTCATTAACGATTTCCTCACACTCATTTCCATGTTATATATTTACAATGTTATTTAGAACTTTTATGTATAGTTAATACATAACACATTGTGGTTACCATAAGAAATATTGTAATGATTAGTTATCTATTACATATGATTTTTTAGTTTTTAATAGATGGATAAATAACCACACTTAGGTGTTTCATATGATATTTGTGTTGTTTTCTTATGTCCAAGCCAAATTCATTTATTATTAAGATATCTTGTTTCTTTTGGTATGGTATGACTTTATAACCCCATGAAATAGGCACTACTCTTGGAATAAAATGATCCACCATGCATGCCAGAAGATAACATTTTTAACCCACAAATTATAAATAGAGCATTCATTTGAATGTATGTCAAGAACTAATATTATATCCAAGTAGAATTTTTAGTAATAATTAAGACTTCTTATGGTACAGTCGTGTTTATTTACACACGTTTTATACTTTTGCAAACACACAATAAGCTTGAAATTATATTGATAAGTAAAGGCATTGCAATGTCACCAAATTTCATACAACAAAGAACAAATAATATAGTTGATGACTATAATAAGAGCTTGGAACAAGAGAAAATTGATATAAAAAGATTTATCTATCTCTAGAAAGTACTTAAAATGTAAATTTATATTCCATTCATAACAGGAAGGGAAAATATGTCATCAATTAGATATCAATATCAATGCTTGAGAGGAAGTGGAATAGGGTCCTGTTTGAGAACAATTGCCTCCTCATTTACTGCCACTTGTGAGCATGAACAACTAGGGTGAAAATTTGCATAGGTATACAATTAGAATTAGAATAAATAAAAAATTCCATGTACATGTTCATTATGAACATCAAAATGAGACAAATGGAGCATACCTATTTGAGAATAGCTCTGTCCTTATTTTCTACCACTTGTGAGCATGAATAGCCATGGTGCTTCTCTTGCATAGGTTTATTGGTATTATTTCTATTTAATATGATTTCCCATAAATGATCAGAAATTATTTGTGGTGTATGACAAGAGATAGAGAGGAGCAACTTATGGTGTAAGACATTGTTGTCAATTGTCATTTTTTTTTTCATATGTGCATTCTAGCTTTAATTGGCCCTAGCTAGTGATGCCACAAATAGGGGGTGTCATCCTAGTATTTTGAAAGACATTGTACTCAAGGTCCCAATTTAAATACACTTAAGTAATAGAGTATTCCACCATGGGACTTGAACTTGGTACTTATTGCTAATAGTCAATAGGCATGCCATTGCACCATCTACCCATGCGTATTGCCAATTGTCTTCTTTAAGTAATTATGATACGTAAGTCCACTCCTTTATTGGACCTCTCATCTTGATTGTAAAGAACTTTCTAGAACATATGCTTGATATACCAACCCACATTATGTGTATGATCTATCATATCTGACTTTAAAGACCCCAATATATGTGTGAGAATGTATTGTATGCCCATCAGAGGCTAGACTTATGAATTGCATCATATAATGTTGCCCTGTAGTTGTTTTAGTAATAGTGTTTATCATAATTTTTGATGTTGAGTTCTATTCATCATCAGAGAAGATCAAAATTAGTGGCATACATGATCTCTATTGTATGTAGATATTTTGTAATGTTCTATATAAAAGGCCAAACTCAAAGGAATGTTAAAAGCTCAAATTTTGAAAAATATTTTTTGCATAAAAGCAAAGATAAACTATAAGATGGAGGTCAAAATTTTACTTTAAAGTGAGGATATAATCTTATGCTCAATTTTTTTTTAATTTGGAAAAATACTTAAGCCAAATGCCAATTATGGCTAAAATTTTAGCAACATGATGAATGCAAATGTAAAATTCTTCCAGAAAATGTAGGTTTTGCAGATATGATTAAGCATTCACCAATCCAAAGTTAAGTGCATATAATGATACAAGTTAAAATAAGTTATGCAAAAATAAGGACAACATTTTTACCATACCAAAGAGTTATTCTATAATTTGAAGGTGGACTTAATTACATTCTTGGAGCATACAAAACAAAAACTTTTCATGACGAAATAACTGACAAGGGAAAGTGTGTTTTCCAACATTGCAAATAATGTGAGCATTTTTTTTGTTCCAGTTAGATGAGGAAAGTGAAATTCCATTTTTAGTGTACCAAAGAGTTATTCTATAATTTGAAAGTAGACTTCATTACATTCTTGGTTGCAATGAAAAAAAACTATTCAATAAACTAACTGACATGGCACAGTGTGTTTTCCAACACTACAAATAATGCAAGCGATTTATTTGTTCCAATCACATGAAAAAATGAATTACATTTTCACTCTACCGAAGAGTTGTTCAAAAATTTGAAAGTGGAATTCATTGCATTTTTGGACCATAGGAAACAAAAAAATTTCATGATGAAATAACTGACACGACATAGTATGCTTTCCAACACTGCAAACAATGTGAGCATTTTATTTGATCCAATCAAATGAGGAAAGTGAAATGCCATTTTCATTGTACCAAAGAGTTGTTCAAAAATTTGAAAGTGGACTTCATAACATTCTTTGTTGTAATGAAACACAAACTTTTTATAACAAACTAACTAACATGGGATACTATGTTTTCCAACACTGCAAGCAATATACATATACATATACATATACATATACATGTACATACATACATACATATATATATATATATATATATATATATATATATATATATATATATATATATATATATATATATATATATGTTGCCAACAAATAAAATGCTCAGACAAAACTAACTGGCATGGGATAGTGTGTTTTCTAACACCGCAAATAATGTGAGCATTTTATTTGTTTCAATCAAATGAAAAGAGGGAAATGCCATATTAATGTCACCAAAGAGTTGTTCTAAAATATAAAGGTGGACTTACATTTTTGTAGCGTATGAAATAATAACTTTTCATGAGGGAATAACTGAGAGGAGACAGTGTTTTTTCCAACACTATAAATAATGCGAGCATTTTATTTGATCCAATCAGATGAAAAAAGGGAAATTCCGCATATTTACATCACTAAAGAGTTGTTCTAAAATATGAAGGTGGACTTCATTGCATTTTTGGAGTGTACAAAACAAATTTTTTTAATGAGGGAATAACTAAGAGGAGATAATGTGTTTTTCAACACTACGACTAAGGCGAGCATTTTATTTGTTCCAATTAGATGAAAAAATGGAAATGTCATATTTATGTTACCAAAGAGTTGTTCTAAAATATTAAGGTGGACTTTATTACATTTTTGGAGTGTATGAATCAAAAGAACTTTTCACGAGGGAATAAATGAGAGGAGATAGTGTATTTTCCAACAGTGCAAATAAGGCGAGCATTTTATATGTTCCAATCAAATGAAAAAGGGAAATTTCATATTTACATCACCAAATAGCTATTATAAAATTTGACGGTGGATTTCATTACATTTTTGGAGTGTATGAACAAAAACTTTTCATAACGAAGTAACTAACATGGGACAGTGTGTTTTTCAACACTACAAATAATTTGAGCATTTTATTTATTCCAATCACATGAAAAAAGGAAATGGTATTTTCACTCTACCAAAGAGTTGTTCTAAAATTTGAAAGTGGACTTCATTAAATTTTTGGAGCATAGGAAACAAAAACTTTTCATGACGAAATAACTGACACAAGACACTGTGTTTTCCAACATTGCAAACAATGTGAGCATTTTATTTGTTCCAATCAAACGAGGAAAGAGAAATTTAATTTTGAATGTACCAAAGAGTTGTTCAAAAATTTTAAAGTAGACTTCATTACATTTTTGGTTGTAATGAAACAAAAAAATTTCATAACGAACTATCTGACATGGGATAGTGTGTTTTCCAACACTATAAATAATGTGAGCATTTTATTTGTTCCAATTAGATAAAAAAGGGAAATGCCATATTTACATCACCAAAGCGTTGCTCTTAAATTTGAAGGTGGACTTCATTACATTTTTGGAGCGTACAAAAACAAAATTTCATAACGAAGTAACAAACATGGGATAGTGTGTTTTCCAACACTGCAAACAATGTGAGCATTTTATCTCTTCCAATCAAATGATAAAAGGGAGATGCCATTTTTACTGTACCAAAGATTTTTTCTAAATTTTGAAAGTGGAAGTCATTACATTCTTGCTCATAATGAAACAAAACTTTTCATAAGGAAATAACTAATAGGAGATAGTGTGTTTTCCAACACTGCAAATAATGTGAGCATTTTATCTCTTCCAATCACATGATAAAAGGGAGATGTTATTTTTACTGCACCAAAGAGTTATTATAAAATTTTAAAGTGGACTTCATTACATTCTTTCTTGTAACAAAATAAAAAAAATTCATAATGAAATAACTAACAGGGGACAATGTACTTTCCAACACTACAAACAATGTGAGCATTTTATCTCTTCCAATTAGATGGAAAAAGGGAAATTCCATTTTTATTGTACCAAAGAGTTGGTCTAAAATTTGAAAGTGGACTTCATTACTTTCGTGGTCATTATGAAACAAAAATTTTCATAAGGAAATAATTGATAAGGGATAGCGTGTTTCTAGCACTCCAAACAATGTCAACATTTTATCTCTTCCAATCACATGATAAAAGGGAGATGCCATTTTTATTGTACCAAAGAGTTGTTCTAAAATTTGAAAGTGGACTTCATTACATTCTTTCTCATAATGAAACAAAAATTTTCATTAGGAAATAATTGATAGGGGATGGTGTATTTTCCAACACTGCAAACAATGTGAGCATTTTATTTGTTCCAATCAGATGGAAAAAGGGAAATGTCATTTTTACTGTACCAAAGAGTTGTTCTAAATTTTTTAAGTGGACTTCATTACATTCGTGGTTGTAACAAAAAAAAACTTTTCATAAGGAAATAACTGACAGGGGACAATGTGTTTTCCAACATTGTAAATAATGTGAGCATTTTATCTCTTCCAATCAAATGGAAAAAGGGAAATGCCATTTTTACTGTACTAAAGAGTTTTTCTAAAATTTGAAAGTGGACAATATTCATGGTTGTAAAAGAATAAAACTTTTCATAAGGAAATAACTGACAGGGGACAATGTGTTTTCCAACATTGCAAACAATGTGAGCATTTTATCTCTTCCAATCGGATGGAAAAAGGGAAATGCAATTTTTACTATACCAAAGAGTTGTTCTAAAATTTTAAAGTGGACTTCATTACATTCTTGGTCGTAATGAAAAAAAAAACTTTTCATAAGGAAATAACTAATAGGGGACAGTGTGTTTTTCAACACTACAAATAGTTGCCCACATAGATATGTACATATACATACACATAACATTTATTGTTATACTCTATTGAATACCATGTATGCAATTAGTCTATTCAATACCATTGACTGCTATATTCAAATTTGTTGAGGTCAAATGATTTACATGTCAACTTTTTTCTTTCATTTATAAGCAAGCTACCATAAACAATAACACTTTAGTTGGTACTTCCTATCATTATTTCACATTATCTATAATGTAATTATATAGGGAAATGAAAAGTCTGATATGAAATGTATAACATAGTGTTCATACATGTGAAAATAATATATGTCTACACCATAATTGTTCAATAATCAAATAATGAAACCTACAATGCACAATGAGCATTGTTAGCTTGTCCTATCATCTCCTACGTTGCCTATTCTTTGCAATCGAGGACATGCCTTCACAATATATGGCACATTTCTTTGGGTTATTATGTATTTCGGGAGGGGTGATTGTAATTCCACGAACCCTCACAGATGATGAATGTGAAACAACAGATTTCTTGAGAGGCCATGCTTTCTCTATTGCACTTTGAACAATTAACGTATGGATGGAAACAAATATATACATCAAGATATCATTTATATGTACCTCAAGAAGAGAAGGCTTCAAGTCAGAGAGGTTCTATATTGTGAATTTTGCTACGCAATATTCGACAGTTTCTGTGCCAGGATGTTGATAAGGCAGTTTGCAGTCACTAGTAATGGCCATAACAATGTTGACTCTCACACAATATTTTGGGTGGGAAATGTTGTGGGTAAGTGCATTTCTACTAACAGCACTTACAATTCCTTTTCCAACCAGTTTATGTCGCCACCAAAGGTCAACGTGATCATCAATCTTAAAAGTGATTCCCTTGAACTCCATCCTCTCTTCATCAACAAGATTTTTCCGCAATGGAAATTTTATTGATGTGAATCATAATTCAAGACATATTAAAGGATTCATAAAGAAATTGGAACAAAAGCATGGAAGTGTGTTGTGTCTGTTACAAATATAGATGGTACATTATTGCTCTCCCCGTCCCCATGTCCATCTTTATTTTTTAAAATAAAAAGCATTAAGCCAACTTAATATTTTATAAAATAAGAAAGTTTACATCATGAAGTATCAGTGGAAATTTACAGGCTTGAAAAAATGATTTCCACTTGCATTTTTTCCCTTATACAAAATTTTAATTAGTAAAATGTCATCAACATATATACTATTTTGATTGAAATTGATACTTGATATGATACTACTTTTCTATATGCTTCACCTTTGTTTGTGTAAAGCTATATACAATATGTTTTATACTATGAGAAACATACTTCTTTTTATAAAAAAAGCACAAAAAGTTTTTCAACTCCTAGCTATGCTTTTAGGAACAGTGAACTGAAGAGTTTTCATCTTGACTTTCTTTCTGCACATACTAGTTCAGTGGAGAGGCTTGATACACTGTTGTTATATTCATGTTCATCAAGAGTGGTTGAGGCTGGGATCCATATGGAGGTGCAAGAGGAGGCATAACTTTCTACACATTTTGGTTCACTAGAAAGGATTGAGATGCTATTGATACATTCATTCATGTCTGGCAAGAGTGGTTGAGGTTGAGACCCATTTAGAAGTACAAGAGGAGGCCTAATGTGCATAGCTTGATGGCATTGGTGTGTTATCAACATGTCCATCTTTATTGCCATCTCCCCCTTGTAGGCCAACGCTCTCCCTATCCCCATGTCCATCTTTATTAGCATGTCCCACTTGTAGGCCAATGCTCTCCCCATCCCTATGTTCATCTCTATTACTATCTCCCAGTTCCATTGCAACTAAATCTCCAATAAGGTCAACACCCATGTTTTTGGCAGACCACACATGTCCAATAACATTCTTATCCTACAAAACATGGCATAGGTTGGAGAATACAAAGAAGAAAATCAAACCTTACAAATTTAGACAACAATAGACTTATCACCATCCTAGGAGGGAAAATTCCAACCAAACCTAAATAAGCTCACAATTTGCAAAGAAATTGTCATAGCCCCTTCCCTTAAGACATTAGTATCTAATACATTATCAATATTTTCATGTTATGGATTGGATATATTATTTCAATGTTATGAATGACATTTATTCTTACATTATGTTTTGTGCTAAATTATTTTAGAACACTCTATTGATTGATGATAAATATATTTAAGTAAGTGGGAGGAAATAAGTAAAGAAAATAATAATGTCAAAGGCTGTGAAAAACGTCCTTTAAGATTTGTGAGAACCATTCATTTTTTGGTAAATAAATAAATCACAATTCAAAAGAATGAGTAACGTATCTACAAGAGTGCAAGGACTATTGGTCTTCCAAAATGTGAGTAATTACATACAATCTTGCATGCATATGAAGGGACATTCGTTCAGGAAGCTTCTCTGCTCTATAAATGAAGAGAGGAAAGGGGATTGAAGGATTCGTAGAAGAGTATCGGGCACAAAGAAGGACAAACCCAAAGAAAAACAAGAAGAGTTATTTTGATCAAGTGAAGCTCATACATGTATGTGTATCTTGCCAATGAAATAAACTAGATGATAAGTAATGTTGTTGCATTTGTTCCCTGTAGTTGCTATAAATGAATAATTTGAGTTCTAGTGCTAGGGAATTCATACTGTATTGTTTAAGCTGAGAGTTTGGACTTAATTTTTGGAATGAGAAAATATACATACTGTGTAAACCGTGGCCTTTGTAGGAATACTAAGGATCAATGAGATGGGGTGAATCGGTGATCCAATAAAAATAATCACATAAACTTAATTTCCTTAATCACACAAAAACTTTAGATATTATATTTCATGAGAGAACACAAAGATGTGCAAGTTACAACATCACATGTGAATCGAGAATACTTAATCATACACAAAACAACACATCACCAAGAAAAGACAAGACACAAAGTTTATGTGGAAAAACCTAAAAGGGTGAAAAAACCATTATCAATTAAAGCTTTATTAGGCCACACTAGCCAATACCTTGCTGTATACAAATTGAGTGTCTCACTAACAACAAAACAAGCCTCACTAGTTGATTCCTATGCCTCACTAGAAAAACTCATGTCTCACTAGCGTCTCATCATGCCTCTCAAGAAAACACTTCAAAAGAAAGAAGAAAGAATCAAAGGGTTACTCTGTTTCAATACAATCCACTGCTCATGTAATCAACCACTGCATCAATTTAGTAAACATCATCAAATTTTCAAGATATAACACTTCGTGGACAAACTCTGCTACATATATGACCTGTCATTCCATTCTCATGTGATTTAATTCATATCATGCTTGTATATGCAAACAAAAACCATATTTCAGGCATACTATCCTTTACATACTCATACCCTATGTTTTGGCAATCAAACTTAATCAACATGAGACTTCAATCACACGAACACCTTTTTATGTAGCCATCTATCCACTTTTTCATAGAGCACAAATCATACTCTTGTCACAAGAGTTTTCATTGATGTTATTCTGATCTGCACAATGTAAAACACATTTCTTGAACAGACATACAGAGACACCAATAATATTGTTGTTCAAAATCTCCTTCTTTGTATATGTCTTCATGAAAGAATAGAGTATCGTTTGCTTCAGCACACTCAAATCATATTTCCAAACACTTAATGCACCTTCCTTTTTCATTCAGTTCACAGTCATTCCTTTTTCTTTATGAGAATCCCCTTTTAAAAATTAGGAAAAGTTACTATCTTTCATGTTTATCAATCAAAATCTACTTTCCATATTCACCAAAAGCATTCCATTTTCAAATCAAAATACTTTCATGTTTTTCTCTATTTGTATATTCATGATATCAGCATAATATTATAATCTTCAAAAACCTCTCACCTCATATTCAATATACTCTCATAGATCTTTTATACTTCTCCGAATAATCAATCAAAAACTTCACCCTCACTTTTTTCTAAAGCACACTCTCTTAGCCAATAATAATTGGAAACCTCTCTTAACCACTAATATTCAAAGACAAAGCACTTTGAACTTGCGTGCTCATCCACATTCCTCAACTGTTCATATTCAAATGATCTCACAAAAAACAAATCGACCTTCAGACTTCCTGTCAAGTTTAAAACCCTGAAAGTAACCGTTCATCAAATTTAAATGAGAACCATCGATCTTTGATACCAGCTAACTTCCAATTAAATGATAGCCATAGATTTTAACTTAACTATTCAACCAAAAGTTATTAACCTGCTAAACTGGTTTCTTCAAAGGAAAGGGTCGGTTAATGAATGTTCTAAAACCCCTTAAGCAAGTTACTTAAAAAGCATTAACTTGCGACACTCGATCAACTTAAAAACAGATTTGCTATTTAGTTTGCACACAAAACATATATCTAGGGTTTTTAGAAACAAGGTGGCAACACAAAATAAACCCTAAAATGAACATAAACTTGTGCCTTTTTGTAAATGACTCTAGATTACTACAAAATGCTTTGATGCAGACTTTGATGAGGATTATACAAGTCCAAGGTGAAGGATTTAAACCCTTTGAAGCTTTTGATGCACTGATATTATGCTTTGAAGCTTTGATGCTCTTTGAAACTTTGATTGCTTGATAATACCTTAAATCTTACATGAACAAGTACCTTTGCTAATACTTGAACATAAACTTTGAAGAGAAAACATATTAGGTTTTTGCACCTTGAAAGTTTTGATGCTCTTAAGGTTTGAAGCCTTGAATGCTATTGAACCTTGCTTTGATGCTTTACTTGTTGTGATGCTATTGAAGCAAACATGACAAAAGAAAAACATGCCAATGCAACAAACTCATTGATATCAACAAGTACCTTGAAGCAGCATGACCAAGAGCAACTCAAGAACGCTTCACAACAAAAGACACAACTCTGTGAACATCAACCCACTGAATGCCTTAAAGAACAAGAAGCATCACTGTCAAAGTCTGAAGAAACCTCTGAAGCAATATTCTCAGATACATGGTGGACATGAAGAACTAAATAGACAAGCACCTCCTGGCAAAACTTATCACTTTTGCACCACTATGTACCAAGAGATGACTACAATCAACTTAACCTTGTCTTGGAACAAAACTTTGTTTGCACCAATCATCAAACAACGCCACCACTGCATGATACTTTAACCTGAAGCAACTATACATGATAGACCTTATGTGAGAGATACCTTGAGACACCATGAGTAACCTTTAAACAAGCATGAACAAGAGCAATTTTACTTTGAGAGCAATGATTTACAAAGACAAATCAATCTCCAAACTCCAACAAACTTATGCACCAACCATCACACTAACCTTTGCTTAAGCCTCTGATTTCAAGAAGAATAAAGGTATCATGAAAGAGCTACTGAATTTGAAGCACCATCATAAACATCTTTGACATCAATGACAAACACTGTCACTGCCAACAGCCTTGCCTCAGTATCTCATTGATATTTATCTTCAGTAAATGTATTCTTGAATGATTCTCTGTCTATAATTATTTTTATTGTAAAGTAGAACGTGTTTTCCTAAATAACATCCTTTGTTTTTAATGGCATCCAGAAAATTCATCGCCAACAATTCATCGAAGAAAAATTCACTGTCAGCAATTCACCAAGTTTTTGAAATATATATTAAAAATATTGGTGAATTGCTGGCCGTGAATTATACTTGGTGGTGAATTTTCCATGACGGTGAATTACTGACACTGAATTTTCCTTAGATGAATTGCTGACAATGAATTTTCCTAGAGCCGTCTCTAACCTGTCAAAAGAGTAAATTGTCCACTGGTTGTCTTACAATCCATTGATAGCTGGTTCTCATGACCTGTTTAAAGGTTCCTATCAGAGTTTTCCTTAAGGTGTACACTAGTTTGTTTCCTCAGATGATTTCAGGTGGTATATATTCCTTGCGGAAGAATGATCAAACCATTTTGAGATCTGCTGCTGAAAACAATGTCTCTGCTGTATCGGTTCATGTCTTTGCTTAATATTATTTCTGCCTTAAAATGTTGGATGACGTAAACACTCCCTTGCAAAATGCCTTTAATTGAATCTTTTATCAAAAAAAAATTTATTTAATAATAAACACTTCATCAAGTTATATTTAAAGAGACCTATTATGTTATTAGGTTGATTTAAAGAATATATCTTAGGAATACAATTCCATAAATAGCTATGTATATTTTAGTGAATTAGATCTTATTCTTTTCTGAGTGGATATATTAGTGGATATAATTTTATAATGTTAGGTATATTTTATTGAGTGAGATTTTAATAATATATTTATTTCTTTTGGAAAATATCATACATTGCTAGATATTTATTAAGGAAGGAAATTTTATGAATTTTTTTTCTTTCTTAATAGATATGTAGATCTTAATGAGAATAATAGATATATTTTTTTGGAAATTATCTTATGAATAGTAGTGAATGAGATCTTATGAATACATATCCTTTCTTTATGGGAATTATCTTATGAATACATTTACTTCTTTATGTAAATTATCTTGTATTGTTACATCTAAATCTTATTGAATGAAATCTTATGATTACATTTCCTTCTTTATGGAAAATATCTTATATTGTTAGTAATAAGTGAGATCTTATGTCCTTTTCCATGGAAATTAATTTATATTGTTCGGAAGATTTTAAAGAGATCTATGTTACTAGAATATTTTATCAAGATATAGTAAATACATTCCTTTTCAAATAGGTCTAGTTTAGAAATTGTTCAATTTTATATTTGATGAATGAAATAATTATTTTCTTTTCAAACAAGTATATGCATTTCTTA
Organism: Sequoia sempervirens; assembly: GCA_007258455.2. Classification (NCBI taxonomy): domain Eukaryota; kingdom Viridiplantae; phylum Streptophyta; class Pinopsida; order Cupressales; family Cupressaceae; genus Sequoia; species Sequoia sempervirens. The sequence continues at coordinate 170,776 of VDFB02266194.1, forward strand.
CTATCATTGTTTAGAAGTTGGTTCTTTAGAAATGGGTAATGAAGGATCGTATACCTTGTACATGAAAATGTTTCATATTCTTTAAGTTCATTTTATTTTAATTTGGATGGCAATGTTGTCAATGGTTAGAATGCTAATTCATGTTGTAATTTTCTATTGGAAGGTTTACCGCCAATAGAATAAATTGATGGAATTTTAATTTCTTTAATTGGATTGCCTACCACCAATATATTTTTTGTACCTTTCAAGCTTTAAATATTTACTTATTTTCCTTTGCAATATTCACTTTCCCTTACACCATATGCTCTCACCTCTCCTCAATGAGGATCTTGGTGATCAAAAGGTGAAGGAAAAGAATATGTTAGACAATTTATTGTTAGATAAACTCCCTCACACTATATGCTCTCACCTCACCTCTAAGAGGATATTAGTGATAAAAAAGTGTAGGGAAGTATTGTTTCATTGTTTATTAGATAGGTAAACCTAAATAAGAAATTGAAACAAAAAAACCAACAACATTTAGTATAAGCGACTCCTCTTGCTCACATTTACGGGTAAAGCCATCATGCTTGAGCTACTGCATCCATGGCCTAATAAAGTTGCAAAAACGATGTATGTGGCATCAACCCTTTAAATTGTCGAGGAGTAATAAGGAACATGTTTTGTTTATTTTCCAAGGGGTGGGAAATCCCCCTTGGAAGCGAAAATCTAATAAGATAAATTAAATGAATTTTGATGTTAGTTATTTTCTAGATATCAACCTTGGGGGGAAAGAAATACTCTTTTGTTTCTCTTGACTTGTTCCTTGTGGGTGGCAATTGATGGGAACTGTTTGGGAGCAAGGGCCCTAGGAAGGGAAGTGTACCTACAAAAGAAAATTATTAAGAAAATACTATGAACATTAAATTCCAAGGTGGTTAATTCTATCTCGGGGGTTTGGTAGAGTCAAAAAGACAAGTGATACCAATATGACTAGGTGGTGAGCATATATAATTTCATAATCTTGGGATTATTAACCATTGAATATATAAAATTTAACCTTATTAATCTGCATACTCAAAAGGAACCTGAATGGTTCTAGAGACTCAAGACCTATAAGGTCCCAATGGGTCTAAGACTCTATCCAGAGCACTAAGACTATCTTAATGATATAATATTTACCCCGTTTGGGTAAAAATCTATTTTATAAGAATAGATAATTATGTCTCGTATGGGCTAAAACCTAACCTATATGGTTAGAAGCCCATCCCGAATGGATTGAATTCTATTCCATATGAGTAGAGATTTGAGTATGTGGTTGTTATGCATTAAAATAATTTCAAAAAATACATTAATATACTTATAAACATTAATACATGGGATTGGGTTTGGAGTTAGTATGAAAATCTCATTTTTTGATATATACATTGTTATCATGCAGTAGATGGCAAACATCAGGAGATACATGGAAAAACATATCAATTTGAAACTACCATTTTCAATAATAAATGTACACAAGGAAAGGAGGTACCACACGTCAAATTGGTGAACTCATAGGAATGTAGTGCTCACCTCAATATTTGTTTTCCCACCACTTTTCAGCTTCTTTTCCTTACATCGAGAAAGATGAATATGATTATCTTAGTACATAAATGTGAGAATTTTTTTAAAAAGTAATAACATACAACCTCTACCCCTAATCAATAAATCAAAATAGATACTTACTAATTCATTTGCCACTTGTTTACTCCCCTCCATAGAAACTCTTTCTTCTCTTCTCCCCTTCCAAGGCACATTTTCCACTACTAATTGGATACTACTATGCTCGAGGCTAGTACTTCATTGTTCATACTTGCCTTGTAATAGCAATAATTGAAACATAACATCAAATTCAAATGCATGCAACCAATTCATTGAAATAATCAAAACAAACATTAACAATAATATTTTGAAATCACAGTTTCTTCAAGTTTCTTCATGTCAAGAGGCCTTGAAACTTTTGACCATGTACGCTCCTTCTTAATGTTAGATGGTGGGTTGGGAGGAACATCATTTTGTGATTTCATGGGTACTGCTTTGTCTTCCAAATTAATAATACCCTGCTCAAGGCCAACACTTTGTTGTTCATCCTTTCCATGTAATAGCGGGAATTGAAACGTCACATCAAATTCACATGCATGCAACCAATTCATTGAAATAATCAAAACAAACATTAAATAGAAGATTTTGAAAGTACCATTTATTCTCGCTTCTTCATGTGAGGGTGGCTTAAAACTTTTGACCATGTATGCTCCTTCTCAAAGTTAGACGTCGGGTTGGGAGGAACAACATCATCTTGTTCTTTCATGGGAACTACTTCATCTTCCAAATCAACAATACCCTAGTTGAGGCTAGGAATTCATTGTTCATCCTTACTTTGTAATAGTAGGAATTGAAATGCCACATAAAATTCAGATGCATGCAACCAATTCATTGAAATAATCAAAACAAACATTAAATAGAATATTTCAAAATCACCGTTTATTCTCATTTCTTCATGTAAGGGTGCCTTGAAACTTTCAACCATGTACGCTCCTTCTTCTCAATGTTAGACGTTGTGTTGGGAGGAAAAACATCATCTTGTGCTTTCATGGTCATAGTTTCCTCTACCAAATGAACAATACTCTACTTAGGGGAAGCAACCGCTTGTCAACCATCGCCCTATCATGTCATGTAAGTTAACGTTAAGTGAACCTTGTATACATCAAAACAGAAAAAATTAACCTACTAAAATTCAGATTTAACAATTCAATTCCACATTACCATTCCATCCTTTCTCTTTTTCTCTTGCAACAACAATATTTTTTTCCTTCTTTGCTCCTTGTTCTCCTCACTATTGTATAATGCCATTTTCTCCTTCACCTTGTCATTTCCTTCCTTAGGAAATAGACAAAAGCTTTGTTTACCATACTTTCTACAGACACTTTCAATAACATGTTTATGCTGGGTATTCTCTCGTAGCTTTAGTTGGTACTTCATATTATCCACCATCTTTTGAAAATACTTTTTCAATTTATCAAGGGGAGGAGGGGGGCATTTTGGTTTCCCACCCCCCTGACACACTTTGGCCATGCTTTTGTGGTGTGAGAATAGGATGGTGGTGATCCTAAATCCTATGCATTTTGAACATTTCCAATCATGAAATTTTCTCTTACATTATTCTAAAATTCAATAATATACATATCTCACATTCTCCACTTCTCTTTTGTATTCAACAACAACTTGCACAAAAAATTTAGAAAAGAAAATAGCTTAATATATTTGATATTAAAATAAATTGAATACACAACATATTCACACAACCAAATAATGCAATAATTAAGTTATTATATCTTTCTTGTTTTCCACATCACCTCATGATTCATTTACACCCTCCCCATCCTTAGGGTCGCCCTTTGCACACTCTTCCTCTATGTTGTGGACTACAGCAAGAGTGTGATCGTCTCCCCGATTATCGACCTAAATCAAAGGAATGATATACTTTATCAAAATCAACATACTCATAATAGGCATGAATTTTTCTATTTGAAATTGTAAAGCATTTTGATTGATGCATTGGAAGTAAAGCATAATTGGAAGTTCACAATCAATTATCCAACACGTTGCTACCTTAGCATTCAATGTTCTCCTAAAATGAGGGGACTTCTTCTATACAATGGTTGTTGCCTCCTGATTAAAAATTCTCACTTTCCATTCAACATCATAACTACTTGTTAGAGATTAAAATATACATTTGATTGCATCTTGTAATTAGTGGATCTTACTTGAACGTCTGTCGAACATGACCATATTGAAGGAGATGAACCACTACATACCCTTTTAGGTGTGTCAACTATCTCAACAACATTAGTCATGTTGCATTAAGCACTTTTTGAACTTTAAAGTACACATGCCTGACTAGCTATAAAATGTAAAATAGTTGCAAGTGTTACAATTAAATTTCCAAAAATTATTGCACTGTTTGTTGTAAGAAGCATATATTTTTTCAATCATAAGAGGAATTTGAAACACATTTTTTAGTCTACCTAAGAATTGTGATAAATTTGAAGGTGTCTTTCATTACATTCTTTCTATCTAAATAAAAAAAGGTTTCCAATACATTCATACTGTCAAAAAATTACAAGTTGGAAAAGAGATGGTGTTATGAAACCTACAACCCACTTAGTGTTGTAAAACCCTATACACATAACAACCCCATTGGATAGTCACCCCTCAACTTGATTTGGTTTCAATTATGTATCCCCCATCTGTAGAATGAAAAAACTCGCAACCCACTATGTATTTCAACCTGCAATTATTTTGTGCATTTATTTTTCAATCCCATGAAGATACTGAATTGCAATTTTTATTGTAACTAATAGTTGTAAATTTTGAAGGTGTCTTTCATTAAATTCATATTGTCTAAATAACAAAATCTTTTCAAGAAATTCATTCTGTTTTATGAAATTCCAGGTTGGAAAATAGTAGGTGTTATAAATCCTGCAATCCATGTATTGTTCTATAACCCTTTACAAGTAACAACCCAATTGGTTAGTCACCCCTAACCTCAATTTGGTATGTTTTTTATTGTCTTGAGAACCTTTTTCTTTGTAGATAGCAAGAATGTAATGAAATTGGAAAACACTAGGTGTTAAGAAACTTGCAACCCACATAGTGTTGTAAAACCCTCTACACATAACAACCCAATTGGTTAGTCACCCCTCAAGTCAATCTAGTTAGTTTTATGTATCCCCACCTGCAACTCCTCCCTATGCTCTCAACCTTTTAGATTTAAACATGCAAAATGAAATAACTGACAACCCACATTTTGTTTTCTATTCTACCATTATTTTATGTATTTCTTTATTTCAATCATACTAAGAAATTGAAATACAATTTACAATGTAACTAAGAGTTGTTATATATTTTGAAAGTGAACTTCATTATATTCTTATTGTTTATGAAATAAAAGACATCCAAGAAATTCATACTGTCAATATTATTGCAGGTGGAGGATACATAAAAGTATCAAAATTCACATGAGATGTGACCAACCAATTGGGTTCTTACTGTGTAAGTAACCAAAACGTTGTCATTATGTATTCATATTGTCTATGTGTGTTGGCCTTGTCATTGCACTAAAAGGTCGACCTATCAATGCCCAATACAAGTGTCAAATAAGATCCATGGGAGGCGATTAAACCATATCATGAATCATGTGGTCAACACTAATTGAGGGGTGGAAGTGTCAAGATTTGAACAATCCCTCCTAGCATGACCACAAGATTTGAACCCGTGACCTGACTCTAATACCAATTATAATAAAATTGATCATGCAACCTAACGGTGTAGTTGAATTTGAACACAACAAGCAACCATTCCTCGATAGGACCCATGTGATTACTAATTCAAGATTCCTCCTTAAGGAATCTCATAAATTACATGCTTAGCTCGTTGGGAATATTGTGCTTCTAGATTATTACTATTGGTTTAATGGAATCCTTCTAGATGAATCCAACTAGGAAAAGGTCTCACATCTCTTGGTAAAAATGAACTGGCTAGTCATAGAATAAACAATCTATATTCCTAGATTGTGATATATTCAACATCCATGCCCATTTTTTCCCATGCACCAAAGACACAATTAAAGAAATGAGCATAATTATGATATTTGATGTCACTGCAATTTGGCCCTTTTCTATCAATTCTCCATAACATTGTTTCTCACAACCTATATAGGAGACTCAATTCCTCTATGCAAGCAAGGACATGTTATGCTTTGCATAACCACCCCACTTTGATCTAGATCAAAATGGGTCCCCCTTTCTTTTTTTTCGATTACTCCACTTCTGGTTACTTGTTTTCCTCTTTGGAATTCTTGTGTTTTCCTTTTAATTTTGACTTTTGATCTATCTGATTTAATTTTGGTTATGTCTCAACCTAAATTGGTTTTCTCCTTACTGGGAATTCAGTGAAAGAATTATAAGCAATGGTGGATTTATTATGATATGTCTTATTTACTTATGAGGACTAATACAGACCTTTCTTTTACAGGATTGAATCAGGCACCTGGTGATATTTGCTAGGTGAGCTCAGTTGGATGCCATTCCTCAATATAGTTGGTCTTAAAAATCAGTTAAGGTAAAAGTCGACAGGACCCCAAAAATGTCATAGTGATTGAAATTCATGTGCAATTTATATCGGTAAGACATTAAACAGGATCCCGGTGACATGGGGTTTCCTATCAACATGAGGGGTTTCCTTCAGAGAAAGGTCTCGGCGAAATGTCCGAGTCTCACCGACTAGCGACAAAAGGGATCCACATATCGGCAAAGTTTTTTCTCTTCGCCAAAAGGTCTTGGTGAAAGCCATATGTCCTGCCAACTAGCAAGGACAAACAAATCACTTTGGCAGGAGTTTGTCTTCGATGAAAGGTCTCCCTAAAAGTTTGGTGTCTCGCCAACAACCAATCATTATGTGTGTCTCAGTGAGAAACTTTCGTTTCACAGAGATGTCTTGGAAATTACATTAAGTCTCGCCGACAGGGCACAAAAGGTAGTTTATATCAGCACAACATCAGTCAGGGTCTTGGCGACAGTAGAATTCGGCGAAGGGGAGCCTCGATCGGTGTAAAGTCTCATCGACCGAAGGAAGTCCCAGTGACAAGGGGAGGCTTGTCGAGAGAAAAGTGAGCTCAACAAGATGTCTCACCGACGGGGTGAACTCTTGCCAAGATAAAGTGGTATCGGCGAAATGAAGTGGCTTCGCTGAGAGGTTTCCTCGATGGGCAGAGGTCATATCAAAGCAAAAGGGAGCCCGAATGGAACAAAGGGAGCTCGGGGAGACTCTAAGGGGATGGAACAGGGTCGGCAAGATGTCTTGCAAACCCGATGGGATCACGGCGATGGGAGATGCTACAAGAAGGATCAATCTTCAGTAAGAGAATAGGAGTTTGGGATAAGGTCTCCCTGACCCAGTGGAGTCTCATCGACAAAAGGAAGCTCGCCCAAGGATTTGGCCTTTGGCGAAATGTCTCACTGACATGAGGATTTCACGCCAAAAAGGCCGAGCTCGGGGAAACTGAACGAGCTCGGGGAGACCCTGAATGAGTGGAATGGGTTCGGTAAGATGTCTTGCCAACCCGATGATATCTCACCGACATAAAGAAATGATCTTGGCCAAGGATCATACCTTCGCCAAAAGGTCTTGGCGAAGGAAGAAAGTTACACCAAAAGGAAAAGAGGTCGAGCTCGTAAAGGAAGAAGGTGGGTTCGGTGAGAATGATGAAAAGGGAATTTGCTGGAGATCTTGTCGATAGTGATGGGTTTCCCAGTGAAGAAGGCATCAGTATAACCAAGGATAGCTCGCCACAGCCTCCAAACGATAGTAAGGAGTCTTGCCAATGGTCTTTTGGATCTTGATGTGACTTCTGTAGCCCACCGAAACGTCTTGCTGACTGCCTCGTGTTATGACGATAACTATTGTAAGACAAAATCGCATCAGGGAAACATGGTAAGTGTCTCACCGACATGCGATACTGTCCAGACCACTTTTGACTACCAAGGAATCTCGCATGGCCACTGTTCCTCCAATCAGATGAGGAAATTGACTGATTGACCATCCCTGTGTAAGAGGACCAACAGAGTGCAAGCAAGATGAATCCATTCTGAGATCAAGGAAGGGATGGATCGGCTCGGGGTGAAATGCAAAGATCTACAGGAGGCTCAATGGCATTTCCAGAAGACAGTCAACAAGCAGAGGACTCCATAATAGAAGGGAGGCCAAAGAATGAAGAAGCCATGACTCAAAGGGACACCTGTGGTGACCACTGATAGAGGCAGATCAATATTAATGCAGATATCTTGGAGTATTCAAGATGACCCCAACAGAGTTCAAAGATGGACATGCAGATAGGAGAGTAATGGCTGCAACTGCAAAAGATCTAAGGTCGTCCCCGGAACAACTTTTCAGCATGGACAACAAGGATTCACATTGAATGCGGTTTTGACTTTCCTCAGAAAGATCTGAGGGTCGACTCTCCTCCAGTCTGCAGATATTTTGTAAACCCTAATGCAGGGGACATCACATTCATGTTAGTACATTCTATATATAAGGCATTTTTGCCTCTTTGTAAAAGGAGAGGAGAGCATTTTCTAGATTAGAACTTCAAGGTTTTAGAAAAAATTTAGACTGAGAACTTTTTAGAGTTAGAACTGTTAGGAGTTAGTGAGTTAACATAAGGAGATTGAGTTGCATCTTGATTCTTAGTAATAAGAGCTTCTCCTTGTCTTCTTGGTTAGCAGTTAGATTTTGGTACAGACTGTAATGTATTTTCAAAGTTCTCTTAGTGTAGTTGGAAACAATTTGGAGACTCAGATTCTCTGTACCCTGGTGATTGTGCCAGCTTTGTAAGTATTGTTTATCTATTTTAATGACAGTAGAAGCAATCAGAGTTTAATCTACTTCATGTTGTGTTCCTGAATGATATTTGTCTTAATTTGACCATTTGATTTATGAAGTCTCCAAGGAATGAAAGGGTTATTTGTGTTTTATTTAATGATAGCTAAAAAGTTTGTTATTTGAATTAGCACTGTGAATGAGAGGTTGTGTGTCAATCACAAACTTATCTTGTTCTACAGTTTTAGTTTATAATTCCTTGAAATTAACAAGTCTGGTTAAGATTGGATGAACTATTGTTCTTTTCTGTTTCAAAACCCTGATCTATCTTTTGTTGTTTCTTTAAAACCCCTAGTTAGAGTAGGTTTAAATTCATGCTTGATCTTAGAACAATCCAGAAGCTCACACCAGTAGGCCCCTTGAATATTACTGTTGCATTGACCTCTGAGTAACCTCAGCACAATTGAGACCCAACTACAAAGACCTTGGGAGCTAAGGCATCCATGCGTTTCCTTTCTCTTTCAGGAGAAGCAGAGTAGCAATATTTTGTTTGCATTGTTGTGGTGCCAAAATTGCCATCAACAGGACATTGCATGGAAGATATAGATGGTAGTTGGTCAACCCACTAGAGACCCATGCTTCTGCATTACTTGACATCTTGTATACCTACATCAAACAAATTATTAGCTTTAACATGTTGATCATACAAAGCAGAGTTAGAACAAGCAAAATTAAATAGCATAGAACCCACCATGTTTTCCACCTTGCCAATATATTGTGCATTTTAGTTTTGTTTTAACATAAAGATATACAGATGATACCACTGGAAAGGTCTCAAAAAACCCACATCAAATATGTAGCTTGTTTTCTCCTCTAACCTCTAGAAGTAACCTCTATAAAAATATGACAACATTTCATGAAAACTGGGCAACTTTAAAGCATACATGTTTCTCATTTTCAAAACATGCTCTTATCTTTTTCATCCATTGATGAAACCTATTGACATCATGGAGCTCAATGGATTAGATTCTAGAAGAGTTGGTGTTGTGTGTTGGAGAGAAGAGCTTATTTTGCAAATATTGTAAAGTTGCTCCAAAGATGCCCAATTGTCATGAAATATTGTCATGTTTTATAGAAGTCTTATCTAATGCTTGTATCATGCATTGATAGGTTGACCTTTTCATGCAATGGTAAGGCCAACAATGTGTAATTGCAGGTTGGAAAACACTAGATGTGAATAAACCTGCAACCCAAATACCATTTTAAAACCCTTAACAAGTAACAACCCAATTCGTTACTCACCCCTCGGGGGAATTTAGATATTTTTATATATCCCCCACTTGCAACTCCACCCCGTGCTCTCAAACCTTTAGATTTCAACATATAGAATGAAAGAAATCACAAGATAGAGTGTTTTCCAACCTCCAAATATTTTGTGTAATATCGTATTTGAACATATAGATTTTGAAAAATAATAGTTATTATAATTTAGAATACATGTCTTACTCACATCAGTCCACCTCTAATTCTTGTAGGTGCACAAAATTTAGTGAAAAGGATAGCTTCTCATGGAAGCCAATGGGATGACAAGTTTTATGGTTGAACTCCCACCATGGCATCATAGTTGATAGAAGGTAGGAAAAATAATCTAATGCCACCGTTATCTCCTTGTTTCCATTGCCGTAATGTTTCCTCCCATTTGCCAAATTTGTCACTTGTATCCCCCATCTTGGGAGGCCCTGCACTACACTGTCCCATCATGTGGTGTATTTTTTTTAATTTTTAATGCATTTTTGTATGTTATGATGCCTTTTACATGCATTATTCTAGGGAGAATAGCCATGTCCAATTGCATAATATGATCTCCCTACAAAACCACATGGCTTACATATGATAATGTATTTCCCTTTTTAAGGGATAAGACATGTTTGATTATGTTATCATGTACAATACATACATTTTTTCAGGGATAATAGCTTGATTTTACTATATTTTATAGGGAGGTTAGCTTCTACCCATTGGATGAGGCTATTCTCCCTACAAAAACACATGTCAGATGCATCATAACCATCATCATGTTTTAAAAATAATAATTTGAAATGGAAAAAATCCCAAAATGTTGCCATTTTTGACATTTTCCATTTTGCAGGTTGCTCGAGAGCACGAAAGGGAGTTGCAAGAATTTGAAGGCCGAAGTAGAGTGGCCACTCTCCCTACCAAGACACATTTGATGTGCGAGCGACTAGCTATAAGGTATGTATATCTACCAGAAATATAAGCCATTTTTCCATTCTTCCTAGGGACTTTCAAGAATTGAACAGATATTCATTGCAAAAAAGAAGTATTCATTGATGGCTTTCCAATGGTTTTCCTTGCAAAAATGAGTTTTCATTTGATATGCAGAGATCATTATGTGATTTTTTGTGGAGGGTTTTATAAGTTTGCAATTTTAATGTTCAGTCCAAAAGTATCGCAAATGAGGAAAACTATCTAAATTGATCTCATGTGTGACTAACTAATTTGATTGTTATGTGTTCATCTTTGAATGTCCTCACAAAGATACAAGGTTTGAAAACACGTTGTCAACAACACTTAATGGCATGGACCAAGCTTTAGGGTAGACAGTTAAACCTACATAGCTTGTGTGATATAACAAATTGCATGCTTCATAACACACTACATTTGTAAACCTCCACATCACAACATACCCAAGCTCTTGTGGTTTTTAAGCCCGTATATGTAGGTGTGCATTACAAATAGCAAGAACACCAATTTCTTGCCATTATTGGAAATAATGAATAAACTTGTTGACAACGATGAACATTGTGTAGTGCAGGTTGGGAAACATAATGTGTTTTGAAGCTTGCCTTTACTTATACTCAAGCTTTGTCTTGAAATGCAGATATAAAAATGAATAGATGGGGTTCTATTTTATCAAATAACACATTTCTCATTAAAGATGGACTCTATTAACTGTCAATACATAATGTACTTCATAGTATGAACTTCATTCTATTTTGTAAAAATTCATGTTGGACAACCTAGGTGTTAAGAAACAAGCAAACCAAATAGTGTTGTAAAACCCTCTGTAACCCAATTGGTTAGTAATCTTGACATCAATTTTTTCAGTTTTCTCCTCCAAATCCTCCACATGCATTCCAACCTTCAACTTTCGACGTGCAAAAATAAAACACAATGTTTTCCACCTTCTTTCTCTAAATTGAAAATGAACACGTTAGTCCACCTCCAATTCCTATTCTAGAAAAAAGCTTTGAAAATGATAAGTTTTCATGCAAGCCATGGGGCCCAATTTTATCAATTGGTAGGAGGCAAGAAAACTGACCTGATGGCGCTATTATCTCCTTGCTATCGTTTCCATAACATTTTCTCTCGTTTGTTGGTTTTGTCACTTTTATCCTTCATTTGGTGAGCCCTGCACTATGTTGTCTCATCATGTTATGTATGTTTATATGTATATTTTTATGTATGGTTTTATGCATTTTTGTATGTACATAGGTATGTTTTGTCGAGAGATTAGTTGCATTTGCATAGAATTTGCACAATTGACGACACATTGTGTTTCTAAAGCTCCAAAATGGGCAACAAGGAATACTCATATTGTTAAAGAGGCTTCAGGGTCAGTGCAGGATCATGGGGGTCTAAACTAGGCCCCTAAGTGTCAATGAAAATTTAGAAAAATAGAGTTAGGAAACTTGGCATAAAAATTTGAATAGGTTATTAACATAATTTGAAAAATATGCAAGAACAAAACTTATAGAAAATTGAATTTAGTTTCTAGGCTACTAATCCTTTTTTAGGAAAAAGTAAATCTATTTTGTGAAAATTTGAAATTTCAATGCAGTGGTACTAAATTTTCAAGAAAAAGATAAAAAACAGGTGTATGTCTGACCACCCTAAGTATAAGATTTTTTTTGTTTTGAAAAATCCAATATATGTAGAGGACAAATGCCTAGATGTGCAAATTTTTTTTTGTAATTTTTTTGCATGTAAATAATTAGTTATGTTTTCTTATTAGAATATTTTAAAATTATTAAAACATATTTGTCTAACCACCATAACTTGGTCAATTTTTTATGAAATTCATTTTTTTATCCTATAGTATGCGAAGCATAGAATGTGACACATCTTTTAGATTCAAAAAATGTGAAATAGTTTGAAAGTTATAGAAGTTTTTCAATCAGCCTATCAATTAGAACTTTAGTCGTAATGTATGTAGAAAATCAATAATAATTATTTATTAAATTCAAAATAAGACATATCTTATATTGGTGGAAATCTGACAATATTTTCTATAAGCCCTTTTCATTTCATGAAATTCAAATAAAAAAAAGTTTTCAACCACAAGGGTGAACTTTAGAAAACCAAGCAAATTTTTAAACACATTTTTGGGTTGACTTTCTAGTTTTAGCAATCCCGAACCAAATCCCAAGCCAAATCTTTAGGCTACTGATTTTTTTTTTTTAAAATGGATATCCATTTAGAACAGATATCCATTACCCGTATTATTTATAATACACAATATTTAATATTGTAATATATACTAATATATTAGATACATTATGTATTATATTATATTATATATTATACATTATTATATTATATATTATATTATACATTATTATATTAGATATTATTATTGTGTGACAAGGATTGTCAGTGTGGGTCGATTACACTTAATTCATGATGAATTGAAGCACAATTTTCCCAATTAAACCTGCATCTACCAAACAAGATCATTCAAATTGAAAATATTAGACTAAACATTTTAATTGAAAAGTTGAAAGTTACAAAGTACACAAAAACAGTTAAATTCCTACTATAACCCATTTGAAACTTATCTTGTTTTGGAATTGGTATCGTGTTGATGTAGAACAATGCCCCTTTCCCAATCTCATGATTAGTGAGTCTGTTTAAGTTGATTCTATGGAAAAGAATCGATGAAACCATTGCGATTGATGTATATGAAAACCTAGATTATGCTAATTTGAACATGATGCAAGCTAAGTTACCATGATTTTATGCTAGAAATGAGCTAATAATGAAATTGATAAGCTAATCTAAGATAATTCTAAGCTAAAATATGGAAACCCTAATTCATATACAAACTAAGATGGATGCATGGAAGCCACTAATAGATGCTCTAAGCTATTATGCAATTATAAATAAACTAAACAAGCTAAAATTGAGTAAAAGATGAGTGTGGATGCAAGTAAGTTCAACAACATAAGTTTGAAATTGAAAGATGGATCCTTTTGTCTCCAAATAGTGTCCTATTTATAGGAAAACAAATGATAAATGGAGGGTTGAGATCAAAAAGATTAATCAACAGTCAAGGATAGAGGAAATAGGAGGCATGGATCATGGATTCTCATCAATGGATGAGAATGCATGATGGGATTTTCATCAAGGGCTCACAATTGCTTCAAACAAACACACTTTTGACCTACTCACATAGGTCAAAGGTGACTTGTTCAAAAGGTTAAAGGTTAAAACTTGCTCAAGAAGCTAAATGAAAATATCCCTTTTTCAAATGATGGAGGAATAAGAATATTCTTTTGGAATATTCCCATGGGTGAGGATAAAATGCATTTGGAAAATTAAAATAAATTCTTAGTTGTGCGGAAAGGGGGTAAGGAATATTCCATAGGAATATTCCCTTTTTAGAGGAAAGTTAGTTTAATTGTTAATTAAACAAGGTTTAATCATACAATTAGGGGTTTTTGGAGGAATTAAAGGAATTTTCATTAAATTAGAGGATTTAATGAAAGGGGGAAAGGTGAAATGATATTTAATTAAATAACTTAGGGTTATTTAATTAAGTAAGATAACTTAGGGATTTATTTTTTTGTGAAAGGCAAGAAGCATGTATATATATTAATATAACATAATACAATTTACAATATTGAATAACATTGGTTCTTGCTAGCCATAATTGAAAATATTCATGACTCTAAACAACCTAGATTACATAACACTACTCCCGATTATTCAAAGATCTCATAACTAGAGATACCCAACATCACCTAACCAAAAACCTTCTATGCCCAAATAGCTTATGTGCAAAACACTGAAAAAATCCTTAATAAAAAACAACTGTGCTCACCCTGTAACACAAAATTTTCCTTCTCTAGATATTCATTGTAACTGTCCATGTGGTCCCCACTTTCAAGTCAACATGGCTTGTACCAATTATCACTTTCCTCCTAACAGCTCGGGGCCCACCATAGTCTATCAGTCCATCAAAGAGACACAATGGAGAGTACCACAGATGATGTAATCTCCCACTAATACCAATGCTTTGCTTTCCTTGTTGAATATCGGGTTAGGGATGTTAAATCGGGAGGACAGAGAATTTGGAGAAAATTTTGGACTGGCATTGGGCTTGACACCATTGATGCTCCTACCTAGGAAAAGACTTCCCAATTGCTTTGTAAGATGAATCGGGACAAAACTTTCCTCCGACACTCTAATACCAATGCTTTGTTCTCCTGGTTGAATATCGGGTCGGGGATGTTAAATTAGGAGGTTAGAGAATTCAAAGAATTTTTTTGTATTTGATGCTTTGATACCAATGCTTTGTTCTCCCTATTGAATATCGGGCTAGGGATGTTAAATCAAGAGGTCAGAGAATTTGGAGAAACTTTTGGATCAGCATCGGGCCTGACACTGTCGATGCTCTGACCTAGGAAAAGACTTCCCAATTGCTTTGTAAGATGAACCGGGACAAAACTTTTTTAAAATGATGATTTTAAGTAGTTTCTTTATCATAATGAGCTTTATGGTGATTTAGGACTCATATCGGGTGTGAGATATTTCATTGAACTTTTTCCTTCAAACATGGTGCCATGGTGTCACCCATACAAGAGACTATGAAGAACTTTTGGCATGTGCTACCCATGGCCTTGTCTCCATGTCATTGGATTGGGTGTACATGAGGGATCAACACTTTGTTTGCATTTGAGCCAAATCAGGGTTTAAGATGTAATTTCCCCGATACCTCATTGGTATGTTAGGTAGAGCACAAAATGACAAGAGAGGTAAAAATGTAAAAAATTTGCAAGGTGAAAATTTGTGGATAACACCTTATTTTCCTTCATATGCTAGATCCCACACACACACCACCATTCATCTTCACTCCCTTTTAGTTGCTCCCACCAATGGAGCATCAGAGGGACATGAAATAGATAGCCAAGTCTCCTTGATAAGAAGACCATTGGTGCATCAGATGAACACCATTTAGACTCCCATCGAAAGATTGAAGTCACACTGATATAGAATGTTATCAGCCTATCAAGGAGACAAACTCCAAGGTCCTGCCAACAAAAACAAGTCACGTCAAGATAGAATATCATTGGTCTGTCAAAGAGATGATCACCTGAGTCTCACTAATGTGCAAAATTATCACTGACTGGTGAATTAGGAAAGAGGGGATGGTAAACACATGAAGACGAAGACATAAGTTTTCACTTACGTAACTGAAAACCTGCAAAATGTACCATTGGAAGGATCTTGTGTCAAACATACACCACTTAAACTCCCACCAAAGAGCCAAGGTCACATTGATATAGCATGTCTTTAGTCTGTCAAGGGGAAGATCTCCAAGGTCTCTCTGACATGAAAAAGTAACACAAAAGGAGCACATTAACACTTAGGGAATTAAAATTAAATAGTTTGATTTATTTAATTTAATGAGATGAAATTTGTTAGTGTGAAGGGGGGGAATTAACCTGATTAAATGAACTAGGTTAATAGATGAAAATGATGTAATTAATTAAATAACTAGGCTAATTTAACCAATTAAGCGAAAATAGGATGGGTTTTGAGAGGAAATGATGTTAGTTAGCCAGTGTGATCCATCAAGATATTTTTAAGTGTCTACATTTTTCCCATCTTTGAAGCAATGTACTCGTTGCATTGGTTCAAAGAATGATGATGATTTTGATGCTAATTTTGATGCAAATATTGATGATATTTTTGAGATGTTGATAGCCAAGATAAAATTGATTGATTTAATTGATTGATTGATAACATTGTTGGGGATTCACAACAATGCAAGGATTGTGTTGAATAACATGAGGATTCATAGGGAAAGATATATCTCCATGATGATTGATTTGATAGATTGATCAAGATTTACTAGCAAGGCTAGGAAAAAAGTCTATTAGATAATTTGATATTGATATGATCGAAAGATGGTTGGTTTCCCCCTCAAGAAATCGATTAGAGAATAAAGTGTTCTGATTGGGATGACGATAGATGAAAATTGAACTTATGCTTGAGATGCTTGATATTTTAGGTTGCGTTTAAATCATAGAGTTGTAAATTTTCAGATTGTTGAATTGAAGATGATATAGATGCCCCACTATGCCCCAACAAAAGAAGGATTGTTTTTGTGCTAGCTCAGATATTGATGTAGAAAAAATTCATGATGTATAGATAGTCATCAATTGTGGGTAGCCTCATGTATATTTTGATAAGGATCACATAGATTTGATGGTCAGATAGAAATTTTAGTAAAGATAGAAGGAGAAGATAAGATGGATGGATTTACCATTGATATAGAAGATAGATTCAAAAATTCCAACAAGTTTATGATCCACCGAGACTTTATTAGAGATGGTGATGAGAAATGAATAATGATAATGAAGAATGAATGCTGATGAGTTGCTCACATTTTTTGGGATTGGGATTTTTTGTCATTCCTTATTGTTTGATATAACACAAACACAATGCATCAAGGTATTAATAACTAGGATGAAATTGTCTATAGTGTAATGGAATTTGACTCAACAAAAATATAGGATAGTTATTGTTCACACCTTGACATACAAAAACCTCATTGGAATGTAACTTAGAAGCCTAGAATACATTGGACCAAAGCATACATAATATTCAACACCGTACTCCAAACAACCTTCCTACACACAACTAAGCAAGTATGCACCAAGATTATTTTACAAGAGTACCCACAAGAAAAACAAATGAAGGATAATGATTGATGCTCCATTCCTTTCTCTCTAAATCATTTTAGATAGACATCATCTAGAGGTCATCATAATGGGTCATTAAGATAAATCATAAGAAAATATTATAAAAAAAATAATCAGTGTTATCTATATCTCTTGCCTATTTAACTTAGCTAAGGTGATTTCTAATATTTTCCATCGTAGGAAGGATACATCCTAGGAAATTTTGACTAGATGGTTGTTTTGATGTTGGGATGATGATGAGATTTATGATAAGTCGTTGATTATAAAATTCACTGACTCGTTTACCTATGATTTGGAGTTTAGATTTTGACAATTAGGTTTGCACTTTATGACTTTCTATGTTTTCTTTCTATTCGTTTTGCTAAAGGTTGAAGGTTACAATGAATTTATTATGGGTAAAGGTTTATTGCAAGTAAAAGAAAGATGGGATGGATGGTTTTGGATTTTCTGGAATATTTCAATGTTTTTGGTTTTTTTGAGAATGTTCTGAGGCTATTTTTGGTCTTTTCAAAGTTTATCTGAATGTTTTTGGTTTTTGGTTATTTGAGGCTGTTTAGGGTTTTCTGAAGATCTTTGAGGATTTTTTAGGTCTGTTTAATGTTTTCTATTGTTTTTGAATTATATGTTTTCAATTTTTTTTTGTTTTCTATTATTTGAATGTTTTGGGTTTTCTAAGAGTTTTACAAATGTTTAGGGATTTTTCTGAGTTATCTAGATGTTTTGGATTTTCAAGAGTTTATCTAGATGTTTTGGATTTTCGAGAGTTACATGACCAAGAACCTAACCTAAGATACGTATCCTAGGGGCTTGTGGGTTGATCAAAGATAAGCCTTGCCTATCTTATACACACAAAGATCACATAGTTCAACCAACTTGACTTATTGAAGATGAATATATGAATAGTGATGGAATGTTAGATTATTATGAAAAAATACTAAAGGACTAACCTAGGGTGTCTCAGGGGCACATCAAAGATGGCCTTTCCTACGTTCAAGCTCAGAGACAACATAGTTCAACAAGGGTACTATTTTTGGATTTTTGATGTTTGGCCTTTTTAGGGATTTTGATGCATTTTGGATGTTTTGGATTTTTCCTTTACAATTTTTTGAATGTTTTTGGATTTTAGCTCTACAATATTTTGAAAATTCTTTTGGTATTTCCAATAATATTTTACGAATTTTTTTGGTGTTTTCTGGTGAGATTTGAGGCAAATGAAACCTAGATCATGATGTCGATTTCACGTTATGAGATAAAAGACATGTATCAAGAGTTATTTGAAAACAAGAGTGCAATAACTTGCCCCTAGTGTCTAGAAATTATTCATAATGCAATGGATAATAGAGATAGGTAATGCATATACAAAGAGTTTGATAGAGTTTTAGCATGCTAGATATGGGCTATAGGGCTTCACGAGATAAAATGGTAAAGAGCCTGCCAAAAGTTTTCCATGAAGAGAGTTGAAGTATATGCCAAATCTTTGTGAAGATCAAGATAAAGTGGAATATCTAGATAAATTTGGATTGGATGGATGGAGGGAATATTGGATTTATCATGACAAGGATTGAAGATGCTTCTATTTGAGAAGGATCATATAGATGCTTGATTCTACTCATGATGCCTATTTTCCAGGTTTTCATCATGGTACTTTCCCAAAGTGCCATTGTAGTGGTTTTCACTAGAGGGTGATTTTTATCTTTACTATTTTCAATCCTTTTTCCTTTTTTTTTGGATTTTTTATCGTGTTTTTATTTTTTTGATTTTTTTGGAAGTTTTACCCTCATGTTGAACCACCTGGTGGAACTGATGTAGAGTTCATTGTCATAATGTGCTAGTGATATCCTACTTGAAGAAGTTTCTTTACTAAGATACAAGCACTTGAATGTGACCTTGAAGAACTCTGATTTTCCTTGTGGATACTACAATTAACCTTGTGTATGTGTGCACATCATGATATGGTACCTTCAAAATCCTTATGATGAAGGGTAGCTTCCAACACATGGTCAATGCGAGAATTGGAAATTGTGAATGGAGTGGATTGTGACATGTATGAAGGAATATGAGATGGATTGGTCAATAGTTTGGAACCTTTGACTATCCAAACTTGGGAAGATGAGCGATGATGGGTGGAAATGGAGATTTATGTGAAATAAGGACCAACCACTGGATATACTTTTTTTCTTGCTTGAGAAGCCTGCTTTTTTTTTTTAGGACACTTTTGATGGATACATTTCCCTTTTTGATTTTACCCCATTGTTTCTTTGACTAATGGAGTTTTGGAGGGATGATTTTCTTTATTTTGCTTTGGTATCCATTTGCACTTGATGTGTCTTTTTCTTTACCACTTCATTTTATTTGATGATCTTCATGTTTCTTTGAGAGGAATTCTTCTTTTTACGTTGGTCCCAATTTGTATATAAGATGATGGGTGAATGCCAACTCATGATACAACTAGTTGTAGTGTTGATAGTGTTATCATCATAAGGATCCTTCTTGCCCCATATGTTGATGTTTGTTGTAGACAAGATTTCCCCCAGTGTCGTGAAGATTTTACCAATACCTAATCCTTTTCCTTGAGAATGTATCCTCTGATCCATAGCCATTGAATATGACTTTTCATAAACACATGATATTGCTATAGGTTCTTGATGTTTAGGAATATGAACTTTTTGCTCTAGTTCTATGACATTGTTATTTGTTGATATTGCTTCAAAAGATGTTGATGATGCACAATCACTGTAAGTATCAATAATCTCAATTGTTGCTTGCTTATGAACTATTTTCTTTAATTATATGACATCATTATTTGTTGATATTTCTTCAAAAGATTTTGATGCTGACTCAAAAGATGTCAATGATGCACAATCACTGTAAGAATCAAGAATCTCAATTACTACTTGCTCATGAACTATTTTATTTGATTCTATGACATCATTATTTGCTGATATTGCTTGAAAAGATGTTGGTCACTACAACAGAACAAGAAAATAGCACCTAAAATAGTGTCAAATTTGAGTGTATTTCAATCCATGAAGTAGGTGAGTTGATCGATGCCAAACTCAACACAAACATGCATGATCATCTTGGCACCAACGTTTACACCAAATTTTACACCAGACATAATGCCCGAATTAGTGCCAGAAAATCACAGCGCCCCCATTAGTGCCTAAAATAGTGCTAAAAATAGCACCTCTGTTTACGCCTAAAATAGTGTCAAGAAATAGCGTCAGAAATAGTGCCTAAATTAGCACCCAATTAGGTTTCCGGGTTTTGCTTCCAATTTGGCTTCCCCTTTTGCTTCTAGTTTTGCTTCCAAGTTTGCTTCCAATTTTGCTTCCAATTTTTCTTTCGGTTTTGCTTCCAATTTTGCTTCCAAGATTTCTTAGGGCCAACGAATAAAGGGTTTGAGCCCAGTCTCCCATAGAGCTCCTTAATTTCATCATCTAACAGCCCTTCAGAATAATCTAAACCTACATCTGAAACCGCCCATTTGAGAATGGACTCCATGCCTACCAAAAAATCTTCATGCATAATTTTTTGCATCACCATCCTCACCATTTCATTTGGTTCACCTAAATCCAAGCCCCACGCCACAATTAAGGAGTAAACATCCATGTTGGTTTGGTATTTGTGTGTCAGATAGCCGAAATCCCTGCCACAAATCATTTTTACACACTACACTAGCAACTTGTCGTCAACAAGGAAAAAGCCTTGCAGTCATTTTCTGGACACTTCTCCATAAAACAAGTCCAAAGATCTTCATAACCGGAAGGTGAAATTGGCTTCCATTTCTCCTAACAACTAGCGCTACCACCACCAAAGTTTGTTGTAGAGTTTTTCTCGACCCTTTCCAAATGCAATTAACACATCTTAATCAAGGGCTTGAATTTAACCCCATCTTGGATTGCCTGTGACCCCTGCCTTCACCTGTCATGTAAAACCTACTTCACTCGTTTTACCACCTTGTTCATTTAAGGAATTTTCTGCTAAATTAACACCTCTAAAATCCTCCAACCTAAATTTCCCTATTTCACCAAAATTTAAAGCCCATTTAGATAAGACATTTGCTTCCACATTACCACCTCTTTTAATGTGGCTCACTGCAAAGCTTTCAATTACATTCTAGAGGTGCCAAACATTAATTTTACCTTTCATCATTGCCTGAACTATTATTGTAACATGATCATCATCTATAATTAAAACAAGTGAGTCAAATATCTATAATTTAATTGAATTTGACAACATCCATCCTAAGTAGTAAATTAAAATTATCATATGTAATAAATATCCATCCAAAACTCATCAACCACTTTTAATATATATAAATTGACAAGTAAATAATGATAAGATCATCATCATATATAACTAAAACAAGTGAAATTCAAATATACCAGTACATCAAAAACATGTCAAAATGATATGTCCAACAGTTGACATAAGTGAAAATGATACATGTACAAATGATATAAATAAAATTTATATATTATATAACTAAAAATAATACAAGTCAAGATGATACAAGTCTAAATGATATATGTCAATATGATACAACTCAATAATATAGTACTGTAGTTCGTGAAAGTTATACATATGATAGTAACCATGAAAAGAGACATCATAATGATATATTAGCAATGATCCATGATGCAGTCTATATGATCATGAATGTCACTAGTTACTATCACCAACTATCTCATCATCATCATCACCATTGTGATCATCATCATCATCATCATCATCATCATCATCGTCATTGTCATTGTCATCATCATTGTCATCAACCTCAGTGTCTTCCGCATCTATGTCATCATCATCCTCTACCATGTGATCTGTAGAGGAAAACCAATATTTTGTGGATCTATATCATGTTGAGGATCATCTTGATCTTCTGGAAGACCCGTTTTATGCAAAAGAAAAACATTTAGAATGAAAATTAATCATTTATTTCATCCAATAATTTAATTTTCTGTTATATATCTAATATTACAACATATAAGATGAAGCCATAATCATATTACATCATATCAAAGTACACATACCATAATAAAATTTCAAATTCCCTAGCTAATACTTGAGATTGAGATTGTTAACCTTGAGAGAGTATGACTTGGGCAAAAGGCATTTGATATGGCTATTATTTTCAGAGACTTCAAGCGGGATGTACTTTGCATTGATGCCATTCTTCAATCTTTGCTTGATGGCATCAAGGGATGGCTAAACTCCATGGATATAAAATATTATGAAAGCAGAATGAACCTAAACTGGTGTCCAATTTTGAAGAGTATTACTGATGATCCAAATAATTTTTTTGAAGATGTGGTTGGGAATTTTTGAATATGGAAGCTAGTGATTCTGATTCTGATAATTCAGAAGAGTGAGATTAAGGTTATGAACCCTCTGATGTAGAAGAGGAATTAGAATCAGGTTTCATGTAGCCACCATCAATAGTTTTACAAGTAAACAAGATGGAGGGAATTCTTATATAAGGATAATTTTCAATGTTGCAGGTACCAGCTTTAATGCCAACTACAATGGCAACATTGAAATTCCCTAACAATATTTATGTTAAGGAAATTTCCTTTAGATGTAAGGATTCAAATCACATCAACCATGTGGTACAAATGATTAAATCCTAGAGATGATATGAAGCAATGAAAGAGTCTGAAAAGGCAGAGAGAGTTACATTGGTGACTCAAGAGAAACTTTAGCTTTCAAAAACAAATCCAATTAGGTTGGAAGATGTGTGGATCAAGTCAAGATTTGGTGGAAGGGGAAGAAAGATGATTGGAACTCTAGAGGTCCACCATACTGTATTTTGATATTCAACCATGAGAGTAGAAGAGAGAGCTGATATCATGTATCAAAACATTAAGCATGCATTCTTCCAACCAACAGAGAAGGAGATGATTACTTTGCTTCATTTTCATTTGAATAACCATATCATGGCATGGGAACCAAGAAGACCAAGGATGTCCAGTTTTATGTGGAGGTAATGGGTGTGGTCCAAAGTTTAGGAGGGGAAAGAAGGTCAATGTATGATCTTGATGAAATTGAGGAAGAACAACAAGAGAGGGACAAGAAAAATAAAATCAATATAGAGTTTCAAGGATTAGTCAAAGCAAGTAAGAGAGCTTATATCAGAGTAGCCTCATCTAAAATATTTTGAACTAGAGTTTGATACCAGTTAGAGAGCTTGGTTTTCATGGATTTCCTTTCAAAGCCTCTGCTTTAATTGTTCCTATGGTAAACAGTTTGGTAGAGTTGGTGGAATTAACTTTCTTAGTAATCGCTATTAGTGAGATTGAGATGGTTAACCTTGAGAGAGTATTGACGTCATTCCTCAATCTTCACTTGATGGCATCAAGGGATGGCTGAACTCCATGGATATAAAGTATTATGAAAGCAGAATGAACTTGAACTAGTGGCCAATTTTGAAGAGTATTATTGATGATCCAAATAAATTTTTTGAAGATGGTTGTTTGGAATTTTTGAATATGGAAGCTAGTGATTCTGATTCTAATAATTCAGAAGAGTGAGATCAAGGTTATGAACCCTCTGATGTAGAAAATGAATTAGAATCAGATTTCATGTAGCCACCATCAAGAGTGTTACAAGCCAACAAGATGGAGGGAATTCTTATATAAGGATAATATTCAATGTTGCAGGTACCAACTTTAATGCCAACTACAATGGCAACATTGAAATTCCATAGCAATATTTTATGTTAAGGAAATTTTATTTAGATGCAAGGATTCAAAGCACATCAATCATGTGGTATAGATGATTAAATCCCAAAGAAAATATGAAGCAATGAAATATTTTTAAAAGGCAGAGAGAGCTACATTGGAGACTTAGGAGAAACTTCAGCTTTCAAAAATGAAGCCAATTAGGCTGGCAGATGTGTGGATCAGGCCAACATTTGGTGGAAGAGGAAGAAAGATGACTGGAACTCTAGAGGCCCACCATATTGGATTTTGGTATTCAACCATGAGAGTAGAAGAGAGAGCTGATATCATGTATCAAAACATTAATCATGCATTCCTCCAGCCAGCGGAGAAGGAGATGATTACTTTACTTCATTTTCATTTGCATAACCATATCATGGTGTGGCAACCAAGAAGACCAAGGATCTCTAGTTTTATGTGGAGGTAATGGATGTGGTCCAAAGTTTAGGAGGGGCAAGAAGGTCAATGTATGATCTTGATGAAATTGAGGAAGAACAACAAGAGAGGGATAGGAAAAATAAAATCAATATAGAGTTTCAAGGATTTTTCAAAGCGAGTAAGAGATCTTAAATGGGAGCAGCCTCATCTAAAATATTTTGAACTAGAGTTTGATATACCATTTAGAGAGCTTGGTTTTCATGGAGTTCCTTTCAAAGCCTCTATTTTAATTGTTACTATGATAAACTATTTTGTAGAGTTGGTGGAATTACCTTTCTTAGTAATTGCTATTAGTGAGATTGAGATTGTTAACCTTGAGAGAGTAGGACTTGGGAAAAAGGAATTTGATATGGCTATTTTTTTCAAAGAATTCAAGTGGGATGTACTCTGCATGTACACCATTCCTTAATCTTTGCTTGATGGCATCAAGGGATGGCTGAACTTCATGGATATAAAGTATTATGAAAGAAGAATGAACTTGAACTGGCAACCAACTTTGAAGAGTATTACTGATGATCCAAATAATTTTTATGAATATGGTGGTTGGGAATTTTTGAATATGGAAGCTAGTGATTTTGATTCTGATAATTTAGAAGAGTGAGATCAAGGTTATGAAACCTTTGATGTATAAGATAAATTAGAATCAAATTTCATGTAGCCACCATCAAGAGTGTTACTGGTGGCCAATTTTGAAGAGTATTACTAATGATCCAGATAAATTTATTGAAGATGTTGGATGGAAATTTTTGAATATGGAAGCTAATGATTCTGATTCTGATAATTCAGAAGAGTCAGATCAAGGATATGAACCCTCTAATGTAGAAGAGGAATCAAAATCAGATGAGGAAGGTTCAAAAGATGAATCTCTCGTGGAGTTAAAGGAGGATGAAGAAGAAGAAGATTCTAAAGAGGAGGAAGGTAAAACATGGGATGAATTAGAAGCCAAAGCCAAAAATGCATATAAGGAAAAAGGAGACGAGTCTCATAGTGAAGAGGAAAGGTGGTAACAAAAGGTAAAAGCTACAGGGAAGTCTCGGGAACTTGATATTAGAGATTCAAGAGGAATACTTGCCAAGAGGCATAAAGTTAGATGAATTGAGTTCATCTACATCCTTCTACTATTTATTCATGCACATAAACAATCATCTTGTAATCATAAGATTTGAGCTCTATTTACTCATCCTATGCATCAATAAACAACTCAACACAAGAGATGAAAATTGACATATTAACACAATAATAACCAAGTTATTGAAACTCAACTATTGATACCTCGTTCTCCATCCAGATTACAAAATCGTTCCACTTTTTGTTTTGTAGCATATTCTTTTCAAATTGCTTTGGATGGTGGCCATATTTCTCCTCTTGTCAAAACATGGCACATGGAATAGTTAAACTAATTAATATGCAATCATTTACTTTTTCCAATGAAAAAAAATAAAAAATCATTTAACATATTAATATACTTACAAATGTATAGATCAAGACCTCTAAGCCTTTCTGGCCTCTGCGATGTGTGGCACAAATTTTCTCAAGCCTAGCCTTGGAGGCATTGTCCTGAAACATATACTAATTCAATTTAACTATGCACAAATAAAATTTAAATATCGTTTAATAAATTTGATATAATATTATGAGAAAATTCAAATACCTACGTACTCTCCTCACCGGACTTCCTCCATGCATCGAACTTCTCATATTCTTTCACAAGCTCTCTCCATACTTTCACACTTACATCCATTGGCCTTTTCTCCTTCCTTAGATTAGGAGGGATTTTTTATGTTCTTTGTTTGGTTGCACCAAAATATCTTATAGTTTTGAGACATTTGTAGTTTTGTCTTCTTTACAAACCAACCTGTGCCAAAATCAGTCTCCATGTCATGGATAATAGTTTTTTTTAGGTGCATGGGTATCTCTGAGAATAGAAAATGTAGATGGTTTGTGAACCATTGAAGGCATGATTCCTTCAACCTATTCACAAACGTTTTCCCAACATCCGTCATTCGGACTTTCCTTGAAACCACCTCATATTCTATCTTCATATTGTAGATACCAATGCAACATCGATAACATGGTGTGGTCGAACTCTGTGTCCCAGGAGTGGAAGTCTCTGCTCCTTGTTCCACATTCTTAGAGTTTACTATCATTGATTTCTTCCTGGATCTTCTGCTAGATCCAGGATTGGTTGGGGAATCAATTGATTCCCTTTGACACAATTGATTTATTTGCAATGTTTGAGGGGTGTTAATAGATTTTTTTTCTATGTATCTGACAAGTGTTGTCCAATCCACATTAACCAGTTTGTTCACTACGTCTACCCCCAATATGGAAGCCAATTCCTCTTTATCTTTCTTAGTCTCATGTCCCTATATCTATATATTTTTAAATTATATTTCTTCTTTTAAATTTAGAAATAAAAATCTAAAAAGTAAAATTCAAAGAAATAATGGAAACATTTTCAAATCTATAAATTGACAATGAATTACCTCATTGTGGCCAGAGTTTGTTGTCAATGCTTGCTTCCCTCCATTGCTTGACATTTTCAGGTGACCTAGGGAAAATTATTTTCATCCAGTATGTGGAGGAAAATGAAGTACACATTGTCAAGTATGAAATTTTTTGTCTAGTTTGTGGTATGAAAGTTTTTTTTTGTGGGAAAATATGTTCGTTGGGTTTGCTTAGTGTTAATAACCTAAGGAAAATATGTTCACTCAATTTTCTTAGTGTTGATAAAATTATCATGAAAAATATTTCATAATGCAATCTTGCATGAATTTTTCATGACATTGGTGACTATAGCATAGTTGGGAAAAACCAAGTTGTTTCTGCATTTATTTTCAGTAGTTACTCAGTAGTGACCAACCAAATTTCCTAGATTTTCCAAGTAGTTCAGTATTTCCTTGATACCCAGGTTAGGAAAAGAATATGGAGGCATCCTCACTTCATGCTATAATATTTTGAGCCAAAGCTCAAATGGGTAGGGTAAATATTTTTGTTGGTTTCTCAAAGGTTTTACAATTTATAATGATGGGACAATTTAGAGGTTTCCTTGACTGGTTATGCCACGAACCAGTAAACAATAATGAATTTGAATGCAATACAAAGAGTAGTAAAGAATAAAAAATTCAAGCAAGAAAAAAAAATGTAACCTTACCTATGGTGTCACAAACTAAATTAAATTTATCATAAAAAATTAACTTAAAGGCTAACAATCTACACAAGTTATTTGAGGAGGAGAAGATCAACAAGACAACTAGTTTTTTGGTCAAAATTGTAACATGGAAAAGAGTTTGGAGATTCCTTATATTTTTGTTTCTCGGTCCCTTAGGTCACTTGGTCTTGTGGATGTCATTAAAATCTCTCATTGATTCATTCATCAGTTGTTGATAGTGCCCTACTCTCTTTCTTTGCATGACATTTTTCCCTTTTTTCATCTAATTTCTTCCTTCATGTGGGAAAGTTTTAAAATTTTGATTCATTAGTCACGCATTAGCCGGCATTAGTTAATGCCAACTTTAGCACCAAATTTTGGTCATTAATGTAATCTACTTGGGACATATAAGGCAGTGTCAAGTGTGCCTAATTTAGTGCCTATCATTGTTGTATAGTAACTATTTTCATTGTTGTGTATCACAGGACCCAGTGTTGGAAATAATTCCAACTACTACCTTGTTTTTGTGACCAACGTTTTCCCATGGCCTCTTCATCAGCTCGGTGTGGTAGAGCAACTTTTATGCAAGGTGCTTCATCCTTCTCAACAATAGTGCGGTGAAAGCTTCTATGGAGGAATGCTAGTCTTCCTTCTATTCCTGGCCGTGTTGCGGTGACTCCCATAGTCCCACAAGTCTTCTACCATTGGCGTACAGTAGTGCGGTGACCACCACTGCCCCGCAACTCCTTCATCAACTCGGTACGGTAGAATGGTTTTTGACTGTGGTCTCACAAGTTGATTTTTCCTTCTTGGAAATAGTGTGGTGAGAGCTTCTATGCCAGAATTTTTATTCATAGAGGAGCCCATGGAGAGAGGATGTGGATGGTGTAAAAATAATAAATCGTTGAGAGGAAAGTGGGTGGAAATAGATGAGACAACGAAATTTGTAGATACAATAGAGGTAAGAAGAGAAAGCAACCTCAACCAAAGGAGGAAGGTGTTTATGAATTCACAAATGCTACAATGTAGAGGAGATAAAGTCATTCTTTTGTCAATGAGGCCTCTGAGGTCAAAATTATTGGTTGAAAATGCATAGGAATGGTGATTAAATGTGATTCTATGATCAAGGGAAAATTTTGAAAATTAGGATAGCCAAAAACTAATATCAATATGTCAAATATATGACTAAAGTGAGGTTTTGTGTTGGATAGCATATTCATTGAAATGATATAATTGGTGTACTAAACATTATTTACTATATTGTGTATTATAGGGGCGAGATGAGGCCATGGCAATAGATCGTGTCATATCAAATGAGGACACAATGGATTAAGTGGGACATCAGGTACTCAAATTTTGACTTCACTTAGGAAAAATGATTTGATGGACTTTGTGATACATACATCTTTTTCATAGTATTATTGGAATTTATAATGTATTATCCAATCTTGACATAAATTAATGCATGTTGTTGATAATTTTGGATGGAGATTGGAGCAAACGCAGAGCCTAAGCATTGAACTAGAAAAAGAATAAGATATGTATGTGGACATGGACCTAAAACTCTTAAATCATGTAGATGACAGTGGGTGGAAGAGGATATGACAATGGATACTGCAGACACAACAAATGATTGCACTAAAGAAGAGGTAGGCCAGGACTATAGTACATGGGATGAATACTTTGAGAAAATTGTTGTTTGTGGATGTTCTGTATGTCATGGAAAGAAATAATTCAAATGATTGATTGTACAAAGATATTACATCTATGATGAGCTTCCAGTCAGTAGTATGATTCCTACAATTTATTCAAATCCAATAGGAATTGTGGTGA
Source organism: Sequoia sempervirens (assembly GCA_007258455.2). NCBI lineage: Eukaryota > Viridiplantae > Streptophyta > Pinopsida > Cupressales > Cupressaceae > Sequoia > Sequoia sempervirens. The sequence continues at coordinate 200,325 of VDFB02266194.1, forward strand.
GGAATTTTCCAATTTGATATAGATAACATGTATACTTCATTTAAACATTGTTTTATATTATTTAAATGACTATTTTTTTCTTAATGGATACTTGTAGGATAAAGTTCTTGGTTTAAAGTTTCCTGGATCGCCGAATTCCAGCCTAGAGGGAAATGATCATTTATTAGATGATACATCTAACAAAAATATGTGCCAATAAACTAGCTGGGAAGATGAGGAATTGACGAAAAAAAGTAACAGAACAAGAATTGGTGTGAAGATGCATAATTTGCTTAAAGACAAGGGGAAGGTGGACTACATAGCCTATGAGAATGAATGTGATGGAGATGATGACTTGCCCCTGAGTTTGAGATAAATTTACAAAGAGACATTTGATCGTGAACTATATTACTCTTGGCCTAGTGATCAACAACTACCTAAGTGTACAAGGTGTTTCAATTTTGGGGATAAAGCTACATGACACAACCCTCCAATATTCATGAAGTGAATCTAGGCCTCGTTATTGTCCAAAATGTACATGTGGGACCTAAACATAGAAACAATTTAGAACAAACCACTAGGAGATTAATGCCATATTATGGTCCATCATATTACAGTGGTGAATGGAAAGGCTAGCAAAATATAAGCCTAACATGTTAGCATATGGTATAAATTTGAATATGTATACACATCGTCTACAATTGAAAAGTTGAAAATACGTGAATAAAAGTCATCTTATGTATATAGATGGACGCGCATACACACAAAAATATTGCAGGATTTATAAATAGTAGTAAGGGAAGGGACCTTAATGTAAGACGGAATTGTCAATTTGTTGAGGTTATAAATGATAAAGATGGATAGATGGAAAGAGAGGTTGATATATTGATAATGGTTGAGGCTATTATGGACCTTACCATTGGGGATGAGTTATTTATTGATTACCCCTTCTTAAAACACACTCCTGAATGAAAGAAGAGGGAAGAACAAGGTCTCCCTAAGGATGTTCTTAAGGGAAGAAAACCAAGGAATAATAAATGAGTGTGGACTGATGTTTTATAAACTATGTTGTCAAAATTGTGTTTAATAACAATTATTGTATAAAAAAGGTAGTCTATAAAATAATGTTCCATTATTCAATTGATGTATATATATTCATACAATTTATATAATGTCTAATATATGTATGTCGTTCATGTGCAGGTATTTTTCTATGAAGATATTTTGGAACCGAAATGGATATTTTCCATACATTATGATCCAAGATTAAGCCATGTATTTGATGATGGGTATGTGCAGGATCATCATGGAAAAAATAGGCCCTTAAGTGGCAAATTTTTAGAAAAATTAGAGTTAGGCAACTTGACGCAAAAATTTGAATAAGTTATCTATATTATTTCAAAAATATGTAAGAATAGAATCTGTAGCAAATTGAATTTAGTTTATAAACTACTAGGTTTATTATTATTTTTTAAATCTATTTTGTGAAAATTTGAAATTTCAATGCAGTAGTACTTAAATTTCAGGGAAAAAATAGGAAGTAGGTGTCTGTCTGACCACCCTAACCACATTAAAATGATAATATTTTTTATAATATTTTAGACATAAGTAGAGGACTCATGTCCAAATGTGATGCATATTTTTGTAATTTTTTTCCAAGTAAATAATTAATTATGAATTTTTTATTACAACTTTTAAAAAATATAAAAACTCATATGTCTGACCACCTTAACTTTGTCAAAACTTCATGAAATTTAGTTTTTCTATTTTTTAATCCTATAGTATGTGAATCATAGAATGTGATGCAGTTTTGGATTAAAAATGTGATATTTTTGAAAGCTATAGATGTTTTTCAATCAACCTATCAATCAAGACTTTAGTCATAATTCAAATAGAAAATGAATAATAATAATTTATTAAATTCAAAGTAAAGCATAATTTATGTTGGTGGAAATATGAGAATCTTTTTTAAAAACCCTTTTCATTTCATCAATTTTGGGTAAAAATAAGGTTGTCAACCACATACCCTACAAACACCCATCATATTGCCACTTTTTGGCCCATCATGATCTTGCACATACCCCGATGCATTAGTGGATACTGAGCAAAAAAATGATGGCCAACAAAATGAGAGAGGGATTAGAGAACATCAAAGAAATTGACATCCATGATGATGTTGAAGATGGTTATGTTCAGGCACAAGAAGACAACAATCCAGAATTAGATGATGATATGGAAGAAAACAATATGGATGGTATAGAAAATGATGATCCAAATACATCTGGTAAAAATATAGATGGTCTATAGTAAAATTTCAATGATGATGAAGATGATGCAGGTCAAGATGAGGAGGATGATAATATTAAATACTTGAAAGAACATATGAACATTAACAATGATACACTGGATGACATTGTAGTAGACAATAATGTTAATGACCAAGACTTCTAAATTTTTAGAATTATTTGCAATCCATTTTAAAAAAAGGATGATTCTTATGGCCTAAACTTTGAAATGCTTTAGTAATATTACGTTGTACTTGGAAAATTGAAAACCTGTTTTATTCTCCTAGCAAGATTTATTATTTTCCATTATAATTCTAGACCAAACAAAATTTGCGGGGATGGCTTTTACACCAATCTTAATTTGTATGAAGTTCACAAACCTGTTGTCAAGCAATAAATTCCTTTTGTAGACAATAAATGTAAAGGCTTCATTTAAGAAAAGATAAGTAGTCTCTTTCTAAGGGTAATCCACAAGCAAAAAGTACAAAGCACATAAAAAAACAATTGTACAATAGAAAATAATTTTCAATCATTTATATCTTATTTCGCTTGCACACTTATTTGAAAGTCATAGGGTATTCACCATACATTTCCCTTGACAAAGCAAACATGTGCTTTCATTTATTTTTACTGTATATCTCAAAAGTGAAATTGTTGTTACATAATGATGCACTGAGAAAATAATATATACAAAAAAATGCATAGAAAATGTTTGAAATTTAACATGCCACCTACTGTGTTGTGCTGAAAGGAATCAAGATTAATTAGGACAAGAAATAAAATAAAATTTTGATGATTGTACTTAAAAGTGAACAGGATATGAAAAGTGTGGACAATGATGGTGCTAAAATTAAAAACCCTAATTTTGATGATATTACTATTTTATGTCATTTGAGATAAAGAGCACATACAATATTATATATAAATAGCAAATGAAGATTTGAAACTAGTGAACTGAAAATGTAAACACTGTAAAATTTTTCCTTAAATAATAATTAGCAGTAAAAGAATATTTACAAGTACAAGAATATATACACTGTTTCATAGAAAATAAGGAATGTTTCATAGAATATACAAGTACAAGAATATATCATCATCATCATATCCTTAATTAATACCTATTGCAATATCCTTAAATTGTTCAATCTTTGGTATGAAATATTGGTAGAAAAAATTAGGATTACTTGGATGCTTCTTCCATTCATTTTGTATCAACATATGTTTGTGAAGACACAAAAGTTAATAAAATATTAATGCATGTAACTCACAATTATTTAAATAAGAAACTTTGTTAACTTTATTATTTTTAAATAGTTTCCATTTTTATGTTAAACATGTAACAAGGAAAAATAAGCTCAAATTTTCAAAAAAATTAGCAGCTCTACCAACATCCACAATAAATGCTTTACTGTATCAGCATATTCATTCACATAAGCACAATATCGAGGATCAATAACTGATATTCATTCAAATATAAGAAGAAATAAGTACAACAAACATAAGACAAATACATAATGATAACATAGTCATGGAGAATATCTGATAATAAGATGTTCTCCATTATATTGCTTCAATTGATATATATTAATAACATAAGTCTTCAAAATGGAAATGATATATGTGATGATAATTTAAATCTAGGCCTTGGTTTCCTATTTATATAGGAAGCAACAAGCTATAGGCCTTTTAAAAAAAGAAATGACCTTTCATAACTACTTCTTTTAATAACAACTATTTAATTAGCATAATTAAGGAAATAACAAGGCTTAAGACATTTTAGCATATGGTTCCATTATTCAACATAGAAGACCCATTATCATTGATTTGGAAAAGTATTCCTCTCCATGATGAACGCCCAAATGCTCTCACCTCAGTGTCCTATTCTTCTGAAACCAAATACTTTTCCTCCCACTGATACACCATAAGATTTGATGGCCACTTATATTCCTGGATCTTTTGCATGTTTGCAAGATGAGTTTTCCATCAACTATCTAGTAATTTATTTGTATCATCGACAAAATTTAGGTATCCTGCATCAAGAACAATCAACCCATCCATAATTTGATTTAGCCTAGGAAAATTGGTATCATCATCCTCCGACTGTATGTAAGTTACACACTTATGAACAACCTGATTGAATTCTTTCTTCCACTTATCCAAGTCCTCCAACTAATCACCATCTCTCATGAGTTCAGGTATATACCATTGTTTGCAGGTATGGAATAAATCCATTTGTGTTACAATCTTTTTATCAAACCCTTGTAAATATTGAAATTCATCAATAATCATCTTCACAGTTTGTTCAGTTGGCTTTAATGCTATGGGTGCATTAGGACTTCTTTGTATAACTTTGCATAACTTAGCCAAAGTGTGGTGAATAGGCTACCACCTTTTGAACAAAGGATAGATAATACAAGCATATGTGTCTTTATTTGATCCATTACCTGCTAAAGTGTTCTATAACTATCATGTACATTCTCCAGTTTATCCATAATTGATTTTATCCCATGCTCAAGAATCTTTTCACTTCATCCTAGGTTTGATTGCTAGCCTTCTTTACATCATCCACTTCCTTCTCTAGAGTTTTTACCTATTCTGCAAAATGGTTCTTCACAATATCCATTGGAGCAATAGGATGCCTGTATAACACCATCTCCTTGCTTTGTGAGGGTCTTTCTCCTCTTAATTGTTATTTCATTTTGACATTCTCCATGAATAGTTTATTAACTTCATCATTTAGGAACCTTTGTTCCTTTTCATACTTCTTCAATCTATCTTCTAATCCCTTAACAGCTGCTCGAGTGAACATGGTCAAATGCATGGTCATTGTGGCTGCCTCCAAAGGGGTGGTATCTTGTATTGTCCTTACCATCACTACCCTTTTCATCCCTTGAATTACATCCAATAATTTTGGATTCTTTTTATTTTTTTGTTTGATCTATATGGCCAGGGTTTCAATCTTTGGGTTATACTTAGTTCCACTCACACCTTAATCAGAGTCAAATTCTGATACTAGTATTGGATCTTCTTGAGCCCACACTTGATCAAGCAGAACATTTATTTTTAATTCCAAGCTAGGGAAAGTGAGCATATTGCTCTTCAAGACCATTTCTCTAGCCTTCTGGGGGCTAATGTCAATGTTGTCAACTCTTAATTCTTGGAAAGTCTGTGCTACCATTTCATTTTTCTCTGATTCTTCAATTCCTGCTTCAGCTGATTCCATCCTCTCTTGAAATTATTTTATCTTCATCTTCAACAAGAAATCCTTAAACTCAAGAGTCTTAATGAATTCACCATCTTCTATGAATCTCCTAGCTGCAATTTCCCTTTCATCTTCATGTACCTCTGTACTTGTTTTTTCTATATCACCCATCCTTTCCTCATGTTTATGGGCACTGGTCTCAAGGATGGGATGATCAACTTCAATATCACCTTTCAATGTCTGCAGTACTATAGCCACTTCCTCAGTATCACCCACCTCTTGAATATCCTCATAAGGTACTAACTATTCAATACTTCATGTCTTCTATATTTTGGGAGATAACTGCTCCATGGGAGGCTCAGAGGTTTCACCTGGGGTATGCTCTACAGTTGCACCACTATGATGTTCTTCAAGATATGCTTCCTTCTTTTTGTACAAGTCTTCATATCTACCAATTATCAATTATATCTTCTTGATGGGGTCCTTTTCCTCAACAAAGTATCCTAGGAAATCCTTGGACCTCTGCTTCATCCGTTCTTCAACCTTCTTCATATATTCCTATTTTTTCCTTCTACTAAATACATCATTATAAGTAATGCAATTCCTTATGACATCTTCTTCAAAATCCACTTGGTGTGGCACTCTCAATTTGGTAAGAAGATTATGCCTTATGTTGTTCATATGATTTTCAGGGTCAAAGGCTCTTTCTTTTCTAGATTTCAATGCATATCTTGTCTTCAAATAATATTGTAGTTCTCCTCTAGTGTGTATGAGCCTACAATCAAATCTTCACACTTGGTTTGGTTTGGCAGGAAAGTTCCTTTCTTCTACTTGTGCATTACATATTTCTCCATCCACATCATTTACCACATAAATTCAAGAAATGCTAATCTGAGGGGAAAATTTTTTTGCAGTATGTGTGGAGCAATAGGGCATCCATAAACTCTTATTATTGTAACTTCCGGGAAGAAGAACCAATCTCCAAAATTGTGTGTATGACCCTGCTCTGGTCTTAAAGCCAAAGGTTTCACTAGTTGAAACATTTTGGTTGAAAATCTTGGTATTGGATACCCAAGAACTTGAAGGATTTTGTGTACAAAGTCTTCGTATAATATGAAAAAGCTTGAATTCTTGCATCGACTGTCCCAAATATAGCACCATTTCTGGACAGGTGTGGGATTCCCTTGCTCATCTACTATAGCCAAGTACATTATTTTAGTCCATTGGTCCCTATTCTAGTACAATATCATATGACATAGTAGGGAATAGTGTTTGAATGTAATCGGTGCTCTATCCTCTATAACTTGGGAGAATTCATTATCTAATGCCTTCTCAAGGTATGAAGCAAAGTCATATTCAATATTAGCTTCAGGGTTTTGAATTCTCATGGCCATCATCATTAGGCCTATTGGCATTTTATCTTGAGCATCTATCCCCAACACTTGGCAAAGAGCTAAATATGTATTCACAAAGTAATACGGAAAATATATCACATTAAATGATTCAGTAGTGGTAGTAGAGATGGGGAATGTTTTGTTACCAATGCCTTTTTTCATATATAGGGGTACCTCATCACTTCTATAAGTCCTTTTTAACCTAGCATAATCCTCCTCACTTTTCTACAAGTTTATCTGGGTTAGAGCATGCTTGTTTAAGCCAAAACACTCAATGATGGCTTTTCTGGTTACTTCTACCAATACTGTGTTGTTTGGAAACCTTACTATTTTGGTAGCTAAGTGATAGTGTTTGGCTAGCAATCTGATAAATTCTACATCAACAAACACATTTGGGACAATCAACCTTGCTATATCTAACATCCAAGCATTTGACATTGGAATCTCCTTATTTCTCTTACTCTAAAAATACCAAAATAGGTCCCATCCAGATTTGGAAATGAGGGCATCCCTACAAATTTGTGGGGTGTCCACGAGAAAATTCTTATTACCATCTTTAGTAGACCCTGGAAGTATATCTAATATGGATTGATGGAGTGGTCTCTTCTTTACTTTACGTTCTTCATCTTTAATTTTAGGAAAATTTCTTTTACTTCTGATTGTTTTCTTTTACAAGGCATGTTTCAATTTTCTCTACTATGGCTTCATATGACAAAACCTTGAAAGATTTTTTATATTAATAAAGCTCTTTTAGAGAGTTTTTCATGCACTTACTTGAGCATTTCATGCTTTTAGAACTTCTTCTCGTATCCTTAGCTCCTTCCACACTAGTGCACTGCAATTGAGTGCAATATTGGGAAAACTCACTTATCTTTGGATGGCATGGTATTCAGTCATATTAGTTTTGGCAAAGCTTAATAATTTAATAGCTTTTAATTTTGGTGACTAATATGATTTTCTGCATTTATTGTTGTAAATTGTAACGATGCCACATTTACCGCACTACCTCCTTGCTCAAGGATTCTTGCTATGGGGTTGTGGTGTATACCACTCTACCACATATGTTGCTCACCTTCCTGGCAGTATAACGGTGTATGCTTTTGATCATTACTTGAAGAGTGTCGATGAGACAATCTTATTTGTCTTACCGATATCTCAATGTATCATCAACATTAGATCTTATGTTCCTCTGATTTTGGTTGCCTGTGTCGATGACACAAGTTAATACCTCTTGCCGATATGCCACTGTCTCATCATATTTTCCTCCAGCGATATTTCTTTATATATCGGTGTAACTCTACCATGTTTGGGATACTTGTGATTATCGGTACGGTATAGTGGTGTTCTACCCTTACCTTCTATTGTTTATCGCACTACCACCTTGCTCAAGGCTTCTTGCTACAGGGTTGCGGTGTATACTGCTCTATCGCATATGTTGCTAACCTTCTCGATGGTATAGTAGTGTATGCTTTTGATCATTACTTGAAGAGTGTCGATGAGACAATCTTATTTGTCTTACCGATATCTCAATGTCTCATTGAAATTACTTCATTATATCCAAGAGTTATGTTTTGATGAGACATATAAATATGTCTCTTCAACATAGGGGTGTCTAAACCAGCGCTAAATCTGAAGCTAAACTCGAAGCTAAATTCAAAGCTAAAAGAGGCACTACACTCGAAGCTAATATCAACGCTAAAGACGGTGTTACTTAGGGTAATAATTAGTGCCTAAATTAATGCCAACTTGTACTAGTCTATGCAATAAATGCCAAAAATTGTGCCATCCCGATAAATAGCACTGACATTTTCAAAAAATTGCCAAAAAATACATTAAAATAGTGAGTGGAAGCAAAAAACGGAGCAAAAGGTGGAGAAAATCATAGGGATTTTTGGTAGTGGGTGCTGATTCAAAAGAGGTTGATGATGTGCAATCACTATAAGAATCAAGAGTCCTGACCATCGCTTGATCTTATATAAGAATACCAAGAGTGGGAGACTCTTGTATTGGATGAAGAATGTCTTTATGCCCATCAGAAAGAAACATCTCAAGGGTGGTATCGAGGACATATTTGGAGTTTAAAATTGTTTGAAAGATGTCACATAGCTCTTGGTGAAACTCTGGGGATAGGGGTTCTTGATCCTGACTTGATTCATAATAACTTTCTTTATCCTCAAGAGCCTCCTCTTGACATGATCCTTGGGTGGATGATATATCATCAGTAAAATATTATTCACAATAGTTTGTGGGTATGGGTGCAATTAGGGATATTTTTGGCTCATTTGGAAATTCTTCAACATGCCCAATCATTGATTCATATGTAGGAGAGATATCACAATCTGATATCCACTTGATGTCATTATGGTATAAAATAGTGCTAAACACTGTCGATGGGTTTGGAATTTGTTTTAAAATAGTATCTTGATACATGTCTGATTCCTCATGTTGTGATGATAAATATTTCCCAAGATGGTATCATTGGTATTGTTTACATTTTTTGAGGTTGAGGCCTTTCTTGAATCTTTTTCTTTTGTATGATTAGACATAGGGTTTGTGTAAATTTTCAGATTTCCATTCCCATATTTTTTATCAACATGAATGTTTCCTTGTTCAATAAGATCTTCTATTAGATGTTTGAGTCTAAAACAATTTTGTGTGTTATGACCTTTGTATCGATGAAATTCACATAAATAATATTCTCTATAGCTGCAAGGTTTGTCTTGTGGCTCTTGATAATTTGAAAAATTTGGAAGTGTGATAAGATTAGACTCTATCAATCTCTTCAACACATCCTCCATAGGTTACCCTAAGCAAGTGAATTTTTTTTTAGGAGCACTGTTTGTTCTTTGATGTCTATGTTGAGTGTTTATAGTTTGGATTTTTTCTTGTCTAGGAGTAGTTAAGACCACCTTTGCATCACCAACACCATCACTAGTAACATTTTTGTTCTTGCCCCAATAGCGGGGATTTTCATTAAAACTAGTGGATGGGTGGTTATCTCTATACATTTGTGTGTTTCCCTGTGAGATTAAGGATCTCTCAATGTTAAGGGCTCTAGGGACAAGTGGAAAGACAAATCAGGGTCTAGATTTGCTATGATAATTCCCACTTTTTGTTTGTCAGGAAGTGGCCACTTGCTTTTACTAGCTCTTTGCTTCCATTGTTGCAAGAAATTGGAAAAACATTCTCCTTTGTTTTGTTTTGAGATTATACAACTCTTCTAAGCTTACATCCATGTCAATATTGAAGGAGAAGTGATCTATGAATTTGACAATGATTTCTTGGAGTTTTTTGATACCTGGAGGTAACTGTGAAAACCAATCCATGGAAAGACCTATTAAACTTCATGGGAAGAGGCACATTAAGTAGGAATAATTGTAGGAAACCTCCAAACACATGACATTGAATTATTTGATGTGGTCTATAGGATTTTCCCTCCCTTTGTATTTATCAAATTTGGGGATTTCAAAGTCGGGAGGAATGGTACCATTGTGATGTTTCAATCAAATGGATATGGACATAGATTCTCTATATGAGGCTTATTTTTCTTTCCCATCCAAAAATATTGCATTTATTGTGACAATGCCTTAAGTTGTGATGCAAGATAATCTTGTGGGTTTGGTGGGGAAACATATGTTGCATATTGTGGGATGGTAGATAAAGCATATGTGGGATTCTGAAATGATTAGGTGTTCTATGGTGTATATGGTGGTGTAGGATAAGGTGATGATTGTGTGCATGTATATGTTCCTATTGTGTTTGGATTGATGATGTTCTATTGAGGGTTGTAGTAGGAACCTTGTTGTTGTGTGATCAATTGCTATTGTTGGGAATACTATTGGGCTTGTTGGGCTAGTAAGGTTGCTTCTTCTTGTTGTTGTTGTTTTTGCACTACTAAGGTGGATTGATGAGCTTCTTGTTGTTGTTGTGCTACTAAGGATGCTTGTTTTTTTTGTTGTTTTTGTTGTGCTACTAAGGTTTCTTGTTGTTTTTTTTGTGTTTCTAAGGCTACTTGATGTTGTTGTTGTGCTACTAAGGCTACTTGATGTTTTTTTTGTGCTACTAAGGCTGCTTGATGTTGTTGTTGTTGTGCTACTAATGCTTCTTGTTTTTGTTGTTGTTGGACGACTTGTTGATAAGCCTATTGTGCTTTCTATAATTCTAAGGCATATTCTTGCAATGTAGGATCGATTGATTGTTGAGATATCTGCGATGGATTTTGGGTGTTTATGTTTTGAGTAGGTAGCAACTTGTTGATGAGAGGGTGAGGGTTCCCTGGTTTAGCATTCCTTGCAAGATAGTGGATTGAGGTGAAGGAATGTAAGTTTGAGGTCCCAATTGATTTTGCATGGTAAAGGGGACTGTGGCGAATGATGAGGATGATTCCATTAAATTTTGTGATGGTAATGACATATTAGCATCTTGCTTCCATTGATTAAAAAGGTTCTCTTGTTTTATTTGAAGTGTGACCAATGTATTACCTTGGTTGATGGGATTCATAACCAAGGTGTAGTTTTGATTTGGGTTGATGATAGATGGATTTGATGTGGATGGTGGATTGACTTGAGTAGCTTGGGTAAAAACTTATTTCTATGTGTCAATGGGGTTGCTAGAACCACTTGTCAAGGGTTGACTTTGTGTGAAAGTATTAACTTTCCCTTGTTTTCTTACTTGAGGCACTTGGTTCATATTACCTTGTGTAATGTTAGGAATACTTGGGGTATTTTTGGTGATGGATGATGATGGTTGTGCTCAAAATGTTGAGGTTGTTGTGGCATCATGGAATGTAAGTGGTTTAGAAAAGGTTGGTGTTTAAGTTGTGTCTTGGGGAAGGTTGGTGGTTAATGAAATGGTCATTTTGTGAATACTCAAAGTTGTGTTTGTTCCTAGACATGAAGTGAGACCAAGGTTGGTTCCTAGCATAGATGCAAGACTAGATGTTAAAGGTTGACATGGCACAAGGGATGGAGTTGGTTGAATCATAGATGAAGTCAAGTCTTGTGTCAATGATTGTGCAATAAAATATGGGGAAACTGGAGCCACGTTTTCTAAGGCTTAATATTCCATGATTCTTCCCTACTAAGTCCAAATGGGTTGTTCATGATGTCCTCTATCTCATATGGTCTTGATGGAGATGGGGGTTGTTGTGATGGGGTAGAATTACTCCTTGGATTGAATTCTTGAGGATTTGGATCACTTGAGGTGGATGTGACTTTGGTTTTCTCCATCATTCTCTTGTGTTGTGATCTCATCTTTACCATAAATTTTGTGTCAGCATTGGGAGAGTTGTGTTGTGATTTGTGATGTTTGAACTCTCTAGTTGACTCAAATCTAGGTAAAAGGGATGCTCTAAGTTTTTTGGGAGCAATGATGATAATGGGGAATGAAAAGATGGGTGATGTGGAGAGTGACATTTGCAAACATTTTGGGACAACACTTTTGACTTAAGTTTGAATTTCTAATATTGGGATAAAGGATGTTGATGAACTTGTAAATATTTAGCGTAGACTTGTGACCTTCAAGATTAATCAGTCCAAGCATGATAACTAGATTGTCAAAGTGCATGGAAAATGATACATTTCAAATACAAAATATCCAAGTTAGGGATTGGATTTGATAGATGTTTAAGCCACAAAGTGTTGGTGTATTCAAAGTTTTTGCAAAGTTTGGTGAAGTGAGGGATGAAATTTGGATGAAGGGGATGGATGAGATGCTTGACCCAATTTTGACCTAAGGTGAAACTTTGATAAGACCACAGTATTGAGAATGATGCTACACCTCTAAAGTTTTTAAATCCTAAAGACCCAATGCTGATTTAGATAAGAGGAGGAATAGGGATGTTTAATCCTATTCAGGCCCTCCTAGCTCAAGATAAAAGTTTCTCATCAAGGTATAATGATTGCGATAAAGTATTTTGGCCTAGTTCCTACTAAACTATGAACTATGATACATATGTTTGCAATGACGAAGTGTAAACCTTCCCCTACATATTTTTATTGTGTGATGGATCATCTAGAGGAGTTGGGTATCATGAAAAAAACATGGGTTTTGAATCCAAAAGAATGCATACAATTTAGGACTGTTCCTTGAAACATGTCTATAAAATTTTGCTACCAACTTATCTCTATTATGGTGAAGTGCTAAAAGATGTTTCTTAAGAGCTTTTGGACTAAGATGCCTAAGTTTGAAATGATGACCTAGAGATTTTATCTTAGGGATCCCAATTTTGCATGAGATCATTTAGAAATAGTTTAAGTTTGTGGAAGAAAGAAATATATTTATTGTCACGCGGGTGGTGGTAATGTGGACCTTCTAGCCTCAATATCAACTTGTTCCTTTTCTTCATCTAAAATGGTTGTGCTTCTCCAGTGGGTGTTTGTTTTCTTTCAAAAGTGAATATTCTCAAACTGCTAATGAGATCAGTTTGTTTTCCATTAATAAGTTTGAAGTTTGGTTGAATGATAGCACCTAGAAGATTAGGTTGTTCAACGAGAGCAATCAGTCTCAAAATAGTCATGTGGGGCTCATTTATTAGTTTATCTTGTTTAATGAGTTTATTTTACCACAAACACTTGTCTTGATTATTTTTTCAAGCTAAACGTTTATGTCAAAAACATCCTAACTTTCACAATGTCCATTTCATGAAAATCATGAGGTTAAAGCCACAATTTCCTATGTTGTCTTTGTAAAATATGGGTTTGAGATATAAGTCAAGATATTTAGAAATCTCTAAGGATAAATCCTTAGGATAAGCAGTAATATCAAGGCTAATTTCAAGAGATTTCCATATTTAGACCAATGTTTAAATTTTTTGAGGAAGATAGTGAATGTTTGTTTTGCATTGTTTTAGAATCAAGCAAGGTGCCAAACTGACTCACAATAATTTACAATCCTAGGTTAGAAATAGCTATACTTGTTGAGTCCCCACTTGGATTTCTCCAAACACTAGACAATGCGAACAATTAGAGATTTGGCAACACTGGCTCCCCTCCACAACACACACTTCTTGGGACCACCAAACCTCAAAATCCTTAAAATCAAAAGATCTAAAGGATTTTTTCTATTTCTACAATTAAATAGTAAGAATGTGGAGTAGCTTCAGAACGACCGTTCTTGTACCAACAAGTATTTTAGGAATTTAGCTTTCTAAACAAAGGATTTTAATAAGGGTTTTCATTCAAGGTGGCCATACACATGACAAGATTAGCTCAAGATTATGGATAATCAAGAGGCCTCCTAGTATCTTCCTAAGAAGATATTTTAACGTATTTCACAAATACTAGGAGTGGAACTTTTTGGCATGACACATCCACACCTGTTGTTTATTATTTTCATCACAAACTCATTTTTATATAGTGACTCGAAAGAGCTTGGATTTAGCTCGTTACCATTTAGGTTGTTCCCTTGGGGTGAGTAATTTTTCCCACCAAGGTAGGCCCTCTTAAGATAAACAATAGCAAGGAAGTACATTTGTAGTTCAATCATCTTTGCTTGCATGAACAAAGAGAGAACACACACTATGCATTTTCCTCAGACTTGCAAGGGGTTCAATTTTAATCCAAATGAAATATGTAAGTGAATTTTCAAAGTGTTAAGAAATGTTTTTGTTTCTCAAGATTGCCAAATGGCATGAGATATTTTCATACACATTCACTAACAACATTGGAAATCAAAAAACATAACAAACAATTGTAAATTTTAACCCTTCAAAGTAGTGATGAGTTTGTTTTAATCACCAAATGAAGTATGAAGTTGTCCTGTTCAATTTTAAGCCCAAAAAGTAATGATGAGATGAGGGTTCATTTTTATCCAACTTTGTGCATTCATTTTAAACCCAAAAACAAACAATGACGAGGGTTCAATTTTAAACAACTTTGAAAATGATTTTTAAGCCCAATTAAAATTTAGTTGGTCCTAAGATTGTAAGTTTTAAGCCCAATAGAAATTTAGTTATTCTAAAGCATAAAGAATAAAGCACGAGCATTTGGGTTATAATTGCCCCAAAGTGTTAAATGCTTGTTACAATTATAGAATTCAAGATAGAAAAGAATTTCTTCACTTTAGCTCCATGTCTTTGAACCTACAAAACCTTATTAGTCTAACAACTAGAGCACAATCAGAAGCACATCAGTGGTCAAATAAATCCAAGAAATTAAATCGCATGTTTGGAAAACAAGCATAAAATTTCTTACCTTGGTGAAGCATTGTTGAACATGATAGATCCACAGTTTGAAGTATGGGCATTGCTTTGGTGAAAATGAGCGTCGCTCTGCAGTAGAAATAGTGAGCACAATAGCATTAGGATTTGGTCTGATGTCGCTGCTAATAATAGCATCTTGTTTTGAAATTTGTCAACATTTGACTGGTGAATTTGAGTGTCACCGTTTAAACTATTCAATACCTCCAGATTAAATTAACGTTGCCAAATTTAAATCATTGTTGGTGCATTAATTTAGTGTCGGGATTTCAAATTGTGATGGCGTCGCTATTTAAAAAGTGTCACTATTTGTAGTTTGGGCATCACTATATCTTGCAAAACAACAAACAAACAAAATTTGAGCTAAAAAATTGTTAAGTTAATGGTTTTCCCTCCTTCTAGTGCTATACTATGAGATGAGGATTGTTAGTGTGGGTCTATTACGCTTAATTCATGATGAATTGAAGCACAATTTTCCCAATTAAACCTACATCTACCAAACAAGATCATTCAAATTGAAAAGATTAGACTAAGCATTTTAATTGAAACTACAAGTTACAAACTACACAAAAAAAGTTAAATTCCTACTCTAACCCATTTGAAACTTATCCTGTTTTGGAATTGGTGTTGTGTTGATGTGGAACAATGACCCTTTCCCAATCCCATGATTAGTGAGTATGTTTCAGTCGATTCTATGGAAGAAAATTGATGAAACCATTGTGATTGATGTATGAAAACCTGGATTATGCTAAATTGAACATGATGCTTGAGCTAAGTTACCATGATTTTATGATAGAAATGAGCTAATTATGCAATTGCTAAGCTAATCTAAGATAATTCTAAGCTAAAAGATGGAAACCTTAATTCATATAAAAACTAAGATGGATGCATGGAAGCCATTAATGGATGCTCTAAGCTATTGTGCAATTAGAAATAAACTAAACAAGCTAAAATTGAGTAAAAGATGAGTGTGGATGCAAGTAATTTCAACAACATAAGTTTGCAATTGAAAGATGGATCCATTTGTCTCCAAATAGTGTCCTATTTATATGAAAACAAATGAGAAATGGAGGGTTGAGATCAAAAAGTTTATTAATGGTCAAGGATGGAGGAAATAGGAGGCATGGATCATGGATTCTCATCAACGAATGAGAATGCATGATGCAATTTTAATCAAGGGTTCACAATTGCTTCAAACAAACACACTTTTGACCTACTCACACAAGTCAAAGGTGACTTGTTCGAAAGGTTAAAGGTTAAAACTTGCTCAAGAAGCTAAGTGAAAATATCTCTTTTTCAAATGATGGAGGAATAAGAATATTCTTTTGGATTATTGCCATGGGTGAGGATAAAAGGCATTTTGCAAATCAAAAGAAATTCTTAATTGTGCAAAACAGGGATAAGGAATATTCCCTTTTTAGAGGAAAGTTAGTTTAATTGTTAATTAAACAAGGTTTAATCATACAATTAGAGTTTTTTTGGAGAAATTCAAGGGATTTTAATTAAATTAGATGACTTAAGGAAAGGGGGAAAGGTGAAATGATATTTAATTAAATAACTTAGGGTCATTTAATTAAATAAGATGACTTAGTGAATTAAATTAAATTGTTTGATTTATTTAATTTAATGAGATGAAATGTTAGCGTGAAAGGGGGGACTTGATTAAATGAACTAGGTTAATAGATACAAATGATGCAATTAATTAAATAGATAGGCTAATTTAATCAATTAAGAGAAAAGAGGATGGGTTTCGAGAGGAAATGATGTGAGTTAGCCAATGTGATCCATCAAGACATTTTTAAGTGTCTACAATTATATTATATTATATACTATATATACTACATGTATTTTATATAGTATATTATATATTATATACTATACATAGTATATATTATATAATTCACAAGAGAGAGAGAGGGAGATAATTGAGAGAGAAAGATAGAGGGGGGGAGGGACTTGAGAGAGAGAGAGAGGGAGTGAGAGGGATGATAGGGATAGATAATAGCCTATTTTCTAATGTTTTTATACATGTTTCAAGATACTTTTAGATACACTTTTTAAACAATGATCCTACATTATACTATCCTTTCATATCCATTATGCATACTTGAACCTTAAATATGATGAAAAAATTATGGTTATAATATATTAGTATTATATGGTTTATATGAATATATGTTTGGAATGTTGATGGAATGCTATGAGTTATTTGTGATAGTTATTCTTGTGTACATGTTTTATGAAATTAACTTGTTTGTAGCTAAGAGGAACCATAGTGCAACAATTGCAAGATGAACTTGTAGCAACTGGAATGAATGAACACCGAAACAGGGGAGCTCCAGGTTAAGTTGAATGTGATGATTGTTGATTAAAGATACTTAATGAAGGTTGGATGTGCATTATTATAACCAGTTAAATAAATGTTGAAATAGAGGTCTCCTTCACTTATGGAATTTTGAAAAATGGTTGTATGATTGCATTAAATTCTATTTTGATAGAGTTATAGTCATGATTGGATTCTCTTTCCTTTTCAATTATAGGTTGAATAAATCAATCTTAACTCTACACTCTATTATCTGGGAGTGGAGTTAATGATTTCAATTAAGTTGTTACTTTCAATAAAGATTCCCTCAAGTTTGTATATAGTTGTTGGTTGAATCCGTAGGATAGTTAGTTGGTTTTTCTTAGTTTTATGTTATCAGTTATATTCAATTTCAAGACAGGAAATATTTAGAATGATTGAGTACAATCTATGAAATATTTTGTGTAAATCTTCATGAATATGCAATGAATGGAGTTAATCTTATGGAATGCATAGAATCTATTAGTTTGATTTGGGTTTAGTTAAAGTAGGAATAGTTACTTGAACAGTCCACTCAAGGTATTGTTCTTCACTTCATTTTCTAGTTATTTATTTATGTTTAAATAGTTGTTATTAGTTTATCATTGTTTTATGAATCATATGCAAGTTAATTAGAATTTCATCTCTTGCTTATTGTTAATGAATTCTTATGAGTAAGCATGTAATGGTTAACCAGTAGCACTCTGAAGGATAGTTCAACTAAGTCATTAGTTTTATTAAGTTTTCAATTGATACAATATTATTTCATTACTAATAGTTTAGTTATAGTCTAGGATGTAGGTACCCATAGCAACTAGTTCTAGTTCATGCTTTTATTGTTTTTTAGCTTTGTGAATTTCCAACAAGTAGGATAACTTAAGTAGGGTATTTTAGGTAGCTTTGAGTCCATGAAGGCATATATAATGTTGCACAATCATAAGCTTACAAACCTTGGGTTGAAAATTTCATGTGGTATTAAGCAATGTAAAGTGGATTGTTCAGCCAGTTAAACCTCTGAATTGAGTAGGTTCTACCAAGTTTACAATACATTAGCTTAGACTCTACATTTTTTGCATTGTTTATGGGGATTGTGCTATCTTCATAGACCTATTTTTACAATTTTGATAGTTAACTTTTATTTCCAGCATTAGGACTGTTAGACACAATCTTTTTCCAACACCAGAGATATACTAGCATTGTGTAGGACTATTCAATCTAAAGCCATATTCATGTATGTGGAGGCAAAGAGATACCTTGGGTAGGTTCCTTCCCTCTACACACCAGGAAGATATTGAGGAAATTGGTGACTATAGTACTCAAAGTGAAGGCACCACTAAAGAAGAAATTTCCTTCTCACCAACATCTAGCACACACACAAAAGGAACATATCACACCATGGGTATTGCAACAGATGATGATGCTAAATGACCAAAATTTGAGTTCCCCATCCATGAGTAGCAAAGGGCTACAGTGCTAAAGAACATTCCTCCTTTAGCATTACCAGTATTCTGTGGGTTAATGACTGAGGACCTAGATACATTCTTCTTTGAATTTTATGTCCTATGCAAAATTTATGATTATACTTTTGATGCATATATGCTAAATCTTTTCCCTGCCACCCTAAAAGATGTAGCTTTGAGATGGTTCATGGGATTGGGTAAGGATATTGTTCCTGATCGCGACACCATGAAGACACTATTTTTAGAAAAGTATTAGGACTATTGTAGAGGAAATGACAGGAGGAAAGATGATATTTTTAGAATGACACAAAAGGATGATGAGCCCTTAGAAGATTATGTGGATAGATTTCACTTTTATCTAAAGAAAAACCCACAAAATAAGTTGTTTCAAGAGTCTCTCAAGTTAGTTTTTTTATGAGGAGTCAATGATGACTGCATGGATTCCTTCTACCTCATTGGTTAGGGAGATTGTGAAAAAATGATTAGTATGGGATGATTACGCTTGATCCATGAAGAATTGAAGTATAACAAAGCCACTAACGTCAAATCTCAATAGGATCATTCAAATGAAAATTAAAATAAACATTTATCAAAACTAAGCATACTAAACTATGAAAGCTTTAAAATGCCTACTCTAATCCATTTGAAATTTATTTGTTGAGGGAGTGGTATTTTGTTGATGTGGAGTGACAACCCTTTCCCAATCCCATGGATAAATGAGCTTGTCCCAATCAATTTTATTGAGAGAAACTGATGGAACGATTGTGAGATGTGTATGAAAACATGATTTTAATCTAAATGAGTATGATGCAAACTAATTTAACATGATTTTATGCTAAAATGATCTAGATATGCAAATACTAAGCTAATCTAGATGGAGTCTAAACTAAAAAATTCAAACCCTAATTAATCTATAAGCTAAATGGATGCATTATGTGATCATGGAAGCCATTAATGGAATCTTAAAGCTAATTAATGCAATTAAAATAAACTAAAAGGTAAAAAGTGTGCACTAAATATGAGTGTGAGTGTGAGTGATTTTAACAAAAAAACTTTGATGTTAAAATATAGATCCATTTATCTCCAAATAGTGACATATTTATAGGAGAGAAAGTGAGAAATGAATGGTTGAGATCAAAAGTTTCAATCAATGGTCAAGGATGGAAGAAATTGGAGGCATGGATTCTCATTAGTGGATGAGAATTAAAGATGAGATTTTAATCAAGGGTTAACATTCCTTCAAACAAACACACTTTCAACTTGTCCAAGAAGTCACAAATTAACTTGCACAAGAGGTCACAAGTTAACTTGCTCAAGAAGCTAAGTTTGTTGAGAAAAAGGAATATTCCCCTTTTTCAAATGAGTGAGGAGAAAGAATATTCTTTGGAATATTCTCATGGGTGAGGGAAAAGGATAATTTAGTTAATTAAAACTAAATTAAATTGTGCAAAAGGGGAAGGAATATTCCATGGGAATATTCATTTTGGAGGAATGTGCAAAGGAGGAATATTTCCTTACAAGGGGAGAATTAGATTTAATTGATAATTAAACAATATTAATTATGCAATTAGGGGAACTAGAAGAATTAGATGATATTAATTAAATAGAATGATTTAATGAGTGGGGGAAAGGTGGAATGACATTTAATTAAATAATTTAGGGTTATTTAATTAAATAAGAAGATTTAGAGTTTTAAATTAAATAGTTTGATATATTTAATTTAATGAGATGAAATGTTAGTACGAAAGGGGGTGAATTAACTCGATTAAATTAATTAGGTTAATAGATGAAAATGATATAATTAATCAAATAGCTAGGATAATTTAATCAATTAAGCAAAAAGATGATGGGTTTCAAGATGAAATAATGTTAGTATACTTGATTCAAGTGTATGATATCATTTAGGATATTTTTCATTGTCTACATTTTCCCCCTCTTTGAAGCAAGGTGCCCGCTACTTTGGTTCAAAGACCGACACTCTTCAAATGAAAAACTGATGCTTGAATAAAAAATTAAAAAAATATGATTTTTAGATGCTCCACTGTTGCCCCGGTGGAAGGAATAAGTTGGTTCTTTGCCCCCTTGTGAAATCAGGCAGGAATTTTGAATTTTGGGTTGATTTCTCAAGAAAGGTAAAATGTTTCCCCAAGGGTTTAGAAAGGCCCTAGGATGCAAAAAAAATTCCAAAAACACAAAAAATGATGTAAAATAAGGTTCAGTTTGGAAAAATTAGTGAAAATGATGAAATACCCTAGCTTGATGGTTAAATTAGGGTAAAAAACCCTAATTTGTAGCATAAATAGGTGAGGAAGGGTCACTTTAAATTCATTTGTGCATTCACACCTTTAGGATTTCTTACATTTTGATCTCTAACCCTCTGAAGAAATGGCACAATGAGTGCTCCCATGACACATTTCTAACAGGGTTTGAGAGCACCAAAGGCTCCAGGTGCATGACCACCGGTATGTGATTCAAAACTTGATTTGAAATTTGACTTTTAAGTGCATTTAATGAATTTTGAAATTTGAACTTTGGCGGTGTCGTTGTATATCGACACAATTTTTAGAATCGATGACACTATTTTGATTCATAGCAATGTATATCCAAAGTATTTAAATTAAAATCATGATATGCATTGCTAAACACATATGCATCACTATTTCACTCTGGAAAACCCTTATCCTAAATTTCAAATCATAAGTTGCATCACAATTCACATATGTGTCGCTATTTAGAATCTAAAATCCTAATTTTAAATTGGGAACTATGCTATAATTTATAGATGCATCACTATTTGGAATTTGTATTATACTGATTCTATCGTAAATAGTGAGGCTGTTGTAATTTTGGGGGATAAAAACTCCAAAATTAGCTATTTTTTCAAATTTTGATGTTGTACACTTCATGGGTGTAGGAGGTTATCCTACCTTTGATGTCTCGTGAGCATCGATTGACTGTTTTTCTAAGACTTGGTGTTTTATTTGAGTTGCGACAGGAGCACTTGCGGGAGATCAGTTTGTGGTACATTGCGTACATGCTCATCATTTAGATACATTTGGTGATGATGACAATGTTGTGCCAGTGATGGTACAACGAGACCTCATCATTCCACTTACCTACCAATGAGGTTACAATGATGTAGGAGGATGTATGACAAATATTGTGTTTGTTGATACACGGTGAGCATGTGATATACTATGTTGATGTTGGCTATGACACGTGCCATTAGGTACTTGATCATGAGGACATTATTCTAGTCACTTCCCATATTGACCTTGAGATGTACAAAGGTCGAGCATCAACTTTCAGACTGGTCATTCTAGCAATTATCTCAGGCTTGGTTCCTCCAAATCAATGAAGCAAAGGATTTAGTCTAGGATGGGGTCTAGTTTGGCACAAGATGTTATTTTAGAGGACTCAATATGCATGGGGGTTAGTGATGATGACCTCCATCTACCATTATATGCATGACTTTGTATATTTTTATGGTAGGGCGATCGACACAGGAGTTACTCTTCTCCACATTTGGGCTTGGGAGTAGATTGTTGTGCTTGAACTAGTTGTTTAGATGGCATATGTAGAGCCATATGATCCTATTTTTTGCAGATACAGGGGTTCCATCACTTTACAACACATAGGGTAGCTTGGAATTCCATACTAGCACCGAGGGATTAACAAATGACAGTATTCAAATGGTGGCCATGGCTTTAGATGCCAACTTGGTATGATGATGTGTAGGTGTTGTTCTTCACTCGGTAGACTCAATACATGCACAGTCGAGAGCACATGATCATTGAGAGATACCTACTAGATAGGGTTGCTAGATAGTTCAATGAGAGGCAGGATAGGCTTGATGATGCATCCACCACTATCTTTTCCAAGTTAGCCTGGGAGACAACATGGGGTCACACAATCGTAGCCTATTATGTTGTAGAGGGCTTTCATTAGCTAGTTACTAGGCTGTGGGCCTATTATTAGGGATAGGAAGATGCTCAGGTGATTCCTACATATAATGCAAGGTTTAATCCCCCTCATTGATTAAAAGATCCAGTAGGTGCAACTCCAAAAGGGAGATCCGAGAGGGAGGGGTGTAGGCAGAGGTAGAGGGTAGCAAGATGATGGGAAGGGAACAAGTCGAGGCATAGACAAGATGGACAAGATGGCCAACATCAACAGGATGGACAGGTCTCATGGTCACCACCAATGAATCAAAAACCTCCATAGTAGCCATTGATACAACAACAACCCACACATTCACCACCATCGAGGCCAAATCCTCGTGATGTACAAATTCAGTAGTTGTAGATGGTTATAGGTGAGAGGGATCAGGCCAAACAACAAATTTTAGTCATTACTACTGAGAGAGACTAGGCTAGGTAGCAAGTTTAGGCCTTGAGAGCTGAGAGGGACTAGGAGCGTCAACTCAGGAAAACTATTCTTATGCAGTTCGCACAGGAGATTGAGTGACGTTAGTAGCTAAAGACCATGATAATTGTAGCCCAGGGGTGGGTAGTTTCTACCTAATTGTACCGAGAGGTTGTGACTGAGGCTTCTTATTATTGCATGTACTACCATAGGATGTCCTTGAGATGCTTAGACAACTAGATTACTCACAAAGGAGTGGGGCACATCCCCAGCTGAGGATCAACCTGAGAGATAGCCTGGTGAGGGGAGCAACCATTAGGGCTAGCTCATTTGTACATACACTTTTTGATTATTTCCCGATTATTTATATAGAGATACATTCATGGGCTTATTTTTGATAGCCTCATGGATATTTTATTTTTTATCAATATACATACACTGACTCGGATAATGTATTATGAAAATCACCATTTTTTGATATATATATGATACAGATTTGATATGATGTGGGGTGTTTGTTTTATTTCATGTTGTATGGATGTATGAATGCATTTGATGTTGATATGATGTGATATGCTTATATATTTTGATCATGTATGGATGCAATTCTTTTATTTATGCTTATGTGATATGTGATGAAAATCTATGATGCAATGATATGAGATGTAATGATATGGAATGGATGCAATGTTATATTCTTTTTTAGTTATCTTTTTATAATATTCCATGGAATGTATGCAGATGATATGCTTATGTGATGCATATGAAAATGATATGGATGTATTTATTTTTGTGTATTTTTCTTATGGATTTTTATGATGTGAGGATGTATGTATATGGAGGTATGGATGGATAACACAAATGTTTATGCTTATGATATGATAATGTGATGCACATTTATGATATGTATGCAATGATTTAAGATGCTTAGAATAAAAATCTATAGTGTCATTCACAACTTAAATGATAATATTGTGTTTTATGTTATGATTTATGCAATATGTATGTATTTTAATGATTTATGGATGTAGGATGGATGCATTGATGATATTTTTGTTGATTGTCATGATACTTGATTAGCACAGAGAAAAGATAGAAAAATGAGATGATTCGACCATTGATTTTGATGATTGATTCAAAAGAACTAACAAGTCTATGATCTATCGAGGCTTTATTAGATATGGTGATGATAAATGAACGATGATGATGATGATGATTTCATCATATCTTGGGATTGGGATTTTTTCGTCATTCCTTATTGTTTGATATAACACATAAACACAATGCATCAAGCTATTGCTAGCCAGGATGGCATTGTATGTAGTGTAATGGACTTTGACTCTACAAACAGATATGATAGTTCTTGTTCACATCTTGACATACAAAAACCTCATTGGAATGTAAGTTAGAAGCTTAGAATATATTAGACCAAATCATACACAATAGTCAACAATTTACTCTGAAAATTTCCCTACACACAACTAAGAAAGTATACGCCAAGATTATTTTACAAGAATGCCCACAAGAACAAAAAATGAAAGATAATGATCGATGCCCCATCCCTTTATCTCTAAATAATTTTTATGGAAATCATCGAGAGGTCCTTGGAATGGGTCATTAAGATAAATCTTAAGAAAAGATTAAAAAAAAATAGTCAGTGTTATCTATATCTCTTGCCAATTTATTTTTAGCTAAGTTGATTTCTGATACTAATGCTCATCGCAAGAAGGATACATCCTAGGACATGTTGATTAGATGATTTGATTAGGATGAGATGTTTGATAAGCCATTGATATAAAACTCCACTGACTCATTTACCTATGATCTAGACTATAGATTTTGACACTTAGGTTCCTATTATGTGGTCTCACAACATGCCCCATTTTTCCCTTTGGAAAAAGGTGGATCCCTTTTTTTCTTTCTTTCCTCTCTCTTTTGCTTGCTTTGGCATTATTTTGGGGTTTGGTAAAATTGTAGGATTTATTTTCATTTTTCTTGGTCTCTGCTTTAGTCCTCATTTTTTCTTGGATTCAATGTCATGGTCTTTTTATAAAGTTTTATTAGTCTACCACAAATCAAAATCTTAGAGTTATTGCAGAAGTATCAATGACGTTGTATCTTTGATTGGTCCTAGTCCCACCTAGTAAGTCATCACCCAAAGGTTCTCAATCCCGGTGGTTGCGCTTTCCTATATCGAAGTTTGATAGTTGCTTTTCACTTTCTTTAGTAAGAAATCAGAAATTGGAGGTTTTTTTATGAAATGTTTGAATCACTTTTGATCTCTCTTGAACTTGGTTCCTGGTTCCTCTCTTTGCTCCCAATTTTCTTTAAAGCTTGGAGGAAAGTGTCCTAGTTCTCAAAAATATTTCCAAGGTTCAATACTAGATGTTCTCAATCCTAGTGATAACAAATGATCACATATCTTAAAGGATTTTTCCTTGTAGAAATCAAAGTGACACAAGAGTGCCATGTAAGCTTTTTGTGCCATCTTTTCCTCTAGTAGTGAGCTTGCACAAAAACCTAGTTTTTTGTAATTTGAACCCTGATTCATCATGATTGCACCTTTATTTGAGAAATTAATGCATTGCAATAGGTAATTAATGTAGGTGGTGAACAACTCATGTACTTGGCATTACCTCGAGCATGCAGTTGCTTTTATAAAAATCTACTTCGCGTCATACTACAAATTTGCAAAGGATATTGAACGAATGAAACTAATACTGTGGTGCACAAGGAAAGGTAAATTTTTAGAAATTGATAACATAGTTACCGAGGGTTTCAAGGTTTCATTCTAAAAATATTGTCATCATCATCCAAAACCAAGTATGTCTCGAATAACAAAAAATGTGTTAATCATTTTCACTCATGAAAGTCTAAAAAAGATGGTATTTCCCTTTTTTAAAACTGAAATGCCAATTGTTTTAATTTGAATTTAATTGAAAGGTGAATTGAAAGTTCTATAAAAAAATTTAAAAAAATTTGGTTAAATTTAACCCTAACTTTCACACAAGGAACATATTTGAAAATGCAAAACATGTTGACAAAAATGAGTACTTTTGAAGCAAAACTAGAAGATGAATTCAAATGTTGCAATTCACAAGCTATACCAATTGGTGGCATACCTACTGATACTCATATGGGATGGTATTTTGATGTCAAATTCTGAACACAGGTACAACAAGAAAATGCTTCTTAGTGTACAAGGAATGTTATAACTAGTGGGTTACTTTTAGCAGGAGGGTTTCTGCCAACAATGGAGGCCCCTGAATTGGTTATGGAATTTTTAAACCACTACGACCTAGAAAATAGGTTCATTGAGTTCAGGAGTGAAGAACTTATCTTGATCTCTCCAAGAAAATAATTGTATATACATTTGGGCTTCCTACATTTACTCAGATGTACCACATTGATATGAAGGCGGAAGCCAATATCTACCTAAGTTCTGAAGAACACAACAGAGAAATTATGAACACACAGTAGTGCGAAGAGAAGATTACAAAGAAGACGAAACCAATTCAAAAGTATATGTTCAACCTAAACATTCAAGATATCATAACTATGCTAAGTAGGATACCTGGATTATGAGATGCCAATAAATTCAAATTATAGATGTTTTTGATCATATCCAAATTGATGGAAAGTCTTGTGCCCATGTGTTGGGGAAAATTTATTAGTGATAGATTGCACAAAAGAATAAAGGAATTACCAAAGTCCATATGTTTTTATATGTCATCATATGTGATTTATTCCTATGCCTTAAGAGAAAATAAGCAAGGGTTGAAAAGGATTGGTACTTTGGGCAGAGAAGTAGGAAACAGTTTAATATATGCTCATTTACACAAAATTACTATCCATGGATACATAGAGAATTACCAAAGGGTTAATTATGTGTTTTCCATGAAGATGGTTAGGATAATGGAAGGCAAAAAAGATGAAAGATTGTCTTTGGAAGCACAAAGTGTCATTAGACCGATTGGAGGCCAACACATTCAATTTCGCACTTTCACTTACATTAGAGTGGAAGGGTTTGATGGACATCCTTTTATGCTACCCAGTTACCCTACAGATAAAATGGTGTTCCTAGAATTGGTAAGATAGATAAAGCTATCGCACGCTCTTTATATCATGGCTCATAAAAAGGCTTCTTTTAGATTTCATATTGTGATATGGAAATATAAAATTAATGCAATTAGAACAACTAATTTGTGTGAAGAGGAGTTGAAAACGTATAATTTGGAATACTTTCCACTCCAAAGAAAGTATTATGACCCAGAAGGGAACATTTCCAAGAACATAGCTGGTTATTGTACTCATGTCTAGCACCTAGAAGACTATTGGCTAAATTATGAAGATGAGCATAGAGCAAGAAAAAATATATGAAAGATTGTCATTAGAATCTGCAGAGATTCTTAGGATTCATGATATTTTGGATTAGATGGAGGAAGATGATGGTGAAGTGTTGAGTAAAGCTAACAATGAATATGGACTCTATGATGAACATATTCCAGACATGGATTATAAAAGTGAAGAAATAACATCAGTTGAGGAATTCTCTACACCGGTTCTACTACATACTCAACATTGGATAGATGATTTTTCCATCACAAGATAAAAGAAAGAAACAAAGAGAAGAAGATGAGTCTGAGTGTGGGGAACCTTCTAAGAAAAAGAGGAAAGCTGGTAAAGTGGCTACTGGTATACGTATTGAAGAAAGAATCCCTAAGAATCTAAGCCAAGGAGTTACATTAAAACTAGCTAGTAAGTGTAAAAATGTTGAATCAATCAAGGTTAAATCAATAATAAAATCAAAGTGGCATCTTCTTCCATAGCAAAACCAAGGACCGGGCCTACTATTGATGAAGAGGAAAGGGTAAAAGAAAATATCAGAACATAGACAAGGTTTTCATTTTAGAGAGTTACAAAATTATTCACATCTCCCCTTCAGTTAATATGGCTACTGTAAAATAGGCACTAGGAAATACTCATGTGGTTTTGGATGAAGTTTTTGAAGTAGATGAAGCTAAGATTAAGGAAAAAATGGATAAGTGGGGTGCCATGTGGGAATGAGTAAAAGAAAATAAGTATAAAGATAAACCATGGTACAACCAGTAGTGAAAGAAATTCCAAATATAAGGTCAATTCCTATGAACATTAAAGAAGAAGAGTTCATAAAAGGAACACTTGCTTTAGAAGTGAGGAACCTTAATGTGCTTCAAATGGAAACAGGGGAGGCTACAAGAAATATCTTACTAATTATGTGGTTATTGAAGATACCTTTGATTCGTAGCCTTCACTAGGAAATGATCAAAATGAGGTATGTGCAGGATCATCATGGAAAAAATAGGCCCTTAAGTGGCAAAATATTTAGAAAAATCAGAGTTAGGCAACTTGATGTAAAAATTTGAATAACTCATCTATATTATTTGAAATATATGTAAGAATAGAATCTATAGCAAATTGAATGTAGTTTCTAAACTACTAGGTTTATTTTTTAAAAACAAAAATCTATTTGGTGAAATTTTGAAATTTCAATGCAGTAGTACTTAAATTTCAGGGGAAAAATAAGAAGTAGGTGTCTATCTGACCACCCTAACCACAATAAAATGATAATATTTTTTTATAAAATTTTAGATAGAAGTAGAGGACTCATGTCCTGATGTGATGCATATTTTTTTGTAATTGTTTTCCAAGTAAATAATTAATTATGATTTTTTTATTACAAATTTTAAAAAATATTAAAAATTGTATGTCTGACTAGCTCAACTTGGTCAAAACTTCATGAAATTATTTTTTGTTTTTTTAATCCTATAGTATGCGAAGCATAGAATGTGACACATATTTTAGATTCAAAAAATTTGATACCATTTGAAAGCTATAGTTTTTTTCAATCAGTATATCAACCAGGACTTAAGTCGTACTTCAAATAGAAAATGAATAATAATTATTTAAATTAAATTCAAAGCAAAGCATAATTTATATTGGTGGAAAGTTGAGAATCTCCTTAAAAACCCTTTTTGTTTCATCAATTTTGAGTAAAAAAAAAGTTTCCATCCACATGGGCCATCATATCACTTACATATCGCCACTTTTTGGCCCATCATGATCTTACACATACCCAATGATAATGAGTAGCTGTAGCTCTCTAAAAAATCAAAGGAGAACCAGGTTGAAATTGAAAATGAAGAACCTTCACAAGTTTTTGGTGATAAAGTTAGAGATGAGTAAATTCCTGATGTGAAAAGATATAAAGAAGGTGATGTCCTAGGAGCTGATGTTGAACACTTGGCTAGACAAGAAAATACAAGTCTTGAAACTAAAGAGATAGTGTTGAATCCCGATAATATATAATCTATGCTAGAGACTACTGAAGATGTTCCTATTTCAGAGGATGTAATAGATAAATTCAAAGATGTAAGAGAAGAAGTTCCTAAATAGACTGGAAAATAGGAACGAAGAAGTGTTACAAAGGTAGAATGCAATGAAGATGCACTTGATTGGTTAATCAGAGAATTGACTTCCCCAATGGAAGTGGAATTGGTACCTCTAGATCTTTAAAGTTTTATGCAAGAAGTGGAGACTCCTAAACCTAGGCGAAGAGCTAAAATGAAACATGTCTTATAGAAGAATGTAGATGGATGAAGAACAATCCATATAGCTACCCCAATAACAAATAAAAATGGACATGAGATAATGTCCAAGGAGTATAAGATAACAAGTATCAATGTTGGACACTCATACTAGACACAAGAATTAGAATAAATGAAGATGAATTTGGATGCAACTGTTGCCAAGGTACAAAAGAGTAACCATAAGAAAAGAGAGTTGAAAGAATGGGTTGGTAGCCTAGAGAATTTTATAAAGTCATTAACCCAATTTGGCCAAGCACATATTTAATTTCCTCGAAATCTAGTACTTATGTCACAAGAGCAGGTGGATGTCGTTGCAACAATTTTCCATAGGATGAGTGTATTTGAGGAATTGATTGACTAATGGGTAAGGCAAGGAGAATAATTTATTATGAATGCAATTGGGAAATACAAGGAAGCACACCATTAGTTTGAAAAATCTAGAAGATTGGAAGGAGAATACAAATTTTTCCATGAACAAGTTGATGCTGAAAGGAAAAATATAGAAACTCTCATGCAAATAAATGTCTAAGAATTTGTAAGAGAAAATATAATTTTAGAACAATAAATTCCATTATGTGAAAAATAGAAGAAATATTTAAGTTGGGAAGGTGACACATTAATACAATGTATAGAAGGATTTGAAAAAGTCATTGATAAGTGCAATAAGTTGCTTGAAGTGTTAGCACACCAAGATTGCGATCCCCAAACACTAGGACACGAGTGTAAAGAAGCAAAATAATTCAATAAATGGATTGAGAGAATAAATAAAGACCCTATTCAGTATTTAACCTAGGAAGTCATTTATGAGATCATACATTGTAGAAACACTATAGTCAAATATGAAATAGAGAAGTGCAAAGGAATGCCAATATACTCCCGATATCATAAGATTACACTAGGCTCAAGTTTAGTTGGAAGGAAATACAAGGAATTTCAAAAGAGTGAATGCATCAATATTAAATTGTTTTTGAGAGTATCAGCTAAAAGAAAATTAGAGAAAAGCTCCTAGAACTTGAGCTCTAAGTGATATAAGAAAGTACCGAATATCAAATACTGGAAGTGTCACAAATACATTTTTTTGAAATGAATTTTTTGCAGGTTGTTCCCAGTCCTAGTAAAAGTTTCATGTTCATTATTCTAAGGAATATTGATAACCTTGTTTTATGTAAAGTGTTGTGTGTTGGAGTTTGAAGTTGAGAGGTGTTGCTGCTAAAGAAGTCAAAGCTTTGACTTCATCTATGATATTTTTATGAGAACTGGCATGTGCCATGTTCTACATTTTTATTTTCTATTTTTTATTCTCTTGATAGAATTTAAGTTTGAACTCTTGGGACCTTGTTCCAATAAAAGGCCCTTTATCGCTTTACTTTTATTTTTAAGTTTAAAATTTGTGGATGTCGAAAGAGCCAAAACTTCTCTAAGTTTTGTTCTTTTTTCCTTTTTTTCTAAATCATTCTGGACTAAAAACTTGTATGCATATAGAACTTAATCAATATTGAATCCAACTTAATAGCTACCTGTCTCATGTAATTTTTTAGCTAGTTTTGTTAGTTCAGCAGAATAAGACTATATGTTGTGTCATTTAAGGGTGCATACAAAATCTACTCGGTGTCCAAACTAAAATGCCCTTGTTTAAAATCTCACACCATTTTTTGCCTAGCTATGAAGCAATTTGGTGACATATAAAGCAATTTTCTATGATTTGATTAAATCTTGGGTCATGCATGGAGAATAATCAAGAGAAATTTTATTATTTAGTATTTTTTATGCTTTATTTTAGATTAGATGTTCAAAATCTTGAAATTTTTCCAAAAAATAGATGAATGAATGAAAATTTATTGAAAATATTTCATTTTCTATGAAATAGTTGAATGCTTAAAGCTAAATCTACTTAATTGATAGAAAAATTGTTTGATATTCATGAAATATTATTGCAAATCTTTTGATTTCATGAGATTATTTTATGATCAAACTAGAAATCTTGTATCTGATACTTATGATTCTTAATGAAATTGGAGATATTCTTAGTGAAACTAGAGATAACCATAGACCCCTTGAGATTAACAACAATATCAAATCATAACCTAGAGTGAACCTAGTATGGTCAAGACTTGATTACCAGAGCCTTGGGATTAAGCTAAGTCAACCTTTTCCTATTACATAGACACCTTAGGTTGCCCTGATTCCACTCTTTCAAGTAAAGATAGGTTCTTTGTGGTTTGTTTGTGAGAATTTTATCTCCACTATTGCTACAATTGACATCATCATCAACAATAATTGGCTCTAGAAGGAGGGCCTCATTGTTTTTCATTTTTACACTATACCTCAAAATTCTGGAAGTGTAAGTGAAAATTCACAAAATTTGACTATTGTAATACCACCACCACCTCCCATAGTGATGACTTTATTTAATTTAGTGTCACCGATTTAATTTGTTGTCTATAACGATTTACTAAAAAATCTTGACAAGTTGTGTCCTAAGTATTATTTTCACAAAGATGCAGAAGAACATATCAATATCTTTAAGGGTACATGTTTTAGAGCAAGGATTCAACATGAATATGTCGTATGTAGGTTGTTCTTGTATACCTTAAGTGATGAAGTTTACCAGTGGTATATCAACTTGCCTCATAACTCAGTTAGGTAATGGAAAGATATGGAAAGTCAATTTTTGGCCAGATTTTGAACACCAACTAACCCTGCTTTGTTATATCATCAATTTTCTCAAATCAAGAGGTTTGATGGAGAACCTATAATTGCTTTTAATGATAGGTTCTAGAAGGCTTATTCTACATTACAAGCACCTTAGGTAGTGGATAGTTTGTCTGCTATTGCAGTTTATTGTACAACAGTAGATCCTTTAATTGCTATGTTTGTAAAGAAAAGGGTAAATCCTCCCACTACTTTACCCGAAGCCTATATTGAAGCCGTAAGTGTGAATTTAGAAATGAAACACCTCAGAAATGGTAGAAATGGATTGAATAATTATCCAGTCTCGAGTGTGAATGGAGTCCCTTTAAATCATCCCATAACTCCTAATACTTTTTCTTTAGTGGTCCAGAATGGGATATTTCCTCATAATACTTTCTTTCAACCAAAAAATAGTCAAGCTTTAGTCCCTCACCCTGGTCCAACCATCATAGAGTTGCATCCTAATAGAAATTATTTCTTCTCATAAACTTAGGAAATTCAGAATGTTAAAATTCTAGATGATAAGGAAGAAATTAGAGAAATTATAGCTCAACTCAAAAGATTAACCACATAGGTTATGCAATTAAGAAATCAAAACTTTTATTCTCAAAATAGTAATCAAAATTCACAAAGTCAAGTGTATAACGCTCCTAGACCACCTAGACCTTGGAACACATGACCAAATAATGGAGGGACATCGACATCTTTAGATAAAACTAATCCTTTTGATGATAGATCCATATCAAAGGTGAATTTAGTTGACCTTGTGATAAATAATTGGTGTATAATTCATAATACAAATGCTCATATTGAAGTGGATTGTCCACAGTTAAAAAATGCTTTAGATATTTTTCTAGTTGCTACACATTACAATGAATAGTGCGACTCCCATCCTCCTAAAGGAAATGAACTCGTTCTAGTAGGACATGATTCTATTTTGGTTCTTGAAAGTTACGAACGTATCAAACCACCTATTGTTGTCAAAATTTATAGTCATGAATATGAAGGAGATAGCTTAGCCATGAATTTAGAAACATATACATTTCCTTATCAAAATGAAAATGAACCTTAGGAAGAAATTGATGAAACTCATGGTTTTCAACAATATTAGAAAGGACATAATTATAACCTGAGAAGTAACACAAATGGCGGAATTAAATTCAATGGGCCATTGACCAAGTCAATTCTGCCTAATAACTTTAATACTCCACCTATTGATAAATAAGGCAATACTCCAGGGTTATCTAAGGTAGCCTCTCATTATAATTCATTAGATGTTTCACGAAGTGAAAAGGTAGATTTCTTTGATAAAAACAACTTAACTAATTATTTAGTGGAAGAAATGAAAAAGGTAAAAATTATCCTTCCTTTATCAGAATTGCTCAAAACGCCTGTGATTAGGAAAGCTTTCTTAAATACTTTAGAAGATCTTCCAAAGGAGAGAAAATTTAAGGAATCTCAAGTGAAAGATAATTCCATTAAGGAAAAAGAAAAGAACATTAAATTCCTATGGTAGATGCACAAGTAACCTTTTACAAAGGGAAACTAGAATCCCCACCATTTTTATTCACGCTAAGAATATTTGGTAAAAATATTCATTATTGTTCAGTAGACTTTGGAGAGTCTACTAATGTGATGCCTTTTTCCATATGTCAAATGTTAGGATTAACTTTGGGAATTCTTTAAAGAAAGTTACTCAACTTGAAAAAACTGAAGTAAACATAGTCAGGGAGTTAACTAATATTCATATGCAACTAGCATCGGATCCCAAGATTCAATATTACATAGGCATTCAAGTTGTTGAGATACCTGATACTTACAATATGTTATTGAGCATGGATTGGTCAAAGACTTTGAATGGATATATGGCCACAAATTTCTCACATATTTGGTTTCCATGGAAAGGAGTTCCTAAGCAAATCATAATTGAGAGAGAACCACATATGAAATACATGATCACTGGTTATGATCAGAAAAATGAAGTTCTATATATTGATGTAGAACTAGGAGTTTATAAAATACGAAGCTTGAGAGTTAAAATAGAAGTATTTAAATGCAATATTGATAAGAATAATTAGATAACTCCTGGAACCGATGTTTTAATTGAATCAGATTGTGATTCTTTAGAAGAAGAAACTATTCAGAATGATAAATTTTGGAAGAATAATGTTACAGAAGCTCGAAAGAGAAATAAAATTGAAATTTCACTAAATTTTTTTTATTTAAATATTGGTGCAAGTTACACAATTATGCACATTCAGAAGACAGTTGCATGATGTGCTTGGAAATAATTCACAAAATCAAAAACTAGTATTATCTAGAACCTAATAAGATGAAAAGGTCTGAACCAAAAATGTATGGAGACAAAGTCCAAGTTACATAGACTGAAAAGGATAATTTGGAAACTCTTAATAATGGTAAGTTTCAAGTTATGAATGATCAATCCTGGATTCTTAAGTTTGATGGATCCAAATCAAAACAAGGAATTGGAATTGGAGTTAAATTCATCAGCCTACAAGGTAAATCTTTTATTTTTTCTTGTCAATTTTAATTTAAGTGTACTAACAACATGGCATAGTATGAAGCCCTTATTCATGGTTTGATGCTTGCAATCAAGAAGAAAGTCAAAAAATTTAAGGTGTTTGGTGATTTCGAATTGGTAGTTAAGCAAGTTTGGAAACAATACATTTTCCACTATAAGAGATTGTCCAATTACCAACATAGAGTATGGGATCTAATATAATATTTCAATGCATTCAATATTACTCACATTCCAAGAATATTTAATCAGCTTGGCTATTGCTACCAATGCTTTAGAACCTTTAGATGCCTCAAATTTGAGGAGATTTACAGTTGAGATGGTATAGTTACGTTTTGTTCCCAATAATGTTATAAATTTGTAGGTGTTTGAAGATGATCAACACATATTGGAATTAATCACAACTCTTGGTATCTTCAAAGCACAAATAATTGAAGAAATAGATCACCCCAATGGAGAGATTCAAGATGAAGAGTTAGCTCAAGCTAAAGATAATAATATTCTGAAAGGGATAATTGAGTTGGAACGACTATTTGACATCGATTAGATAGTTTGATAGAAATATTTTCCTCAAAGTGATGGATGACAATCCGAGTTATACAATTTTCATACTAAAGAAGATCCTAAGAATGTGCTTATAGGAAAGGTCTATACCAAAGAAGAGAAGACAAATATCGCTCAGGAACTTAGAGATTATTGGAAGGTTATACCACTAAAGCCTAATGCAAAACCTTTCTAACATAAACAACGGCCAGCAAATACACTCTTAGAACCACTAATACAAAAGGAAGTCCAAAAGCTTTTATCATCCAAAATAATATTTCCTATCAGACATTCTACTTGGGTGGAAAATTTGGTACCCATAAGAAAGAAGAATGGAGACATACAGTTGTGCATAGATTTCTAGAATCTTAACAAGGCATCTTAAAAAGATAATTATCCACTACCTTCATTGGAAGAAGTTTTACAAATAGTCAATGGTTCATAGATGTTTTCCTTTTTGGATCTAGATTCTTTGGATATAATCAAGTAATGGTAGTGAAGGAAGATCGGATGAAGACAACATTCACCATGAAGTGGGAAAATTTTTCTTATAGAAGGATGCCATTTGGATTAATAATTGTCCGAGCTTCATTTCA
The DNA here is from genome assembly GCA_007258455.2 of Sequoia sempervirens. Classification (NCBI taxonomy): domain Eukaryota; kingdom Viridiplantae; phylum Streptophyta; class Pinopsida; order Cupressales; family Cupressaceae; genus Sequoia; species Sequoia sempervirens. The sequence continues at coordinate 236,546 of VDFB02266194.1, forward strand.
GAGAGCCATGGATTATTCTTTTCGATATTTGATAGCAAAATGTATTATCATTTACATGGATGACCTCATAGTATTTTCAAAGAACAGGGAGATCATGTTCGAGATCTCAAAGAAATATTGCAAAAATGTGAAACTTATGGAGTTTCATTAAATCCTAAGAAATATATTTTTGGGGTGACTGAAGGTAAACTATTGGGATGTATTATTTTTGAAAGAGGTATTTCAATAAACCTAGACAGAGTGAGCACATTGCTCAAGTTACAACCCTCAAGAAGTAAACAATAATTGAAATCATATTTCAATAAGATCAATTTCATCTACAAATTTATCATCGGATTTTCTGAGATAGTAAAACCACTCAATGATATGTTGAAGAAAGATGCAAAAATAGAGTGGAAAAATGAGGCTAAGCTCGCCTTCAAAAATATAAAAGCTGCAATTACAGAAGCACCGGTAATGGTAAGTCTAGATTATGTTAAACCTTTTTATATTTACTCTTTTTCTTCTGGTCATACTTGTGTAGTAGTACTAACACAGAAGGGTTAGAACAAAGAAGAAAAGTTGATTGCTTTTATGAGTGATCCATTTAAAGTAGAGCTACTATACACAGATGTTGAGAAACAAACCTTTACTTTGGTCAAAGTAGTATGAAAAATTTAGGCATTACATCCTTAAGAGTATAGTCAAAGCTATTGTTTTGTATTCTACAATTAAAATGTTGTTAACACAGAGTGAGCTCTGAGAAAAGAGAGCCAAATGGGTTATGATTTTGCAACAATTTGATTTAGAAAGTATACCCATGAAACTGGTTCAACAACAAGCTTTGGCCAAATCTATTGTAAAAATAGATCCTCAAATCTCTAGTCAAAAATATACTTTGGATGTACAAGATCAAGAAGATTGGTATTCATACATATGGCATCATTTAGTCAGCCATACTTGCCCCAATCATATACAAAGAAATCAAAGAAGATCTCTTACGATAAAATCACAAAGTTACATGATCAAAGGAGGAGCTCTATTCTGAAGAAATCATGAAGGAATTTATTTGAGATGTTTGAATAAAACATAAGTAAATGAAGTGTTGCAAAAATTGCATGATAAGTTTAGAACAGCTCACAGAGCACCTTTACCTATTGCACACCTCATTTCGAGAGTTGGTTATTACTGGCCAATGATTTTTAAAGATACATATGAACATGTGAAACACTATAATACATGTCAAAATGCAACAAAGGAAGATTCAATGCTCAACCATTACAACCAGTGATGGAGATGCACCCTTTTTCACAATGGGGACTAGATTTCATTGGAACTATCAATCCTCCATCATTTGTAGGTTATAGGTTTATATTAACTGCTACAGATTATTGCACCAAATGGATTGAAGCATGTCCTAAAAAATAATGCACCACAGAGGTAGTAATCAAAATTTTGGATGAAAATCTTATTACCAAGTTTGGAGTACCATACACACTAGTATGTGATAATGACCTTGCTTTTTCTTCATTAATTTTTTTCAATTGGGAATTTGAATACAGTATAACATTAAAATTTTCATCTAACTATTATCCATAGGGAAATGGATTAGAAAAGCCATCAAATAAAAATATGTTGGATATAATTAAAAAATGGTCAAAAATAATCCTAGAGAATGGAATTCTTTATTGAAATTCACCATTTGGGTAGATCGTACTAGGATGAAATTCACGTTGGTAAATTCTCCTCACCACTTAGTTTATGGGGTAGACCCCATATTTCCGATAAATATGAAAATCCTTACTTGGTTATTTACTTAGGAATACATTGGATTAAATGATCAAACTGAAGCCTATTTGTTGCAATTAATGCATTTGGATGAGAAATGTATCCATGGTATAGAACATTTTTCTAGGAATCAATCTATGGTAAAATGATGGGTTGACAAAAGGGCTAGATTATTTTTTTTTAGAATATCTAACTTAGTCGTGTACTGGAACAAATCCCACAAACAAAAAAGGTGGGCATGGTAAGTTTGACAAGTTGTGGACAGGTCCTTATCAAGTTTCTAAAATTTTAGGTGATAGCACCTATAAGCTGAATTCTTTGATTGGTGAAGGCATCCCATTGCTTGTCAACGGATAGTTTCTAAAGCATTATTTCCAGTCATAGTTTTGTAAATAATTTTTGTAGATACTTGTTTTTGTTGTTTCTTTGTAAATAGTTGTTAGTTGCTTTTATTTTGTTTTCTTTTTTTAGGTGTTGCGTCATTATTCTATATAGCAGTTGGAAATTTTTGAAGGTGAACAGGGTAATAGAACATCAATTCTAGAAATTCAATCTATGTTTTGACTGGAATTAGTCCTTTAATTATAAATAATTGGAGAATTATTTGGTTCTTTTTACTCTAGTTAGCATAAATCATTCAGTTGATATTGAGCTACAAATGCACATATTTTAAAATCATTCTACTGAAATATGAGATAGCAGTTATTTGCATTGAGTGAAAAATCAAAAGGCTACCTTTTGCTACCATTGTAACTCCCAACCTGGTAGCGAGCTTCATTGCTTGCAATTTGAAATGAGCTATCATTGAAATATCAAAAAAAGTTGAAATGAGCTATAAAATAAATATCAAAAGAAATAAATCAACTGTTTAGGCTATCCAAATATCTCTATTGGAGCTATAGATGCTTGACTGGTAGTAGAGCTATGTTTGGGGGAATTACAAAGATAACCTTTTCAAGGCTATAGAAACCTGACTGGTAGCAAGGTTTTATCCATGGTTGGCTTAAAAGGGAACTACCAAATTATGTAGGTCAATGCAAATAATTGCTATGCTCTAAGTTTGTTGTGGAAGTAATCAATTGCACACACATGAGCTCGATAATACTTAATCTTGTATGCTAGCTAAAGTGGAATTGGAATATCGGAATGAAGATCTAACTATTTATAATTAGAAGAATAAAAAGGGTTGAAGCATGGTTATTAGATCCAAAATTGACTTTATATTGTTTTGTTTAGTTTTGTTGGTTGCTAGTTGTTGTGTGGTCTCATAACATGCACAATTTTTCCCCTTGGTAAAATTTAGACCCCTTTTTTTCTTTCTTTCCTCTCACTTTTGCTTTCTTTGGCATTGTTCTAGGGGTCAATAAAATTGCAAGCTTTATTTTCAATTTGCTTGGTCTCTGCTTTAGTCCTTGTTCTTTCTTGGATTCGATGTCACAGTCTTTTTATAAAGTTTTATGAGTCTACCAGAAACTAGAATCTCAGATTTATTGTGGTTGCATCAAGGATGTTGTATCTTTGATCGGTCCTAGTCTCTCTTGGTAATTCATCACCCAAAGGTTCTCAATCCCAGTGGTTGTGCTTTCCTGTATCAGAGTACGATAGTTTCTTTTCACTTTCTTTAGTCAGAAATTGGAAACCAGAGGTTCTATTATGAAATATTTGAATCACTTTTGATCTATCTTGAATCCAGTTCCTGGTTCCTCTCTTTGCTCCTGGTTTTCTTTAAAGGTTGGAAGTAAGTATCCCAGTTCTCGATAATCTTTCCAAGGTTCGGTATTGGATATTCTAAATCTCAATGATCACACATGATCATGTATCTTAAAGGATTTTTCCTCACAAAAATAAAAGTGACACAAGAGTGTCATGTAATCTTTTCACATCGTCTTTTCCTCTAGTAGTGAGCCCACATAGAAACCTAGGTGTTCATAATTTGAACCCTAATTCATCATGATTACACCTTTATTTGAGAAATCAATGCATTGTAACAAGTAATAAATGAAGGTGGTGAACTACTCATGTACTTATCATTATCTTGAGCATGCAACTACTTTCAAAACACTCTACTTCATGTCATACTTGCAAAAGACATTGAATGAACAAAACTAATACTATGGCACACAAGGAAAGGTAAATTTTGAGAAACTAATAACACAGTTACTGAGGTTTTCAAGGTTGCATTCTGAAAATATTGTCGTCATTAGCAAAAACTAGGTATGTCTTGAATAACAAAAATATTTTTTTATCATTTTCACGCATGAAAGTCTTGTATAGATGGTATTTCCATTTTTAAAACTGAAGTGCCAATTATTTTGATTTGAATTTAACTGAAAGGTGAATTTAAAGTTTTATAATTTGTTTAAAAAAACTAGATAAATTTAACCCTAACTTGCACACAAGGCACATATTTGAAAATGCAAAACACACCGACAAAAATGAGTACTTCTAGAGCAAAACTAGAAGATGAATTCAAATACTGCAATTCATAAGCTATACAAATTGGTGGGAGAGCTATTGATACTCATATGGGATGGTCTTCTAATGTCAAATTTTGCACACATGCACAACAAGAAAATGCTTCTCATTGTACAAGGAATGTTATAGCCAGTGGGTTACTTTAAGCATGAGGGTTTCCACTAGCAATGGAGGCTCCTGAATTGGTTATGGAATGTTTAAACCACTATGACCCAAAAAAAAGATTCATTGAGAAGGAGGGAATAACTTACACAAATCTATTTGAGAAAGGAATTGTATATACATTTTGGCTTCCTACATTTACTTAGATGTACCACATTGATATGAAGGCGAAATCCAAAACCTACCTGAGTGCCAAAAAACACAACAAAGAAATTATGAACACACAGTGGTACTGGGAGTAGATTACAAAGTAGATGAAACCAATTCTAAGGTATATCTTCAATCTAGATGTTCAAGATATCATAACTATGCTAAGTAGGATAGCTGGACTACGAGATGCTAGTAAATTTGAATCATGGATGTTTGTGATCATATCCAAATTGATGGAAAGTACCGTGCTAATGCATTGGAGAAAATTTATTAGCGACCAATTGAATGAATAGATAAAGGAATTTCCAAAGTCCATATGTTTTTATATGTCATAATATGTGATTTATTCTTATGCCTTAAGGGAAAATAAGAAAGGGTTGAAAAGGATTGGTACTCTGGGAAGAGAAGTAGGAAACTGTTTAATATATGCTCATTTACCCCAAATTACTATCCATGGATACAAGGAGCATTACTAAAGGGTTAATGATGTGTTTTCCATGAAGCTGGTCAAAACAATGGAAGGAGACAAAGCCAAAAGATTGTCTTTGGAAGCACAAAGTGTCATTAGACTGATTGGAGGCTGGTACATTTAGTTTCCCACTTTCACTTACACTTGAGTGGAAGGGTTTGATGGACATCATTTCATGTTGCCCATGTACCCTACAGATAAAATGGTATTACTAGAATTGGTAAGACAATTAAAGTCATCCCAAGATCTTTATAGCATGGCTCATAAAAATGTTTCTTTCAGATTTCCTATTGTGATGGGGAATTATAAATGCAATAAATTAGAACTGATTTGTGTGAAGAGGAGTTAAAAACATATAAATTGGAATATTTTCCACTCCAAAGAAAGTATCATGAACCAGAAGGTAACATTTCCAAGAACATAGCTGGTTATTGTGCTCGTGTCTAGCATCTAGAAGATTGTTTCCTAAATTGTGAAGATGAGCACAAAGTAAGAAAAAAAATGAAAGACTGTCATTAAAATCTACACACATTCTTAGGATTCATGATATTCTAAATTAGATGGAGGAAGATGATGGCAAAGTGTTGAGTAAAGCTTACAATGAAGATAGGGTCTATGATGAACCTATTCCAAAGCTAGATTATAAAAGTGAAGAAATAACATTAGTTAAGGAATTCTCTGCACCAGTTTTACTACATACTCAACATTGGATAGATGATTTTTGTAAAGTTTTAAGAGAAAATGGAATAAGACCCACATACTCACAAGATAAAAGAAAGAAACAAAGAGAAGAAGATGAGTCCGAGTGTGGGGAAACCTACTAAGAAAAAGAGGAAAGTTGGTAAAGAAGTTGCTACTATACATATTGAAGAAAGAACCCCTAAGGCTCCAAGCCAAGAAGTTTCATTAAAACTAGTTGGTAAGCATAAAGATGTTGAATCAAGCAAGGTTAAATAAAAAGTAAAACCAAAAGTGGCATCTTCTTCCACAGTAAAACCAAGGACCAATCCTACTATTCATGAAGAGGTAGGGGTAATAGAAAATACATGTACAAAGACTAGGTTTGCATCTCAAGGAGCTGCAGCATTATTCACTTCTCCCCCTTCAGTTAATATGGCTAATGTAAAATAGGCACTAAGAAATACTCCTGTGGTTTTGGATGAAGTTTCTGAAGCAAATAAAGCTAAGATTAAAGAAAAAAAGGATAAGTGGGGCTCCATGTGGGAACGAGTAAAAGAAAATAAGTCTAAATATAAACCCATGGTATAGCTAGTGGTGGAAGAAATTCCCAATACAAGGTCAATTCCTATGAATGTAAAGGAACACTCACTTTAGAAGCGAGGAACCCTGATGTTCTTGAAATAGAAATTGGGGAAACTACATGAAAAAATCATACTAATGATGTGGTTAGTGAAGATAACTTTGATTCCAAGCCTTTCCTAGGTAATGATCAAAATGATAATGAGAAACCATAGGTCTCCAAAAAATCAGAGGACTAGGTTGAAATTGAAAATGAAGAACCTTCACAAGTTTCAGGTGATAAGGTTAGAGATGAGGAAAATCGTAATGTGAGAGGATATAAAGAAGGTGATGTCCTAGGAGCTAATGTTGAGCACCTACCTAGACAGGAAAATACAAGTCTTGAAACTGAAGAGATAGTGTTGAACCTCGATAATCCAGAATCTACGCAAGAGACTACTGAAGGTGTTCTTATTTCAGAGGAGGTAACATATAAAGTTGAATATGTAATAGAAGAAGTTCATAAATATATTGGAAATCAAGAACAAAGAAGTTTTATAGAGGTAGAACGCGATGAAGATGCATCTGATTGGTTAATCAGAGAATTTACTTCCCCAATGGAAGTGGAATTTGTACCTCTGGATCTTAAAAGTTTTATGCAAGAAGCTGAGACTCCTAATCTTAGGTGAAGAGCTAAAATGAAACATGTCTTATAAAAGAATATAGATGGCGGTAGAACAATCCATATAGCTACCCTAGTAGCAAATAAAAATAGACATGAGATAATGCCTAAGGAGTATAAGATAACAAGTATCAATGTTGGACACTCATCCTAGACACGAGAATTAGAAGAAATGAAGATGAATTTGGATGAAATTATTGCCATGGTATAGAAGAGTAAAAAAAAGAAAAGAGAGTTGAAAGAATGGGTTGCTAGCCTAGAGAATTTTGTAAATTCATTAACCTAATCTGGCCAAGCGCCACAAACTGAATTGCCTCGGAATCTAGTACTTATGCCACAAGAGCAAGTGGATTCCATTGCATCAATTCTCCATAGGATGAATGTATTTGAGGAATGGATTGAGTATTGGGTAAGTCAAGGAGAAAAATTTATTATGGATGCAATTGGGAAATAAAAGGAATCACACTGTTGGTTTGATAAATCCATAAGATTGGAAGGAGAATGTAGATTTTTCCAGGAACGGGTTGATGTTGAAAGGAAAAATATAGAAACTCTTGTGCAAATAGATGTCCAAGAATCCATAAGAGAAAATAAAATTTTAGAACAAGAAATTCTATTATGCGAAAAATGGAAGAAACAGTTAATTTGGGAAGGTGACACATTTTAATATAATGTATAGATGGATTTGAAAAAATCACCGATAAGTGCAGTAAGTTGCTTGATAAAGATCAAGATTTTATTGAAGTTTTAGCCCATCAAGATTGTGATCCCTGGACACTAGGAAAGGAGGGTAAAGAAGCAAAATATTTCAAGAAATGGATTGAGAGAATGAATAAATACCAGGGCTATTTAATTGTTAACCTGGGAAGTCATTGACGAGATCATACATTGCAGAAACACTATAGTCAAATATGAAACAAAGAAGGTGCAAAGGAATGCCAATATACTCCAGATATCAGAAGATTACACTAGGCTCAAGTTTAGTTGGAAGGAAATACAGGGAATTTGAAAAGAGTGAATGCATCAAATATTAAATGCTTTCTAGAGTACAGGTAAAGAAAAATGGAGAAAAGATCCCAAAACCTAAGCTCTAAGTGATACAAGAAAGTACTAGATATTGGATACCAGAAGTGTCACAAAGACATTTTCTTGAAATTTATTTTTTGTAGGTTGTTCTCGGTCCTGGTAAGAGTTTCTTGTCTAGTATTCTAAGGAATACTAATAGCCTTGTTTTGTGCAGAGTCTTGCACACTAGAGTTTGAAATTGAGAGGTGTTGTTGTTGAAGTAGTCAAAGCTTTGACTTCGTCTAGAAGATTCTGATGATAACTGACATGTGCCACGTGCTAGATTTTGATTTGGTATTTCTGATTCCCTTGATAGACTTTAAGTTTGAACTCTTGGGGAATTGTTCCTATAAAAGGCCATTTATTGCTTTACTTTTCATTTTAAGTTTAGAATTTGTGGATGTTGGAAGAGCCAAAACTTCTCTACGTTTTATTCCTTTTTCTTATTTTCTAAATCATTCCAAACTAAAAACTTGTATGAACATAAAACTTAATCAATATTGAAGCAAATTTGATAGCTGCCTATCTCATGCAATTTTGTAGCTAGTTTTGTTAGTTCAATTGAACAAGACTATATGTTGTGCCATTTAAGGGTGTATATAGAACCTACTCAGTGTCCAAACTAAAACCCCCTTCTTTAAAACCTTGAACTATTTTATGCCTAGCTATGAAGCAATCTAGTGATGGTTAAAGTGGTTTTCTTTTATTTGATTAAATCTTGGGGCATGTGTGGAGAATAACTAGGAGAATTTTTATTTTTTAGTATTTTTAATGTTTTAGTTTATATTTAATGTTTAAATTTCTGATAATGTTCCAAAAAATACATGAATGAATGGAAATTTATTGAAAATCTTTCATTTTCTATGAAATTGTTGAATGGTTAAATCTAAATCTTCTTAAGTAATAGAAAAATTATTTGATGTTCATGAAATATTATTGCAAATATTTTGATTTCATGAGATTATTTTATGATCAAACTAGAAATCTTGTATTTGATGCTTATGATTCTTAATGAAATTGGAGATGTTCTTAATGAAACTAAAGATAGCGATAGACCCCTTGAGATTAACAACAATATCACATCATACCCTAGAGTTAACCTAGTATGGTCAAGACCTAACTACCAGAGCCTTGGGATTAAGCTAAGTCAACATTTTCCTATTACATGGACACCTTAGGTTTCCCTCATTCTATATTTCAAGTAAAGATAAGTTCTTCATGGTTTTTCTATGAGGATTTTATCTACACTGTTGCTGAGAGTGACATTCTCATCAACAGTTCCTACTTTATGACTTGTGATACTTGCTTTCTATTTTTTTTCCAAAAGGTTGAAGGTGGCGATTGATTTGTTATGGGTGAATTTTATTGCAGGTGAAAGCGAAATGGGATGGATGGTTTTGGATTTTCTAGAATACTTCAATGTTTTGTGTATTTTGAAAAAAAATTGAGGCTATTTTTGGTTATTTTTGAAAGTTTATGTGGATGTTTTGGTTTTCGATTATTTGAGGCTATTTAGGGTTTTCTGAAGTTTTTTTAATGTTTTTGTATTTTCAATTTTCAAATGTTTTTGGGGTTTTCTGAGTTTTTTGAATTTTTTGGGATTTTTTGAGTTTTGACCAAGAACCTAACCTAAAACACCTATCCTAGGGATCTCGGGGGCTAATCAAATATTAGCCTTGCATACGTTATACACATAGAGACCACATAGTTCAACTTACTTGACTTATTAAAGATGAGATATGAACATTTGATGGACTACTAGTTTATTATGATAGAATCCTAAAACACTGATGTAGGGTGTCTCGGGGGCACATCGATGATGGCCTTTCCTATGTTCAATCTCAGAGACAACGTAGTTTGACAAGGTTCTTTTATTTGGATTTTCAATGTTTGACCTTTTTAGGTATTTTGATGTTTTTTGGATGTTTTGTATTTTTCCTTTCCAATTTTTCAAATATTTTTGGATTTTAGTTGTATAGGATTTTGCAAATGTTTTTGGATTTTCTAATGAACATTTTATGATTTTTTTTTTTTTTATAACCTTATGATATACAAGAACTCGATCTGATCCATAACGAATTTCCCCCAGTGTGAGATGATAGACTAACTTGATATAGGTAGGACAAACTAACCTTAGGAATATATCAAGTAGTACTAAAGGGATGTGATACTTCACAATATCAATCTATGATAAGGATGTGGATAGGTGATGGAATAAATAGGATGAGTGATGCGATGGATGGATGTGATGCCAAGAATGATATGATAAAAATCCAAAGAATAGATGGAGGTGCTTTATTTACTCGAGGCACCTGTTTTCCAGGTTTTCACCAAGGTACTTTCTTAAAGTGCCACTAAAGTGGTTTTCACTAGAGGAAGGTTTTTTTCTTTACTATTTTCAATCCTTTTTCCCATTTTTTTGGATTTTGATCATTTTTTATTTTTTTGTATTTTTAGATTCATACCCTTCAAGACTTAGGCATAAATTTTTTTAAGATGCAAGCTATTGGTTGATTCCTACAAGGGTTCACCTTCAGGTGTTGACAATTGATATGGTCCTGATCCATAACTTGTTGTGATGACAAAGGGACCTAGCCAGTTAGGCTCAAACTTTCCTTTGCTATCCTGATCTAGAAGGTTTTTCTAATTTTTCTTTAGTACAAGATCCCCAACTTGGAAAGACTGACATTTGATCTTCTTGTTATAGCTTCATTTCAGCTGGTTTTGATATACTTGCAAGTGATTAAGGGTGTCAAGATGATCCTCATCCAAGAACTCTAGCTCATTCAACCGAGATAATCGATACTCTTCATTAGTGATTAAGTTTTGTAGTGACACTCGCAGTGATGGAAGCTCGACCTCAATAGGCAAGATGGCTTCTGATCTAGGATGATCCCACAATACTGGTTTACAATTTTTGGCCAAATTGGACACTAAATTGATTTTTTCTAACTAAATCTTCACTTTTAGACACCTATAGCCTCTAAACCATGAGGAATTTGAAGATTATGCAAACTAGTGATTTGTGAAATTTTGTCTATAGATTCTAAATATATTTTTTTCAAAAAATTTGCAATCAGTTTGCACTTCTTTTTCCATCTCCTTTGAAACTATTTTTTTCCAATAAACACCATTTTTAAGGAGTGGCGCTCACCGTATAACACAATTTTTTTTCCATGAAGGATAAAATTCTATTTTTTTTGAATTTAGATTTGTAACTACGATATCTAGTGCTTTCAATTGGTTTCATAGTGTTTTATTGAATATTTTTTCCTTAATCAAGTTTCAAAGTCAAACCAATTACAATTCAGACATAGGTGGATCGTATAACACAAATTTTTTTGTATGTATCAAAATTCAATTTATTTATTTTGTTGGATAAAGGACTTCAATATCTAGTGCACTCATATTTTTATTTTAAAAAAAATGATCATATTCTATTTTTCCATATGTGTAGAACAAAGATCTTGATTTTCGGTGAAAAACCTAAATTCACAAGAAATAAAAAATAAATATAATAATTTAATTTAATTTAATTAAAATCATACTTTTTTGGAAGATTATAATAAGGACTACATACTTACAATTTTTTTTTTTAATGAATTCATTTGATCCCTCAAAAGGTAAATCAAAAGTGGTTTTTTATCAACATTTTGATAGGTGTAAAGGAGAATTGTTATAGGTATGGTTTAAAACTAGCGGGGTTCTATCCAAGGGGGCTTGGTATAAGGTGGCTTGATCAAACCCTCTTCAATTAGAATCCTTTAAATGGAACTTTTCAAGGCTTAAATCATTATATTTTCTAAAAACATGTGATTTCAGCAAAAATCAGGATCTCCCAGAAAGTGTAAACCATTATTGTCACAGCACCCTCCATAGACCAAGGAGAAAGGGGTTACACCTATTGGTATGTAGATACTAGTTCAATAGGCCCAAAGAGTGGGATTCAACTGTAGATGCCAGTTACGGACAACTTCATTGACCATTTTCTTTAGGATCTTTAGAATGGTCTTGTTCATAGCCTCAACTTGACCATTTCCCTAGGGGTAATATGGGGTAGAGAATCAGTGTTGTATGTTGAATTTTTGAAATAGCCCTTTCACATCCTAATTCTTGAAGGGTGTTCCATTATCTGATATGAGGGTTTGCAAAACAGCATAACAAAATATTAGGTAATTCACGATAAACTTAGAAATTTTATTTCTCATTATGTAGGTCATAGGAATGGCTTCAACCCACTTAGTAAAGTACTCAATGGTTGTTATGATAAAATTGTGGCCATTAGATGAGGTCAGGGTAATATTTCCTATGAGGTCAAGCCCCCACTATGAGAAAGGCCAAGGTGTGACCATTGGTTGTAACTCTTGAGATGGAGCATGAATCAGATCTCCATGCTATTGACATTAGACACACTTTTACACATATTGATGAGCTTCTCTTTCCATGGTTGACCAGTAGTGCCCCATCCTTAATATTTTCTTAGCTAAATTTGTACCAATAGAATGGGAACCACATATGCCATCGTGTACTTATGTTAAAACAGTCAAGACTTCCTCTTGGTTAATACATCATATTAATGTTCCTTCAATGCTTAAGTGGTAAATGGTATCACCTAGGATTATGAATCAAAATGCCTTTTTAACAAAGGTTTTTAAAGGTTGGAGGTGATATTGGATGGGAGGGTTCCTCTACTTAGGTAGGTAAAGATTTCATGATGCCATGGGGATCCAAGACCAATCAATGACACACATGAATTCAAGTTTTGAGATTTTAAAATTTGGTACGAGAAGTTGTTCTACCAAGAATTCACATTGCAAGATGTTGTTCGACATGTCTAATAGTGACCCGATTGTTTCCATAGCATCCGTTGCTTTGTTGTTCATGTTAGGAATTTACTAAAAAAATATATCTATGAAAATGTCCTTGAGACTTTCTACCATCTTCTTGTAAGGAGTAAGCTTGTCATCTTTAGTTTGATAGTCATCATCAACTTGGTTGATAACCAGTTGTGAGTCGCCATAGACTTTTATTTCCTATACCTATGATTGAACTATATCCTTACACCAATGATTAGGGATTTGTACTAAAAAATGTTGTTAGTACATGGAAATGATATCCTATATGACTTTGGTATGTAATCACCTTGAGGGGTGATGAAGAGAATACTCGCTCTTGATCGATGTTGGGTGAATGATCCATCAAAGTAAATTTTCCACTTATTTGTGAGATTGACAAGGAACACCAATTCATTAGGGAATTCAGATATCAATGGGTTCTCAACATAGATAGGTTCCTCTACTAGTTGGTATGTGATCACTTTTCCTTTAATTACCTTGTGCTCCATATAATCTATGTCAAATTTAGTCAAGATCATTACCCATTTGGAAATTCACCAAGTGAGAATTGCTTTGGATAATAGGTATTTCAATGGATCAATCTTTGCAAAGAGTTTGATTTGATGTGACATGTAGTGTCTAAAATTTTGTGAAGAAAAAAATAATGCTAAGTAGGCTTTCTCAATGGATGAATAGTTCATTTCATAGCCCACCAAGGTCCTACTGATGTAGTATGTAGCTCTTTCCTTCTTGTTTTCATCATGTTGTGCTAGAAGAGCACCTAGTGTTGTTGATGTCACTGAGATATATAGGATCAATGGTTTGTTTGGTATTGGTGGCATGATCACTAGAGGTGTTAATAGATATTCCTTAATCTATTGGAAAGATTTGTCACACTTCTCATCCCACTTGTAAGTTATTCCTTTATGGAGAAGATGCAAAAAGGGTGGATTTTGTCTGATAGTTGTGCTATGAACCTCCTGATGGACTATAATCTTCCTTGTAATAATCTCATCTACTTTAATGTTTGTGGTAGTTCCATGTCTAGGACATATTTTACCTTTTTTGGGTCATTTTATATCCCTATTTGTGAGATGATATAGCCGAGAAGTTTCCTTGATGTAACCCCAAAGACACTTTTTTGGATTTAGCCTTACTTTGTATTCTTCTAGTCTATTGAAGATGGGTCCTAAGACTTCGATGTGTTCACATATTTTCTTTGATTTTTCTAAAATATCATCCACATAATCTTCAATTATTTTGTGGATCATGTCATGAAAGATGAGGGTCATTTCTCTCTAATAAGTTTCTCCTACATTCTTTAGCTCAAACAACATCATGTTCTAGCAGTATGTCCCCCATGGACAAGTAAATACAGTTTCGTGTTGTTCCTCCTTAGTGATCATGATTTGATTATAGCTTGAAAAATCATCCATGAGTGATAGAATTTCATGCCTAGCTATTAAGTCCACTATGATGTCGATGTTAGGAAGAGGGAAATCATCCTTCAAACATGCCTTGTTTAAATCTATGAAATCAGTGCATATTCTAATTCCCCCAATGGGTTTTGAGACTGGTACTAGGATTGAAACTGATGTAGAGCAAGAGGATTCACAATTCAACAAACTAAAAACGTCTTTAGAGGCATACAACTTTAAAAAAAAACTCTTCATTATTGATTATCAAATGTGACTGACATAGGACTGTATCTACAGAACAGTCTTCAAAGTACACTAAAAAATTATTCTTTTTCCAAACCCAATCAGAAAAGGGTTCCAAATGCACCATTACACCCTTTCAAAATAACAACATACCAAGAGGACTCACATACAATTGGAAAAACTCATTAAGTCACTAAAGAACACTATTTTTTCCAGATTTTTCCCAAAAAACAGACCTAGGGCATCATTTTTCTCCCTCCAAACTTTATGCTTCAATATAAAACCAATTGGAACATTGAAAAGACTGGGAAAACTAACATTTCACAAAGATTTAGAATTTTACCATGGTGGAATGGGATTTTATCACCAATTTTGTGTCAAAACCCTTGTTTGCTGGAATTTCAAACCCACTTTCAGTAATTTGTTCATATCTCCCTTTATATTTGATGAAATAACCTCAAACCAACACCAAAAGAAATATAACTCATGCCTCTATCCAAACATATAAGATTTAGTACATTTCAAGGTTGTACCTGCATGTACAATTCGCTGCTATAGGACTGTTATAGTGAAAATCTGGAAATTGCAGCCACTAAAACCTTCATAACTTTCATTCTACTCCATGAAAATGAATGAAATAAAAACCAAAACAAAGTAGAATCTTATTTCTATCATTAAAAATTACTGTTCCTTCATAATAATTCCATACATTTCCGTACAAGATCATATATTCACATTTTATCAGAAAAAACACAGAAATTTGCATGAAAAATAGGTTTTTCTCATTGATCTATCCATCATTTACATCCCTCTCCCCCTACCTCGACTTGTGAGAGGCTTATTTATGCCTTGAAAACAAAACTAACTCATAACAAATTCCTACAACTAATTCTAACTTCCACCTAACTAATGAACTTATCATTTACTCTCTTTTGCCTTTACAACAAGGTTTACAAGGTTTGCGTTTTTCCACCTTTTGAATAACTTATACTATTTCCTATCAAATGATTAAAATGGTCTTGAAAGACCTTATCTAATGATACCTAGGAACTTTTAACTACTGATTACAATTTTTTCCTCATGGAGGCATGTGATCAAATAGGTGCTCTTGCACTAGAAACCCACTCAGGATAATCTATTGGTTGAATAAATCCAACGTCAAGAAGCTTTTGTAACTCAAGTTTGACCAAGAATGCTATCTAAGGGTGCATCTTCCCTAACTTTTTCTTTACTGGTTTGACTTCAAGATAGATGACTAGATGATGCACTACCACTTCTGGATCAATATGACCATGCAAAGTTATATTTGTGCTATTTCAGGAATACTACCAGGTTCTTCCATCCTTCATCTAACAAGGATTCAATATAAAAAGTGATCTTGGGTGCTTCTTCTATTCCTACATTGACTGGAGTGGCTTTTTCTGCTAAGACTATTGATTTATGTGGATATATTGCACTAAGAGGGAGATTGAATCCCTCATCCTTGGGCACCTCAGAGAGGTTTTCACTAGTGAAAAAATTAGTGGAAAATCTTCACCAATTGGAAAATAATTGAAATTGGGACCTCCAAAAATAGCAAATAGTACAAGCTAAAAAGGAGACTGAATCGCCAAGTTTTTACAAAAAATTAATTTTGTCTCGATTAATTCGCCTATGCATTATTTTTAAACTAATAAATTGGATTTGATTCACCATGTTAACAATGTATCATTAGAATGGATTCACCAATAGTTTATAATGTAATTACAAATAATAATTATATTCACCAGTAATATTATATTCCTACCATTAATTTTGGGGCAATATCGCCACTAATAATAAATTACCATTTAATTTTAGGGATATTTTATCCTTGAATATGGCTTTTATTTATTTCTATCGAATCATTAATTAGCTTTTTAATTAGATGATTGTAGGTTGATTTTGGGACCTATATGCACATGCCTTTTAAAAGGCTTGTTGAGGCTCAAAATTTATTTTGGACCACACGATTAGATTTAAAAGTGTGGCCCAAAAAAATTTTGGGCCTCAATAAGCCTTTTAAAGGAACTTGCATATTAGGTCACATAATCAACCTGCAACCATCTGATTAAAAAGCTAATCAATGGTAACAATTTCACTTTTCATTTAGTCTTATTTTTAAAGTGATATTTAAAAAAAATACTCAATCCGTGTATGCTCCAATGCATTTTCAATAGTGAATTTATGCTTGGTGGCAAGGGGCCACTGTCCTTGGACCCCGCGAGGGGGTGTTTCCCCCTCAACCCCCACAAGGGGGATTTGCCTCCTTGACCCCCACAAGGGGCATTGCCCCTTGACCCAGCTAGTGGCTGCTGCCCCCAGGCCCCTACTTCAATATTACAAAAAAAAAATGAAAATATGGGGGAATTGCACCAAGCAACTATGCAAATTTTTGAAGGAGAGATTCACCATTGTAATTAATCTTTTTTAATAATGTGCATAGATTCACTAGGAAAATTAATATTTTTTTTAAATAAAAGGAAAGATTCACCATCAAAATTATAGCACTTAGCCAAAATTTTCCAAGATTTTACACCTTCTCTGGGGGGGGTCTCTTAAATTTTTCCTTGGTTTTCACCCTTAGATACATTCTTTCTTTTTACTATTTTGGGATCATAGAGTGACACAGTGTGGTTTTCACTCAAATATCTACAAGTTAGCTGCATGCCATTAATTTTGTGACTAAAGGACTCAATTGTTTCCCCATAGTACGCTCCTGTGTCTAGATCTATGTCAAAACCTACCTTGTGATCTTCCCATGGTAAGTTGTCATTGAGCCCCATGAATTATGAGATTGCTTCATCATTTTCAAATGAATCTAGAATCGGTGGTCCTTTTTGGTCTAATTCAATGAGTTAGAGGTATACTAGGCCTATTTCATTTGTTCAGTTGCTTGGGGTAAAGGTTGATGTGGATATCATGAAGAGAAATTTATTGTAAAATAAGTTAGCAACATCAAGGGGTAATTCATCTAGGGTAGTGTCACGTGATGTTGGTAACCAAGAAGAAGCCTCAATCTATTTAGCATAAGTACCTTTTCCAATAAGGGTGACCTTGCTAGTAGTACAAACTAGGCCAATATTTTTTGGACGTTTCTCGAGAACAATATGTTCTAGCAAACCATTGTCATTTTCCCCTAGTTTCTCATTCTTGGTATAGCCCATTCCCTTCATTAGTTGTAAGCCTTTGTTATCATCTTCCATGGGAAGAAGGGGTATAGGTCTTTCATCTTGATATAGCAGTTTAGAGATATCCTCCTTATTAACATTTTATTTTTTTAGGTCCCCCCATTTGGTGAAGATAGTAGCTGACATTTTGATAGTTTCTAGGATGTTGTTTTTAGGCATGGGTTTCCCATGAGATTTGGGAGAAAGAGGTAACTTTACCAACACAAAAGTATCCTTTGTTAGCTTATAGTTTCCACAACCATCATCTTGGATTACTGCCTTGATGTTGGTTATGCTCTGCACAATGAGTGCTTTCATTTCAAAGGTAGATGCAAGGGATGATGGGTCAACAAATGAGGTATAAGGTGTAGGCCCTTTATCATTCTTGGGTATTTGGAGGATCTTATAGAACTTGGACTCAAGATTTTTGTAGTAGTAAAAAGGCTCAGGATCTCCATGGATGGTAACTTATCTTCCCTCAAAAGGAAACTTGACACATTGATGGTAGGTTGAAGTTATAGCTTTTAAGGCATGGATCCAGGGTCAACCAAGCAGTATGTTGGTGGGAAGATCCAGGTTTAACACTTGGCATGTAGTTTCTATGATGAGGGGGGCACTTGGATGTGTAGTGTGATGATTCTTTTTTATACCCATTCTTGGTCATCATATGCCCTAATGGTGGTGCTTTTGTCTTCTCAATAGTATCCTTTGAATAGCCCAGATTTTTTATCAATTGAAGGGTACAAATGTTTAGAATAGCATCTCCATCTACTAAGACTCTTTTAACCTTGTTCTTATGAATGATAACCTCAAGGTGTAAAGCACAGTTATGGGATGGTTGTGATGATAGGTCTCATTCTGATAAGGTGAGGAGATGATTAGCGAGATACCCTACCATAGCTTGAAACTGTTTGGTATCCATATCCTTGGGAACAAATGATGTAGACAGAGCTTCCTCTAGGATTTCCCTATGTGTGGGTGATAGACTCAATAGTTATAAGATATAAATATGTGTAGGGGTATTTTCAAGTTGATCTAAGAGATTATACTTGCTATTGCTTGTTGTTGGTTGAGTAGGTTGTTCCCTAGATTGAGATGGGACTCCTTGGATGGTGACTTTTCCACATCATTTGGTGACTCTACACTCTACACTATTCCCTTTGATGGTGATAATGATGATGATGTTGTCATAGGAAGTGGACACATTTGAATAGGTATGCTGCATGTTTGTGTAATATTTATCCTTCCCAGTGTTGTTCCCTTTGCTATGATCAAACATAGGGTTCTTGTATATCTTAAGATCCCGGTTACCAGCTGGTACTTGAATAGATATGGTATCATTCTCTATAAGGTTTTGGATAATTTTTTCGAGCATCATGTAGTTTGTCATTTTATGTCCTTTGATTTTGTGAAAATCAAAAAGAACATTCTTGTTGTACCAAGATGGTTTCTCTTGTGGTTCTTGGTAGTTTTCAAAGTTGGGAAGTGTTATCATATTTGACTCTACCAATTTCTTCATGATGGTTTTGATGGGTTCTGATAACTAAATGTACTTGCATTTTAGATATTTGTTCTTGTTAGGATTTCACTACTGTTGTGTTTTAGTGTTGTTGATCTTATTGTTTGAAGGGGGTGTTGTTTGTTGCATAGTTGTTTGAATGTTAGCAACTTGATTGTTGTTTGGTCTAGGAGCACTGAGGACTACCTTACCATCTACAACACCATCATTTGTTAGATTTTGTTCTTAGCCTAGACACAAGGCTTATCATTTGAACTAGTTGATGGTTGATTGTATTTGTAAGCTTGAGTATTTCCCTATGAGATTAGAGCCCTCTTGATGTTAAGGGCTCTAGGGAAAAGCTCGTCATAAGATGTGATGCACTACATTTTCAAGTGGAAGGATAGATACTAATCTAGATTTTCTATGATGATCCCCACTTTTTGCTCATCGGGAAGAGGCCATTTGCTCTTACTAGCTCTTTGTCTCCACCATTGTAAGAAATTATTGAAATATTCTCCTTTGTTTTGTCTGAGAGTGTACAATTCTTCTAGGCTTATGTCCATGTCAAGGCTAAAGGAGAAGTGATCAATGAATTTATTAGTAATTTGTTGAAAAGTTTTAATATTGGGAGGTAGTTGAGAAAACCAATCCATGGCAGGACCTGTTAGACTTCAAGGGAAGAGGTGCATTAAATATGAATCATTGTAACCGACCTCCATACACATGAGGTTAAATTATTTGACATGGTCCACAAGACTTCCTCTTCCTTTGTATTTATCAAATTTGGGGATTTCAAAGTTAGGAGGGAATGGTACCATTGCAATGATTTGATCGAATGGATAGGGACATAGGTTTTATGTATGGAGCTTCTTTTTCTTTCCCATCCAAAGGTCCTGCATTTCTTGTGACAATGCCTTAAGTTGTGATGCTAGATCATCTTGTAGGTTTGGTGGAGGAACATATGTTTGGATGATGGAAGAGTTCTGATATAATAAGGTGTTGTATGGGGTGTATGATGGTGTGAGGTTCTTTGAATTTGATTAAGGTGTTTATATATATGTTCCTAATGTGTTTGTATTGGCGATGTTCTATTGAGGGTTATAATTGGAACTTTGTTGTTATTGTTGTTGTTGCGCATATTTTTGAGCTAGTAATACTTGCTATTGTTCTTGAACTGCAAGGGCTGCTTGTTGTTGGGCCTGCTATTATTGTTGTGCTATTAAGAAAGCTTGATGGGTTTGATGTTTTTGATGTTCTACTAAGGTTTCTTGATGGGCTTGATGTTTTTGTTGTGCTAAGGCTTCTTGTTGTGCCACTAAGGTTGCTTGTTGTTGTGCTACTAGGGATACTTGTTGTTGTATTGTTTGGGCTTCTTGTTGTTGTTGTGCTACTAGGGTTGTGTGATGTTGTTTTCATTGTTTGATGTATTGTTGATAAGATTTTTGTGCTTGTTGTAAGGCCAAGGCATGCACTTGTAATGTAGGATCAGGTGGTTGTTGGGACATCTATGATGGGTTTTGAGTGGTGATTGTTTGTGTGGGTAGTGGATTATTGATGAGAGGTTGGGAGTTCCTTTGGTTCAACATTCTTTGGGGTGGAGGAATGTAAGTTTGAGGTACCATTTGATTATACATGACTAGGGGGACAAATGGAAAAGATAAGGATGGCACTATAAGATTTTGTGATGTTAAGGGAACATTAGGACCTTGAGTCCATTGATTGTAAGGATTCCATTGCCTAATGTTTTAGAGATTCCCTTGTGTTTGAGATGCGCTCAAGGTATTACCTTGATTGATGGGGTTTGTGACCAAGGGATTATTTTGATGTGGGTTGATGGTGGATGAGATTGATGTGTTTTGTACAACCATTGTGTTTAGTGTATGCAAGGGAGGGTTGGATAAAGATGTCCCTTGTGGTGTTAAAGTCCAATTTTGCATTATGTTATTTCCTTTCCCTTTTAGATCCAGTTGGTCCACACTACTTTGTGTGATGTTGGGTACACTTGTGGTATTTGTAGGTATGGATGAAGATGGTTTTCCTCAATATGTTAAAGTTTTTGTGGAGTAATGAAGTGTAAGTGGTTTATACAACTTTTTGGGATCTTCAAGAATGGGAGGAGTGCCAAATGTTGGTTTCCAATTGGTAGTTTGGGATGGAGGATTGGTTTCAAGGATACCCACAAGTGTGTTGCTCTTAAATGCAAGAGTATGGCCAAAGTCCTTAGCAAGAATAGCTACAATACTAGGTGCTAATATGTGATTTAGACCTAGGGATGGATTTGGTCGAATAGTATATGACATTAAGCCTTGTGTTAATGATTGTGCAACAAAATATGGGGAGTTAGAAACTATTTTCTCTAAAGCTTGATGCTCTATGGTTTCTTCCCGCGTAAGTCCAAATGGATTTTTCATGATGTCCTCTATCTCATATGGCCCTAATGGTGATGACGGTTATTGTGATGGAGTAATGTGACTTCTCAGATCAAAATATCAAGGATTTGGATCACTTGAGGTAGATGTGACTTTGGTTTTATCCATGATTCTCTTGTGTTGTGATCTCATTTTAACCATAAATTTTGGGTCACCTCGGTGAGAGATGTGTTGTGATTTATAATGTTTGAACTCTCTAGTTGACTCAAAACAAGGTAAAAGGGATGCTCTAAGTATTTTTGGAGCAATGGCGATAATGTGTGATGAAAAGGTGGTGGGGAGTGACCTTTGCAAATGTTTTGGGACAACACTTTTGACTTAAGTTTGAAGTTTTGGTGTTTGGATAAAGGATGTTGATGAACTTGGAAATATTTAGGGTAGAATCATGACCTTCAAGGTGAACTAGTTCAAAGATGATAACTAACTTACCTAAATTGATGGAAAAGGATTCATTTCACATAAAAAGTAGCTAAATTAGGGGTTGGTTTGATAGATGTTTTAAGTCAAAAAGTGTTTCATGTATTCAATTTTTTTTTGCAAAGTTCGGTGAAGTGAAGTTTGGAATTTGATGAAGGGGTGAGTGAAATGTTTGACCCAATGTTGACTTAGAGTGAACCTTTATTTGATAAGACCAAGGTAGTGAGAAACATGCTATACCTTTAAATTTTTCAAATTCTAAAGACCCAATGATTTAGATAGGTTCAAGATCATGAAAAAGCCCAAGGCTTTGACCAAAAAGAATGCATACAATTTTGGACTGTTCCTTGAAGCATGTTTATAAAAGTTTGCAACCAATTAGTTTCTATTTTGGGAAAGTGATAAAAGGTGTCTTTTGATAGCTTTTTCACTATGATTCCTAAGTTTAAAGTGATGACATGTAGACCTTCTTTCCGGGATTTTGATTTTGTGTGAGATCATTTAGAGAAACTTAGGATCATGAAAAAGAGGATATTTATTACCATGTAGGCAATGGTAGTATGGGCCTTCCAGTCATAGTATCAAATTTTTCCTCTTCTCCGTCTATGATGTATGTTGTGTTTCTCCACTAGGTTAGTTTTTCCTTAGTTTCAAAAGTGAAGCTTCTCAAACCACTAATTATATCAGTTTGTTCTCCATTAATGAGTTCAAAAATTGGTTGAATGATAACACCTTTGAGATTAGGTTGTTCAACAAGAGCGATCAGTCTCCAAATAGTCATATGGGGTTCAATTTTTCAATTTATCTTTCTTAAGTGGATTTATTTTACCACAAACACTTGTCTTGATTAAGTTTCAAACTAAATGTCTATGTGAAAAAAATCATAAATTTCACAAGATCCATTTTGTGAAAAGAATGAAGTTATGTTAACTTTGGGAAATATGGATTGAGATATAATCCAAAATACTTAGAAGCCTCTAAGAATAAATTCTTAGGAAAAGAATTAATATCAAGATTTTGTCAAAGGGTATCCATATTTAGACCAAAGGGTTCAAAATTTTGAAAAGAATTTGTTGATGTTTTTTTATAATGTTTTTGAACCAAGAAAAGTATTATTAAAATGACACAAAAATTTACAACCTTAGGTTCAGAAGATACTACTGGTTGAATCCTCACTTGGATTTCTCCAAACACTAATACAATGTGAACAGATAGAGATTTGGTGACATTGGCTCCCCTCCACGACACACACTTCTCGGGACCACCAAATCTCAAACCCTGAAGATCTAAAGATCCTAAAGATTTTCCTGTTTTGACAATCGAATAGTAAAATGTGGGGAAGCTTCAGAATGATCATTCCTGCACAAGAAAGCATAAAGGTTTTTGGAATCTAAACAATTGGTTTGTAATAAGGGATTTCATACAAGGTGGCCATACATGTGGAAAGATTAGCTCAAGATTATGGTGAATCAAGAGGCCTTCCAATCTCTTCCTAAGAAGAGATTTTAACATTTCACATGGATACTAAGGGTGACACTTTTTGATATGATGCATCCACACCTATTGTTTATGAATTTTGTCACAAACACATTTTTATATAGTGACTTGAAAGAACTTGGCTATAGCTCATTATCGCTTGGGTCATTCCCTCCTTTCAAAGTGGGGAGGTAGGTTCTCTAAAGATAAAAAAATAAGGAAGTATGTTTGTAGTTCAATCTCCTAGTTCGCATGAAACAAGGAGAGAACACACACCACACCTTTTCCCTACACTAGCATGGGGTTTATTTGAATCCAAATTGAAATATGTAGGTGTTTATACAAAGTGTTAAGGAATGTTTCTGATTCTCAAGATCATCAAATGGCACGACAGAAGTACATGCACATTCAATAACAAATGTGTAAATCACAAAACATAATAAACACTTGTTAATTTTAACCCCTAAAGCTAAGATGAATTTATTTTATGCACCAAACAAAGTGTTAAGTTGTTTTGTCCAATTTTAAACCCAAATTAAAATGATGAAGTGAGGGTTCAATTTTATTCCCATTTGAGCATTCATTTTAAAACCCAATTGAATAATAGTGTGCTCCTAAAGGGTAAAATGAAAAGCATGATAAGTGGGTTAGAATTACCCCAAAAAAATCAAAACGCTTGTTACAATTATAAGATGGAAAGATAAGAATACTTCTTCACTTTGAATTTTATCATCTAACCTAGAAAACCAAGTTAGCCTAAAAACCAAAACAACATTAGAGGCATGTTAGTAATCTGATAAGAAAAAAAAAAAAACACATGCTAAAAAATGATCATCAATTTTCTTACCAGAGTTGGGCGTCACTATTCATGATAGTGTCACTATGGTGAATTTGGATGTCGCTCTAAATAAAACTAGTAATGATGATAGCATCATTATTTGGTTAGCGTCACCATTTATAAATATTTGATACCTCTAAAAGTATTCAACATCGCCATTTGTTTTAATCAACCCTGGGGTATTAAATAGAAATTGCTATTTTAGATGATGATAGCATCACTATATGGTGATCCCTAGCAAAGGCATTGCTAAAATTCCTTTGAGTGTCGTATCCTGCAAGAGTAAAAATAAATATAATTCAAGGTAGAAATTGATTAAATTTGATCGATTTGGCCCTCCTTCTAGCACCAGAATGTGACTGACTAATTAGTTGGGCTGATTACACTTGATCCATGAAGAATCAAAGCATAACAAAGCCACTAATGTCAAATCTCAATAGGATCATTCAAATGAAAATTAAACTGAACATTTATCAAAACTAAGCATGCTAAACTATGAAAGCTTTAAAATGCCTACTCTAATATATTGGGAAAATGTGCCTCAACTTGCTGGCTTGAACCTCTCTTAAAGACTTGGAATTTTTTCCCTTTGTTGGCCTTCATTTTTAGACTATTGCCGAAATATAGAACCTTGAAACCTAAGTCGTGGGGTTCTGAAAGTTCATAACTTGGAATTAATGAGTTTCCATTTTTTATTACTATGTCATAGGTTTTAGAAATTTCCTAACCTCTGATGGAGGTTCTAAAGTTTGGGTTTCTCTTGACTTGGTGACATCTGAGATTGGCATATCAGAGGGACGTGGCTTCATCAATAGGGCTCTAAGGGTGTTCTCCCTAATGGAACGATGAATCTTATCTATGGGACTCATGGACTTTGGCAGGACTCTCAACCTTGTCTCATCAATGACCTGATGGACATGAAGTTACAAAGTTTACATCGGTGGGACTTGCTTACATCAAAGGGAGATGATATGGTGTCTCCCTGATATGGCGATGGTTGATTTGGTGAACCAAAATGGTACAATAGTCAATAGTGTTGGATAAGTGATGTGTCGACACATGGCACAAATTCATTCATTGATTCTATATCGTTGTTGTTAATCAACAATCATTGGACTAAAAGTTGTATTTCCTAGTAGTGATATATTTTCATTAAATGGATGATCTCACTCAGAGGTTGAAAAAGAAAAAATGGTAATATTCCTTGTAACCGAATTAATTGTTGGGCAGCTTGATGCATCCTAGATGGAGATGTGTGTGGCCTAAGACGAAGGAAGCTTGTCGGTGAAGATAGTGAAAATTAATGAAAACCTAACGGTGGTTGGCTATGTGGCATGGCATGCTTTTACAAGCTTTGTAACAGTGTGAGATGAGAATTGTAATCTAATAGTGAGGTCGACCAAGGGAATGTATTGGTGTTGTGAGTTAACATCTAAGAGTGAAGTCTGTAACTGTATGTAATATATTTACTATAATACAAAGTGACTTTACTTGGTGTGTGGGTTTTTTCTCTCGTAAGGGTTTTCCCATGTAAATGTAGTGTTATCTCTGTGCATGATGACTTGTCTTTTTTTTAGTTCTATGAATGTGTATCTCAATGAATGTAACTTGTTAAATGAATGTTTTCCTCTACAATTCTTTCCTGAGGATTTTGCATTAGGAAGGAATTTTTGCACCACTGCTTTCCTTACATAATCCATCTGAAACTTATCCATTAGGGGAGTGGTGTTGCATTGATGTGGAATGATGACCCTTTCCCAGTCCCGTGGATAAATGAGCTTGTCTAAGTCAATTTTATTGAGGAAAACTGATGGAACGATTGTAAGATGTGTATGAAAATATTATTTTAATCTAAATGAGTATGATACAAGCTAATTTAACATGATTTTATGCTAAAATGATCTAGATATGCAAATACTAAGCTAATATAGATGGAATCTAAACTAAAATATTTAAACCCTAATTAATTTATAAGCTAAATGGATGCATTATGTGATCATGGAAGCCATTAATAGAATCTTAAAGCTAATTAATACAATTAAAATAATCTAAAAGATGCTAAGTGTGCTAAATATGAGTGTGAGTGTGAGTGATTTTAATAGCATAACTTTGATGTTAAAAGATGAATCCATTTGTCTCCAAATAGTGACCTATTTATAGGAGAGAAAATGAGAAATGAATGGTTGAGACAAAAAAGGTCAATCAATGGTCAAGGATGGAAGAAATTGGAGGCATGGATTCTCATCAGTGGATGCGAGTGAAAGATGAGATTTTAATCAAGGGTTAACATTCCTTAAAAAAAACACACTTTCAACTTGTTCAATAGGTCACAAGTTAACTTGCACAATAGGTCACAAGTTAATTTTCTCAAGAAGCTAAGTAAGTTTGTTGAGAAAAAGGAATATTTCCCTTTGGTGCAGGGGCACCATCACCTTGGAATGAAAGGGAAAGGAGTCTTGAAGGTTGAAACAAATGATTTGAAGGTCTTTCAATCACTATGCAATGAGGAAGTTGCAAAATATGCAAAAATAGGATGTAATGCAATAAGTTGTCCATTAATGTCAAAAGATGACAATGAGGTCTAAGGAGTAGAATAGTTTGATTTTCATGATTTCCTTATGAATAAAGTCTCAATGACCATTTAATATGTATTTGAAGGTTTTTGAGTCATAGTAGGTCAGTTAAGGGGAATTTACAAATCATGGGTAAATGGTTGATTAAAGGCCAAGCATTTGGAAAATTGTCATTTTAGAGTTGAATAAAGGGGTGGTTAAGGTAGTTGGTCAGTTCTTGGAAGTGGTTGAAGGTATTCCAATGATATATTGATGTAATGCCTCGAGTTTGAGGTTGTTGTTCATTTCTAAGAAGAAGAATTCCCTTTTGAAAACGTTGTTCACTGTCTTTTTGTTTCTAAACTTTTTTTTTGATATAGGCTCATATAGGACTGACATGAGTTGAGGCTAAGGGTACTTACATATAAATGTGTTTATTTTCTTTCACACCAGGTTTGGAGGTTTACTTCCACCGTTTGTGTGTGAAGTGCAGCAAATTTTAATAACTGCTATGTTTCCCTGAATAAGGGTTTGAGGGTGGTATAATGAATATCTAACCAATCCACCTACTATAATGCTCTTCCTATTTGATGGATTGGCTAGTATGATGTAATATTAGTTGTAATAATTTCTTAGAAGGTCAGGAAATGAAGGGATCTGGTGATGGCACGTTGTCCTGGGCTGAATAGTGATATTTCTTTGTGGAAATGAGAAACCAAAGTGGTGATTTGAGAATTAAGGAGTGCAGTGGCATTGTGAGTGTTTGATAAGTTGTACAGAGGTATTGGAAGGTGTTTGGACACCTAGGAGGATTGGGAGAGGTTTGGAGTTGTGAGATTCTTAAAAACCCTTGTTTTGGGTGTGTTTAGGAGGGTTACATGGGGCAGAGGGTTAGAGACGCTGTAGGTGCAAAATAAATTCAAAATTGGAGGTTTTGCATCAGAACTCAAGACTGTTCTAGTTTGTATTGGTTTGGGAATGAAATCTTAGAGGGGTTCCTTTGAAAAACAAGGCTAATTGGGGCCTCAAAATAGTGAAAAAATCCATTTTGAAGGAGTCTAATGCAATATTTTGATATGCTATGAGTCTCAAAAATGGGTATCTAGATCACCCTTTAGTTGGTTAGGTTCTATGGAAAATTTATGAGTTAAGGTCTAAAAGCCGGGTTCCTTGTACTACTAGAGTTAGAGGGGTGAAATTGTGGAATTTGTGTTTCTAATGATTTTGAACTTGGAGGACTATTTGCATTGTTTTAAATGATCATTATAATCTTGGTGAATTCCTTTTTGAAGCCAAGTTGCTAATTGGAAAGAGTTGAGTCTTTTGGCTCTGCATCATAGTGGTATCAGAGCAAGGGAATAGATCTTGTGTTGTTTTTTGATTGGTTTTGTAGGTTGGTGAAGAGATAGGATTGTGAAAATGCCACCTAAAGGAAGTGTAGTTGCAAGGAAAATTGACACTCATGACAGGGAGATAGAAGCCTTAAAAAGAGAGATGGCTGCTTGGAAGGAAAAGCATAGAGTGGAAGAGGATGTGAGTGAAAATGAAGAGGAAGAAGTGGACCCTGATGATGCAAGAAAAATCAAGCTTTTGAAGGCTATGAAGAAGGAGGGACATGGTAAAATAGATGTTCCTATGTATGGAGGAAAACTTGATAGTGAAGAGCTCCTGGATTGGATTGGGGCTATGGAAAACTACTTTGATAGTGAAGATGTTGATGAAGGACTTAAGGTGAAGAGATCCAAAACAAGATTGAAGGGACATGCCTTGGTATGGTGGAATTTTGTGCAGGAGGAAAGGGAGAGACAAGGAAAGAGCAAGATCATTTCATGGGAAAGGATGAAGGCTAAAATGAAAGGTAAATTTCTTCCTGTTGATTACAATGTTCAAATGCTTAAGAAATTGCAAAATCTTAGACAAAAAGATTTGGATGTGCAATCATATATTGAAGAATTTTATAAATTAAGTATAAGGACTAAGCATGAAGAAGATGAGGATGAAATGGTTGCTAGGTATTTGAATGGTTTGAGGTACAACATCCAGGATGAGATCAACATTTTGGCACCTAAGTCAGTTGAACAATGTTTCCAGATGGCCATGAGAGAAGAAGAGAAACTAAAGAGGAGACAAGAGAAGGCAACAAGAGGAAGAGGAAACACTTCTAGAGGAAGAGGATTCAATCCTAATTCAAAGGAAAATAATGAGAGTCAAGGGGATGACAAGAAGGATCATGAGCAATCTAATTTTAGAGGTGGATGGAGAGGCTCAAGAGGTAGATTTAATGGAGGAAGAGACTCCTACCAGTTCTCAGGGAGATGCTACACTTGTAACTAGCTTGGACATCTAGCCTTCAAATTCCCTAAGAAACAAGGCTCAAACTCTTATGGTGGAGAGAGGAGGAATCAACTAGTGCACGAGGATGAAGAGAGTGTAACTTCACCTGTAGTGAACCTTACATTAGAAGTTGGAGAGAGTTTGATGATTAGAACATTGCTCAAGGCACCAATCCTTGAAGAACCCACACAGAGGAAAACACTCTTTAGAATCAATTGCAAGGTACAAGGTAAAGTATGTAGGATGGTAGTGGCTTCAGGATCAACTGATAATCTTGCTTCAATTGAGATGGTAGATAAGTTGGGTTTGGAAAAGATACCTCATGTAGCACCCTATAGATTTTCTTGGGTAAATGATAGTAAAAACTTGGTGGTGAATGAGCAAGAATATGTTGATTTCTAGATTGGAGAGTATAAGGATAGAATCTTATGTGACATTATGCCAATGGATTGTTGTCATGTGCTCTTAGGGAGACCTTGGAAATTTGATAGAAGGTCTATATATGATGGTTGGGAGAACACATATACCATCAAGAAGGATGATGTAAGTTTTAGGTTGACTCCCTTGCAAACAAGTGGAGGAGATAAGGGTGAGTCTAAGGTGGTGATGTTTGGAAAGAAAGGGCCCTTAGGGCTTGAGGACAGTAAGACCAATTTGGTTGCAGGTATGGAGCATGTTCATGATGATGGAACCACAGATGGAGAGCAAATGGGTAAGACTCAGACAGTGGGTAATAAGGATAGGTGTGATTTGCACAAGGATGGAGTGAAACATGCCCTTGTATGGCATAAGGAAATGAGTGGAAAGGTGAGTCAGACTGGTAAAGGGAAAATTGAGAGGGAAGAGCTTTTGGAAAGGCAAGGAGAGCATGATAATGTGTTGGTAGGGATAGTAAAGTGCCCTGTGGTGTTGCATCAGGGAAAAGGACAGTCAAAAAGTGTTAGGACAAAATTTGGTGAAGTGGCAATCAAGAAGATAGTGAGTCATGAGATTGGAAGGACAAAGGACACAAAGAAGGGAGGTTTGATTACAATGAGGAAATGACAGTGTGAGCCTAGGTGTGAAGGTCTGATGACAGTATAGAAAGGGCAGAGTATACAAGCACAGTTGGATGAGTGCAAATGTGGAGATAAAGCAATGAAGAAGATAGAACAATGTGTTGCAGGTGTAAGGGCTAGGAGGATGTCAAATTTTGATCTTGGTGTGAGGAAAAGGCAAGTAGTAGGTCTAGATGTGCATGGAGTAGCAATGTGGAGGAAAGGAGTCAGATTTTCCTCTTGGGACAAGAGTTTTTCTATGGGGGGGTGTATGGTGCAGGGGCACCATCACCTTGGAATGAAAGGGAAAGTAGTCTTGAAGGTTCAAACAAATTATTTGAAGGTCTTTCAATCACTATGCAATGAGGAAGTTGCAAAATATGCCAAAATAGGATGTAATGCAATAAGTTGTCCATTAATGTCAAAAGATGACAATGAGGTCTAGGGGGTAGAATAGTTTGATTTTCATGATTTCCTTATGAATAAGGTCTCAATGACCATTTAATATGTATTTGAAGGTTTTTGAGTCATAGTAGGTCAGTTAAAGGGAATTTACAAATCGTGGGTAAATGGTTGATTAAAGGCCAAGCATTTGGAAAATTGTCATTTTAGAGTTGAATAAAGGGGTGGTTAAGGTAGTTGGTCGGTTCTTGGAAGTGGTTGAAGGTATTCCAATGATATATTGATGTAATGCCTCGAGTTTGAGGTTGTTGTTCAGTTCTAAGAAGAAGAATTCCCTTTTGAAAACGT
This sequence comes from Sequoia sempervirens, assembly GCA_007258455.2. NCBI lineage: Eukaryota > Viridiplantae > Streptophyta > Pinopsida > Cupressales > Cupressaceae > Sequoia > Sequoia sempervirens. The sequence goes on from VDFB02266194.1 coordinate 267,573, forward strand.
TGTTCACTGTCTTTTCATTGTTTTCTCTAAACTTTTTGTTCTTGATACAGGCCCATACAGGATTGAAATGAGTTGAGGCTGAGGGTAATTACATATAAATGTGTTTATTTTCTTTCACACTAGGTTTGGAGGTTTAAGTCCACCGTTTGTGTGTGAAGTGCAAAAAATTTTAATAACTACTATGTTTTCCTGAATAAGGGTTTGAGGGTGGTATAATGAATATCTAACCAATCCACCTACTATAATGCTCCTGTTGTTTAGTGGATTGGCTAGTATGATGTAATATTAGTTCTAATAATGTCTTTGGAGGTCAGGAAGTGAAGGGATCTGGTGATGGCACATTGTCCTAGGCTGAATAGTGATATTTCTTTGTGGAAATGAGAAACCAAAGTGGTGATTCTGAGAATGAAGGAGTGCAGTAGCATTGTGAGTGTTTGATAAGTTTTTGCAGAGGTATTGGAAGGTGTTTGGACACCTAGGAGGATTGGGAGAGGTTTGGAGTTGTGAGATTCTTAAAAACCCTTGTTTTGGGTGTGTTTAGGAGGGTTACATGGGGCAAAGGGTTAGAAACCCTATAGGTGCAAAATAAATTCAAAATTGGAGGTTTGGCATCAGAACTCAAGACTATTCTAGGTTGTATTGGTTTGGGAATGAAATCTTAGAGGGGTTCCTTTGAAAAATAGGGCTAATTGGGGCCTCAAAGCAGTGAAAAAAACCATTTTGAAGGAAAGGTTTTGAAGGATTCTAATGCAATCTTTTGATATGTTATGAGTCTCAAAAATGGGTATCTGGATCACCCTTTATTTGGTTAGGTTCTATGGAAAATTTATGAGTTAAGGTCTGAAAGCTGGGTTCCCTGTACTACTAGAGTTAGAGGGGTGAAATTGTGGAATTTGTGTTTCCAATGATTGTTGAACTTGGAGGACTATTTGCATTGTTTTAAATGATCATTATAATCTTGGTGAATGCCTTTTTGAAGCAAAGTTGCTAATTGGAAAGAGTTGAGTCTTTTGGCTCTGCATCACCCTTTTTCAATTGAGTGAGGATAGTGAATATTCTTTGGAATATTCTCATGGGTGAGGGAAAAGGATAATTTAGTTAATTAAAACTAAATTAAATTATGCAAAAGGGGAAGGAATATTCTATGGGAATATTCCATTTGGAGGAATGTGCAAAGGAGTAATATTCCCTTGCAAGTTGGGGGAATTAGATTTAATTGATAATTAAACAATATTAATTATGCAATTAGGGGAATTAGAAGAATTAGATGATATTCATTAAATAAAATGATCTAATGAATAGGGGAAAGGTGGAATGATATTTAATTAAATAACTTAGGGTTATTTAATTAGATAAGGAGATTTAGGGTTTTAATTAATTAGTTTGATTTATTTAATTTCTAATGAGATGAAATGTTAGCATGAAAGGGGGTGAATTAACCTGATTAAATTAATTAGGTTAATAGATTAAAATGATATAATTAATCAAATAGATAGGCTAATTTAATCAATTAGGCAAGAAGAGGATGGGTTTCAAGATGAAATAATGCTAGTATACCTAATTTGCTCGTGTATGATATCATTTAGGAAATTTTTCAATGTCTACGGAGATAATTCTCATATAGAATTTTCAAAAATTCGTAAGGTCTATAGGAATTATTCTAGGACCTTTACTAAAAGGCCAAGAGCAGATAGAATGTTAGTTATTGGTAAATCATCTATAGGGGTTTCAAAAATAGAGTTAAGCAATCTATTATCCAACATGAAGGAGGATATCATCAATCATTTGGAAACTCAGTTGGATACTCTCCACATTAAGAAAAAGTAGGAGGAAGCTAAGGCTATGCTCAATGAATATTGTCTAAGATACAAGCAAAGAAAATAAAATTATAAATGCAAAAGAGTGGCCAATATCCAGCAAGATAAAGTTAAAGCCTGATTTTTAGTCAATTGAAGGAGATGATGGATAGCTCTTCTATGTAGCAAAAAGGAAGCCATGGAAGCAATGCCACAAGACACCCTTATATTTAATCATCCTCTCCTATTGGGAATCAAAAAAATTCTGCTTGGAACTCTCAGCTTGACAAGTAAACCAAAACTAGTCACAAAACCCTCAACAATGGCCACAAGTTGAGCCAAATTGGAACCAGTAGCCAAACCCTTGGCCACATCAAAATTTTCAAGGTTATAATTATAATCCATAATGGCCAACCCAAAAAAATCAGTGGCAACCTCAGTGGTAGAATGCCAAGAATGGCAGTAACAAAATATGAACTACCATCATACTACATGCTCCCTCCTCCACTTCAACAACAAGCTTTAATGCCTCCATCAAATCCTACATCCCAACCACCCAAGCAGCAACAAATACCTACCCATCCTGCACCTAACCTAACACTAATCTTGTCCAGTAAGCTTATACTAATGAATTTATGTAGTACCCCACTTATGGGGTAGAGGTGAGTAATGTCCACTTGAGATCAGGGAAAAAAATTGTTGGACCTTCATCCCCCCAAATTACAGAAATGGAGGATGTGAAACTTGCAGTTGAAGTTTCAAACAAACCATCTTTGGAGCTTGTCACAAGCCAACCCTTCAATTCAATAATTTTTTTTGAATTACACCTTACAAGTAAGTAAATTAGGTAACAAGTCATTGCAATAAATTTTTTCTTTCTTTTATTGAGAATATACGAACAATATCGCATACCATATTACAATAAAGATTTCATTTCATTGAAATAACTTCACAAGTTACAAAAATACAAGTATGCATACACTTACATGCATAGCTCCAATGATCTTTAAAACAAATAGTTGTAAGATGGTCTAGGATCCTTCCTTTCAAATCTTAGTTCTTCTATTAGTTTGTATGGAGGAAAGGCATCACTCAATCACTTTTCTACCAACCACGGACTCATAATGCAGTCCCCCACACATCTATCATTTGATAGATGGCCCTTCCCTTTGATGAAGAGATTGGTAGAGTAACTGATAATGACAAGTAACTAAGCATAGTGTTGTGTCCTACATAACTAGAACTTGTAATCCCACAATATTTATCTAGCATGTAATACTGGATTATGGTGAACTGACAGTGTAGTCTTGGTAGTCAGACAATTTAGAGTGGAGTCTCATAAATTTACACTACTTTGGCCAAAGAGTTCTCATTCAATATTTCAAATGAAGTCATCTATCACGTACACTACTCAAGGCCAATTTGACTAAGGCTATCTTAAGCTATGAATAGGTATTTCCTTCAATGGATAGTACATCATCCCAAAAAACCTATCACCATATTAATCTACTTGGAATCATCCTACTTAACTAGTAAGTACACAATTTAGGTATTTCTTTCAATGGATAGTCCATCATTCCAAAGATAACCTATATACTTGGATAACCCTACTTACATGTAAGTAATTAAAACTCCCTCCCATACTAGATTATCTCTCCTATGAGTAAACACAAGCTTTCCTAGTTAAATCAATAACTTAGCTAAATGCACCATATGTGCTTTCCATGTTCAATCATACCTAGTATAAATACTTATGATAAACACTCATCTCCTACAATGGAGTACTTAAGAACACAATATGAAAACAACATAGTAGTTTCAACATCCTTTTCAAAACAATCTATTTTCTTTAATGCATATACTAGAAAAGACATCTCAACACGCATACATGACACATCTATCAAAAGTAAAATAATCGAAGAAGAAGAGATCCCCATACCTATTATCACTTATTCAAACAAATGGCAGCAATGTAGACTTTTCCATAACCACAAGCTTAGTAAATGACACATCAATAATGTCACTATGTCTCTACCTCACAAGTTGATAGCTTACTTCTCTCAAAATATAGCTTTCTCTCAAATATAATCTCCTCTCAAACAATATGAACTTATTTCCTTTCTCTCTCTCAAAGAAAAGCAAAATGTGGCTGGAAAAATATAGAATTGTGAATTGCAAAAGATGTATTATCTTATGGAAGAATGTGTCCTTCTCAAATGAAATGGTTCAACTATCGATAGAGTAACCAAGCAACCACAAATCCTATAGTTTAGGCATGCAAAAGGAAAACAAGTTCCATGCAAAGCAACACATGAAACATATAAAAAAGGTGACGAATTCTCAAGATAATACTCAACATAATCACCTAGAGGTCGACTTACTTATTGATAGTAATCTAAAGATTTATTCAAATCTCCACATGACTGAAAAGGTGATAGTTGATTTGCAGCAAGATTAGACTTCTACAACATTTAGAACTTCATCTCTAGCTGCCAAGAATACATCGTGTTTCCTATTTTTCTGCTTGTTGTTCACATAGATGAATAAGTCCATATTTCACCAAGAAGCATGTTTAATAGCTGACTTGGTCTTTGAAAAGTATCTAACTCATACTTTTGATTTGACCTCCCTCACATCAATGCACTGCATTAACTTTATCGTAGCATGTTTAAACAATGGATGACACTAAGTAATTTCCTATACTTATGTGTCCTAGCACTAAGTTCTTTATTTATTCATTTTCTTGTTGTACAAAACAACAAGATGCATTTTAAATTGTAATCATTCTCATGCATTGACCAATGCAAAAACCTATGTGAATCAACTTATTTTTGTGCCATCTATTGCATATGGTTTGATCTTATTTCCTTGCCAATATACGTGGCTCTCATATGCATTAGCTTTTACTCTTAATTCCACTTGCCCTTTTGTATTTCCATAATGATATATGTGGTTTGACACTTACTCCTATGCCATGCAGTTTATTTTACACTCTACCATGTAGTCTTGTATAACGTTATATGAGCAGCCATATAACCATTATGTATTAGCTCTCGGGTGTGTGCAAGAAGTTGAGTCCACTTTTTGGCCAAAAAGTAGAAGTGTTTTTCCTGATTTTTCAGAATTTGACACATTTGACCTTAAAATTTAAAGCACTTAGAGATGAAATCTTTAAAAAAGTCACTAATCATAAAATGTAGTGCTCGGAGTCTAGTTTCCAAATATGTAATTTATTTCAATACCCAAATTGTACAAATTGAGTTTTAATAGGCATTTCTAAAAACCACTGTTTAAAAGTCATTTTTTTTACCATACCATGCATGTGTACGTCATCCATATTTTGACTTAAATTATCGTATTTTTCTAAATCCTTTTGGGAAAAGTTTTATGACTCACTGAAGCTTGTTCTTGATATTTTTTTGTAATTTTTATTGAATATTTTAAAAAAAATAAAATTATTAGGCAGATTTTTCGTTTTGAAAAATCGTCGTGTACGGCATGCATAAGATGGCCTAAACTTATCATTTTTTGATTTTTTTTTAAATTGAAAAGAATTGTTTGAAGTTTGTTCTCATGCAATCCGTTTGTCAAAATGTTATGTTGATCAAAAGTTATTAAAATAGTAAAAAACCCTGATATTTAAAGTTTATGGACCAATTTTATTAGAAATTAATTGAAAAATAGAAAAAATAATCCAATTGAAAAACAAATTACATATTTAGAATCTGCATTGTTTCATCTAAAATGGGTTTTAATTTCGTCAGAAAATTCTACAAAAAAGGTCGTCAGCCATATGTCCAAAGTCAGTATTTTTCTTTGACATTGTTAGAACCTTCAACTCACAGGTTAAACTAGGTTGAAGGCCTAGGTTCGGACTTTCAATGCTTTTCCTGAACCAAAAACCCATGCAAAAAACTGACCACAAAGCAAAAAAAAAATTCAAATTTTAAAAAACGGGATCCCGATTATAAAATGGGATTTCATTTATTAATAAACAAGATCTCGTCTTATAATCAGGATTCCATTCCCTATACTACAATATTTAGACCATTGTGAAGGAAACAGGATCCCATTTCATAAACGGGATCCTATTTCCCAACTAACGGTCCCCACATTCAATGTCGAAAAATAGGATCCTGATTATAGAACGAGATCCCACTTCGTATAAACAGGATCCCGATTTTATAAGCGGGATCCCGTTTGTACTAAGCAGGATCCCATTTTATAAGCGAGATCCTGTTTATTTTATTTAAATATACTGCAAAAAATTATTGTGAAGTCTACAACTTCACATGTACGGCCGAGAGCAGTAAAAGTAAATTATTTTTCATAAGCTATTGTATTTATAGGTGGTGAACTTGATTTTTAGTTGATTTTATCAAATGGGGCATCATCTATACAATTTTTGAAGTGGAATTGTGTTATTTTTGTGCTTGTTTGGAGGAACAAAATGTTTTCAATTTGCAATATGGATTGAATTTTTCAAAGAAGGCATGAAGAAAATAATTTTTAAAGTGGAATTGTGGTAGTTTTCTATTTGTTTTGAGGAACACAAGAGGAAGAATTTTTTCCTAATAGGTATTCAACTTCCAATTTGGATTGAATGTTTTGAAGTATTTCACTATTAACATTCATTTGTCCTTGAGAATTTTATAATTATGGGAGATAAAGCTCGTAATAAGAGAAGGAAGACATTGACTCCTCAAGAAGTTGAAGCAAATAGAGAAAAAGAGAGACAAAGACAAAGAGAAAGAAGAATGAGAATGAAATCGATGAATGATGGTGGAGCAACCAATTCAACAACTATTGAAGATGAAAACATTGAGGATACCATGGTTGTAGATGAAGCTAATTTGCAAGGAGTCAGTTTAGAGAAGAATATGATTATACAAAAAAGTCCTACTATGTCTTCAAATCCCTCTTTGAATTCTATGGAGAATGTTTCAATATGCACAAATCCAGGTACATCTTCAAATCCACATGTTAGTAAAATGGTAAATTTGTATGTAGAAGTTTTACAAGATGCTGAACTTAATGATGTTGACATTGACTATATTCAAAGAGATGAAACTTTTATAGAATTTTTGAAAACAAAAAAGAAAAATATTTTGTTGCAAATGAAAATCAAAATGATCATTTTCTTGAAAATGAAAACAAAACCTGTATTTTTTATGATGAGAATGAAAATGAAATGAAAACCGCTTTTGTTGATGAAAATGAAGATGAAAATGAAAACCATTGGATGAAAATGAAGATGAAAATCTAGAATGTGATGTTGAATTTAATGAAAATACTTTTTTTAAAATTGGAAGTGGTGTTTTCGATAATCTTCCTAGGTCAAATTTCTTGGAGGAAAATAAGAACACATGCTAATAGAATATACACCAAATTATTTTATCAAAAAAAAATTGTGTTTCAATGTCAACTAATGATGAAATTGATGAGAATGCAAAAAATGAGGAAAGTAATGAAAAGGTTAGGCTTTTATGTTAAACCAAAAAGAAAAGATCAATCATTAAAACATGTTATGTCTACTATTGGTAGTGTCATTCAATCTATTGGGAAAAATAGTTGATCTAAAGATAAAAATGCAACAAGAAGAGCTATAACTACTACTATAGTTAATAAAACAACTTTGAATAAAAGAATGGTAAGCAATATTAGTGAAGTTTTAAAAATACATCCTAAAACATTACTAAGAGTGGAAAAAAGAACAGAAAGTATAGAAAATGATCCTATCAATCAATGTTGGAGTTTCAGTGGACGACTATCGAGGTCTGATATAAAATTGAATGTTGAAATTAAATCTTTGATTGAAAAATATTGGCATGATAATACTAGGGTTTCATCTAATGCTAGAGATGTTTTAAAATTAAGGGTGGGGTCTGAAGTTCGCGATCCTCACCCAAAAAACCTATTAGATACAACACAAACTAAATTTTATAGAAAATTTTGTAGCGATTCAGTGTTATCTGGTAATATTAAAATAAGTCAAAGGTCTTTTGAAAAATGTAAACCCTGGTATGTAAAAATTAATAAGCAATGAATATCTTGTTGTTGTAAAATACATGTTCAATTTTGCTATTTTTATGATGTTTTTCGATATATACGTTGTACCTTGCATACTAACATGATTATACAGGATTGTGATATTGATATGCCACCTGAAGCAATAAGAGAGTTTATTTCATGTTTGTTTTGTGAAAACTCTAATGATAAATTATTTTATTTAAGTTCTTGTATTTCTGGACAATGCATTAACTATGGAAATCTTTCATTTTTAAGAATTTGTTTGCATGAAAGTGTTGATCATTATTTTGGACAACAATTGGTAGATGTCAAAAGATTTAGGAATGTTCACTATTCTTTAAAAGATGGAAAAATAGGAAAGCGTTGTGATTTAGTTACATAAAAAGTTAGTGTGCATGCATTTATGACTGAATTTAAGAATAAAATTGTACCAAAATATGTCATGCACTTTGAACATGCTCGATGGCTTGATGGCCAATTTCGTGCATGTAGAAACACATTTCCAATTGGTACTATACTTTTAGTGGTTGATTTTGCGGAGAATTATACTCTCGCTCCACAAGAGGAAATTCAATCTCACTATTATTATTCAGTGCAAGTAGCTATGTTTGTTCATATTGTTTATAGACATGCAGATGATAGCACTGAGGATGATAGAAAAGTTTTGAGGGAGTATCATTTTTATTTGAGTGACAATCGGTTACACTCATTAGAGTTTGTTCAATATTGTTTTAGTATATTTTATAGAAATTTAAGAGAAAGAGGAATCCATATGAAAGAACACCTCATATGGTCAGATAATTGTACGGGGCAGTTCCAAAATGCTAGAATGTTCTATTGGTTAAGTAGGGTTCACAAGGAACTTAATGTCCAAAGATATATGGAGTTTTTTTGAAGCTAGGCATGGTAAAGGAGAACATGATGGAGCTGGTGCGTGTGTCAAAAGAATTCTTGCTAGAGAACAATTAAAATTTGAAGGATTCAAGAAAATTTAAAAATGCACGTGAGATTGTGGATTGGTGTAATAGAAGATTATTTGCACCTGGTTCGAAGTGATTACTCTACAGTTCATCGATTCTTTTGGTTGGTGGAAGAAGAGAACATTGTATCTAGAGTTGATTGTGAGACAATTAGTGGATCTACTAAATGGCATTCATTTAGGAGTGCGACAACAAGCACATGGACTATTTGGACAAGGGAGCTTGCATGTTTTTCCAGTTTTGTATCTCAGGAGATTGGGAAGCTTGCGAAAATACAGAATGGGTTGAACAATGGGAGCAAAGATTATTGACACATTGCAGAAGCACGCAATCAATATGAAAGAACTATTGAAGAAAATGATCAATTGTTTGCATCTCAAGATTATGAATGTGTTTCGACCTTGTACAAGAAGGTAATTTTAATTCATTTTATTTCACTTTATTAAGTTATTTTGTAATACTAAATTATTTATATGGATATGCACAAGTTATTAAATCAAATTTTGTTGGCAGGACATGTGTATGTTGTTATTGCACCTGAGGGGAATGAAGAGAAAACAAAATATTGGTTGGCTCATTGTGTGGAAACTAAACATAAGTTGATAACACCTTGACAAGATGATGATGGCTTTCATTATCCAACAGGTACGGCGATCCCCTTAAGACACCTCCTTAAACAAATTTTGATAACAAGTTTTAGATCCCCTTAAGCAATTTCTTAGAACAAGTCTTTGATCCCCTTAAGAAAATTTTGAGAACTTATTTGATGATGGTTTTTGAACATGTTTTCCAATAGGATCAGTGGTGGTTGTTGGCACTTGGCTACGAAAATACTTAAGAAGAAAGAATGGTTTACCTGCATTCGAAGACTATGAAACACATAAAAAGATTATGCATTATTCATAGTTGGTGGTGGCAACAAATATAAAACTAGAGCGGTATCGTGGAAGACCTTCAAAAAAATTTCTACGGTCAATTTCTATGGAAGAGCATGAGGCAATCATAGATGCTTTGCAAAAAAGAGAGGATGCAGATGGTACAATGGAATAAGTAAATACATGTAAATATAGTTTTAGTTTTATTTTGTCCTTTTAAATACTTTAAATACATGTTTCAACATTGGTCAAGTGTGTTATTAGTTGAAATTGATTTAAATTGTCCTTTTATACATCCTTATGGAATAATCACAAAAAGGATCTAGTCCATGCAGATTCAACCTAGACAACATGGAATACTTGGTAAAAATAGGTATTTATTAGTTAATTATATTTAAATACATGTTTTGATTACATATTGATATTGCTTGGACATTAATAGTTAAAATTTATTTATTGTCATTTTTTGTATCCTAAAGCCATCATTGCATTGATCTCATACTTTGAAACAAAAAGGAGAGGATGCTTGGATTCAACTTACAAACATGTGTGGAATACTTTTAAATGCAGGTACTTGAGTTTGTACATATAGATAGTTTTATATAAATTAAAATATGTATGTTTTGATGATTTCATTGATATTGCTTGTACCTTTTTGATATCAGGTGGTGTGAAGAACTACTACATTCTAGCCACGAGTTTGAGATGTTCTTGAGATGGCATATCCAAATTTTGTAAACATTGTTTTGAGATGACATATATGTACATACATACTTACAAAATTAAATATACTCTATGTACTTCTATGTATCAAATCAATATTCTATATATTTTTTTTAAATGTGCATGTTTTCCTACTTTGAAACTTTATGTCTAATGTATAATCACTAAATATCATGCATACATTATTGTTAAATCAATTATATCCTTAAGATGTATTATGACCCCTTAATACATCCCCTTAAGACACCCCCTTAAGACCCCTTAAGACATCCCCTTAAGAAATTCTCTATTATGACCCCTTGAGACATCCCCTTAAGACCCCTTAAGACATCCCCTTATTAACACATTCTATTATGACCCCTTTAGACATCCCCTTAAGACCCCTTAAGCCTCCCCCCATTAACACGTATATTATGATCCCTTTAGACATCCCCTTACCCCCTTTTAAGTCATCCCCTTAAGACGTATTATAACCCCTTAAGACATCCCCCTAAGACGTTCTATTATGACCCCTTTAGACACCCCCTTAAGACATCATTATTTGTTTTGACAACTTATAAATTAGTGTTAGATGTTATTATTTATAGTATTTATTAATGCTTTTATTCTCTAATCTTCTATGGTATTGTTTATTTCTTAAAATTTTATCCTTTCTAGTATATAAATAGATTGCTTTTGTTTGTAAATTATGATTTATTGACTGATTATTGATTGACGTGAATTGAATAAGTTCATTGAGTAATTATCGCTATTTATTGAATGTACATATCATGTATATCATGTATGAAATCACTAAATTTGCAAAGTATAAATATTAAAATGTCTTATATTAATCCATGTATGAGATCACTAAATTTCACATTAATGTCCTATATTAATGTCTTGACTATGAACATAAAATGCATAAATGTACATGTGTAAATTAAAATTTCAAACAATAATAAAGTCCATAATTTATGTAACATATTATGTGAAACCAATATATTAAGCGCATGAAATAAAGTCCAACAGAGTACATGAGAAACAAGAAATATAGTCCATGAAATAAACAAATATAACACATAAAATCACATGTTTCTAGGTCATGTATGTCTCTATAATCAAGAGAACTCTTCACACCATGCGAACTATGTGGATGACCTGAAACACTTTGTACAAGAGAAAGATGAAATCAAATGTAAGACAATGAAAAATGATTTAATGACAATTTAATTTATAATCCATCATAAAATTAAATTACCATCATATCTATGTTTGGATGCTCTAGTGCACTTGAAGCAACCTCTAAATTCTCTAAATCAATCTACATACACAAGACAAATAAATTGAAATTAGATGTAATCTACAATTGAATTTTTTTAATTCAATTTAATTTATAATTTATCATATTTTAATTGTACCATATTCTGAGGTTGTGCACTAGGCTCTTCTCGTGACCTATCTGTACATGCTCAACTACAAGATGTGTCTCATGCTATAAAAGAAAAAGAATATGTAAAAATCTCATATTATGTATATATTCAATTTAAAATTTATAATTAACTTTAAATATAACAATTGACTTTAAATATAATAAAAAAATTAAATTACCATTTGATCTTGAACCTGCTCTACATGTCCTCCTGGTGGTGTAACTATGTTTGGGTCAGGGCTGAAAGTTGCACTAACAAAGTCCTACAAGATCAAAATTAAAGCATGTACAATTGAATTAGGTTAATATATATATATATTCAAGTTTGCACATTTTGTGTAGAAAGTTTTGTAAACAACTTGGAAATCAGTGGCCTCATGAGTAACTGCAACATCAAATGTTTTCCCAATGCCCATTCTTATTGTGGTATCAACCTAGACATACATGTACATAGAAATTTAACACTTATAATATTTACAAGTGTACATGCATGCGTTTCATATATCTAGTGAATTTAAAACTCATAAAATTGTAACTAAACTAATGTAAACTTTAAACAAACTTACAATATGAATGTACCTACCCCTGATTTATGACGCTTGATAGTGGAGGAGTGCTTGAAAATCCCTTAGGAGGAATCGACGTGGATGTCGATTGACTCACCTAAACAAACATAAATATTTCAAACATATATGTGATTCAATTATAAATTTAAAACTCAAGTTAAATCATTTATGATTTCATATATAATTTTAAAAATTGAAATCAAAATACCCCATAAGGGTTACCGAGTATGACCGGTGTCGATGTATGTACTCATGGAACAAATGATTTCCCTTGCATCGTTAGTGTCATCTGTACACCAAACAATTTGATTGTTAAAATGTATTGCAAACTTTTCTTTGATATATACAACCATCAAAATTCTTATAAAATGAACATACATCTAGATGCATATTTAAACCTATGTCGTAGTGTCCTCAGGGTGATGGTCTACTATGAGGAACTCTACAAATGAACTGATGCGACCAGATGAACCACCAGAATCTCCCGTCCACCTGAACTAGGCGTGGCCTGATCAGGTACATAGCATACTTGATGGAAACTAGTACATATATGGGGGATGAGCCTCGACACTCCTGGAGTGGTACTCAAACCAGCTCCATAAAAAACTCCTCCATCATCATCATTGTCTCTATGCTCCCCACCGCTATTGCAGAAGCATGCTGATCAAGGTTTCCTGCGAGTGTACTAAGGGAACCTAATGTTGAGACCAGAGCTTGATGATGTACAGGTGCAGGAATGGGAGGACCAGGAGCAACAACAAGGGGTTGTGCATGCATGGGGAATTGGGGATCAATCCTTGCCCCTAATCTCTGTTGTGGCATGCCGCCACCAACACCTTGAAATGATCTAAAATCAAAATAATTGGGATTTTTCCCCAAAACAAACTCTACATACAGTTTTCTCAAAAAATACAATGGGAACTCCCAATTAGCATGTGGGGGACTATCAAAAACCATATACCATCGATCCCAAAAATGTGCACTCATCTGCGGATGTATGCACCACCTCATGGATATTCTAGATTTGTTGGGTGGAATGGGTTGTCAAGTAATGGGGTCAAGAAAGTAGGGGGCTAGATGGGCTTTCATTATTTTAAGGTCTAATATTTGTTTGTAAGAGAGACCATCAGAATAAAATTGTCTCATTTGTTCTCTGTCTCGTCGATGCCTATCCAGATCATAATCGATCATCCTGATGACATCAACAACGTTTTAAATCGCAAATGCAAAACATCTCACATGTGGAGGAATCAATGCTTGACTCTGCATAGCATTGATTTGATTTTGTAAGGATGCAACTTGATCATTTATTCATGCTCTCAAGCAAGCCTCGTCAGATGCGATAGGTGTTAGATGTGGCATATTAGGGGGAGGAGGAGGGGGAGGTGGAGGTGGAGGGGGGGATGTGGATGTGGTTGTGGCTGAGGTGGTGGATTGATGATATCATCAATGTTAAAATCATCCATGATATGCTCGATATAAATGTGCACCTGCATTAAATGATACAAAATAGTCCATTTGCATACATATATTAAGATCATATATTTAATTGAAATAGGATGAGCAACATATATATTAAGATCATATATTTAATTGAAATGCACATATATATACATTGATTGTTCAACTCAAGAGCATGTCCATACAAAATTCAAAATTAAATGTATGTACATGTACATTTAAAATAAAAAATATGATGCATAATTTGCATGCATACAAATCATTAAACTAAACTATGTACATGCATACAAATTTCAAAATTTAAGAACTATATATGCAAATTTTTAATACATGCACATACATACTAAACATTAAAGTTGAAACATTCGAAAAAGCTCATTCTATGTCTAACACACACACACACACACACACACACACACATATATATATTACAAATTTTCAGCAGGAGAAATCATGATCTAGTAGATAGTCATAAAATATATACTATTATATATTATTCATTATAAGTTCATAAATTCCACCAAATTCATAAATCCATGTCACTAAAAATATCCATCTAGAACCAAAATCATAAATTCATGTCACTAAAAGTATCCATTTGGAACCAAATTTATAAATTCATCACACAAAATATCCACCGTTCACCAAATTTATAAATTCATAACTATTTAAGATCATTGTTTTAATTTATAACTATTGTGGCTCTCTACTGCATAGATCTTCATTTCTTTGTGTTTTCCTTTTCAAAATTGGGAGTTCTCCTCTCCTCTAGCCATTGTCGATGCTCATCTATGATCCCATCCATAGCCCTGACATCATCAACAAGGTTTTGCATCCTAGATGCAAACATCCTCACAGGAGGTGCGACACATTCTTCATTTTGAATAATGTTGATTTGATCTTGGATGGTTCTAGTAGAAGCATTGATTTGTGCTTGCAAACGAGCATGTGCATTGATTTTAGGCGGTGGAGTTGGGGGGTTACGAGGTGGATTGGGTGGAGGTGGAGGTGAAGGTGTTGGAGATGGATGGCATGGAGGTGAATTGCGAATATTATTGAATGGATCCATGTGATCTTTAAGATATGAGTGAACCTGCATTAGATTTGTAATTTCAAGATGTAAGATACATGTTTAGGAAGTACCTTTAAACCATTGAATATAAATGACCTTAAATAATTGAATACAAATGATAAAATTATATGTAAGCCTCATTTATATGTCTAAGTCACATGTTACTTGAATGAAAATACAATTAACTATTGATATTGTATAATCTTGCAGGATCTTATTATTGTTAAATTTTGTTGGGCCATGGGCAACTTTGATCACCAAATTTTAAGAACTTCTTTGATCCCCTTAAGAAATGTCATATTGGAACCCATTAAGAAATTGAATTATGATTTAGGGTGATAGGATGGCTTAAGGGGATCTACGTCTAGTGAGGTCCGAGGAGAAAATGACATGGCTCAAGTGAATTAAATTTGGTGAAGTTTCCCAAGGAAACCAAATTTCATTAAGAGCCTTTAAAGAAAAAATGATGGTTTTAGGGTTTAGACTTTAGAGTTTAGGGTTTAGGGTAATAGGATAGCTTAAGGGGATCTACATGTAGTAAGATCCTAGGAAAAATTACATGGCATAAGGGAATGAAATTTGGTGGAGTTTCCTAAGGCAACCAAATTTCATTAAGAGCCTAAGAAAAAAAATAGCTTTAGGGTTTAGGGTTTAGGGTAATAGGATAACTTAAGGATATATGTAAGATCCTAGGAAAAATTACATGGCATAAGGAAATGAAATTTGGTGGATTTTCCTAAGACAACCAAATTTCACTTTAAGGTTCTGGGTAGGATAAAATGAATGGTTTAGTGTTTAGGGTTTAGAATTTAGAGTTCAAGGTTTAGGGTTTAGAATTTGGAATATTTAATGAACTTGCAAGTTAGTGAAGAACATTTTCTTGTGGAATAGTTGATTGAGATCTACTCTTGTTTCAACTGACCAACCTAGATCATGCTATCTCATTCATATTATAATCCTGCAAGATCTTATTATTGTTAAATTTGGTTGCCTTGGGCAACTTTGATCACCAAATTTTAAGAACTTCTTTGATCCCCTTAAGAAATTGAATTACGATTTAGGGTGATAGGATAGCTTAAGGGGATTTACGTCTAGTGAGGTCGTAGGAGAAAATGACATGGTTCAAGTGAATAAAATTTGGTGAAGTTTCCCAAGGAAACCAAATTTCATTAAGAGCCTTTAAAGAAAAAATGATGGCTTTAGGGTTTAGGGTAATAGGATAACTTAAGGGGATGTACATGTAGTAAGATCCTAGGACAAAATTACATGGAATAAAGGAATGAAATATGGTGGATTTTCCTAAGACAACCAAATTTCACTTTAAGGTGCTGGGTAGGACAAAATGAATGGTTTAGTGTTTAGGGTTTAGATTTTAGAGTTCAGGGTTTAGGGTTTACAAAACTTAGGGTAAAGTTTTGGTGCCCCTTGGAATATTTAATGAACTTTCAAGTTAGTGAAGAACATTTTCTTGTGGAATAGTTGATTGAGATCTACTCTTGTTTCAACTGACCAACCTAGATCTTGAAATCTCATTCATATTATAATCTTGCACGATCTTATTATTGTTAAATTTGGTTGCCTTGGGCAACTTCACCAAATTTTAAGAAATTCTTTGATCCCCTTAAGAAATTTTTCATATTGGGACCCCTTAAGAAATTGATTTACGATTTAGGGTGATAGGATGGCTTAAGGGGATCTAGATGTCTACTTGAGGTCCAAATTTAGTCATACTATAGCCTCATTGGTTCCATCTAACTCTAGGTTAAAAGTGTTTACCCCTCTAATAAAAAAAAGTATCATGTTAAAAATGAATCAATCTATACATATCACAAAAATAACAATAATTTTTAAATGTAACCCATACTCTAACCATAATAGAATGCTAAATGATCCCCACCCCTAACCATATCCTAATTGAATTGTAAACCTAATTGAAACTTAATTAAATTATAACCTTTACCTAATCTTAAATGTATTCCTATATTATATACTATATTAAATTATATTATATTTGAATTAATTTATATTTGTATTATAATTATATTAATATTTATTATATATTCCTAATTGTAACCTAACTATTTACTACAAACCTAATTGAATCTTAAGCCTAATCCTCATTAAAACCCCAAGTAAATTGTAACATTACCTATCCTTAATTGTAATCTTATATTATACTTTATGATATTAAATATTTATATTATTTAATATATTATATCATATTAATATTTATTAAATATAATATATTAAATAATATAAATATTTAATTATATTTATTTTATATGAATCATCCTCCTATCTCTAAATTGTAATAATAGCATGTAGTTCCTCCAACCTATCATCATGTACCTCCTCCCTTTCCCATGTAATAGGTGTACCTTCTAGGTGTTAAATGGTTCCATCTTGGTCTCCTTATTGATGCATTTCTATCCTTCCACATAAATCTATATAGTATCAAAATATAGGTAGTTTTATGGTTATTGAATCTCTCTTAATTGCTAAAGAATCCATTATGATTGAGGATGGGTGGATTATTATCTAGGATCACATCTTAAAAATCCTATAGAGGTCATGTGGTATGTGTTTCTTAATACATATATTCCCATACAAACCTATTTCCATGTATCATCAACTCTCCTATATAATAGATACCTTACTAGATTTAAATTTCATATGATATATATGTACCCAAGTGTTTCCAATTGGAATTGCCATAATTATACTTTTATGGCATTCTAGATATTCATAATAGTTTTCATAAATCTACCAAATAGACCCATTCTTGACATTGAACCTACATAATTTTAGGTATGTCCAATGAAAGAAACTTTACCCATAGCACTCTCACTCACGCTCTCCTATCTTGTGGATATAATAGAATAAAGTTTTCTTCCAATGATTTAGAACCCTAATGAGCATGTCTAATTGTCATAGAGAGTGATCATCCACTCTTCATAAACTTGTAGAAACCAAAAGGTTTTATATTATGTGTTCAAATAAGTGAAAAATTCACAAAAAGCTCTACTAAATGGTGACAACAGAGGGTTTTTTAAGGAAACCAAATTTCATTTTAAGGTCCTAAGACAAAATTCAAATGCTTTAGTGTTGAGGGTTAAGATTTTACAGTTTAGGGTCTAGGGTTTAGCAAACTGAGGGTGAAGTTTGGGTGGCCCTTGGCATAATTTAGACTTGCAAGTTAGTGCCAATTAGAATCGATTGTACGTGCTTAGATTTACAAATTTGCTAACTAAATTTGCAAAAAAATATCAAGATAAAATTTAAAACATTTAAGCAATGCAAATGAATCATTTTGAGCTCGAAATTACCTAGTTTTCAAAATCAAAATGATTTGCTCGATTTCAATTTAGGGTTTTAACAAAAAAAATTGTTCCAATTCAATTTAGGGTTTCAATTTCTAAGCAATTAGGGTTTTTAATGCAATTTTTCGTTTCAATTCAAACTAGGGTTTTCAAATTCATTTTTTTCATTTGATTTGAATTCAGAGTTTCAAAAAGCTTGATTAGGGTTTCTAAATGCAATTTTTTTGTTTTGTTTCAATTAGGGTTTTAAAATTCACTTTTTTTTGTTTAATCGAGCAATTTAGGTTTCAAAAGTTAAATTTTGTTTGTAAAACACAATTCAAGGTTCATTTTTTCATTTTTATTAAAAACATTTCAGGTTTCATTGAATTTTTTCGTCTATTTTTAATATTATTCATTTCTACTATAACAGTTAAAAAAATGCTCAAAATATGAAATAAAAAAAATGCTAAATTCACTTATTTTCTTCACAATTTCAATTAAAAATAGAAAAATGCAAAAAAATGGGATGTAGGCAGGTACCTGTAATTGATTGTGGGGGTCGTTGTCACCAGTACTCAGGGTCCCGTCCACTGTGCAGTGAACTCTGTTTATTTTTAAAAAAATAAATAGCAATGTAGAACGGGATCCCGATTTCTAAAAAATGGGATCCCGATTTGTAGAAATTGGGATCCTGTTTCATAGTAATCGGGATCTTGTTTCGTGGAAATCGGGATCCCGTGCATTTTCCATTGGTTCAGGATCCTATGGGAAATGGGATCCTAATTTTTAAAAAGCGGGATGTCGTTCCGTGTCAGGCTCGGGATCCCGTTTTATCAAAGCCGATTTCAATTTTTTGGTTTAGGCAAAAACTTCCACGTTTCATGGACTCAACTTTGTGCACTTACCCTCTCTATACTTTTGGTTTGTTTCCCCACTTAAGCATTATGAATACATAAGATCATATATGCTTATCATGTTCACATATATTATAATATATTTAAACATATATATCACATTACATGTATATATGGATATATTAATACATAGACATGATTACATTCGCATGGTTACTTGGTACATGAATAGTTATCAATATAAACCATCATTTGTTTACTAGCCATATTTATACACTACTGCTTGCATATATATACATATACACTTATCAATACATATAGATACATATATACATAGATCAATATCTTAAAATCTAGGTGTACACTTAAATATATAGATACATATGCTAAAGCAATTCTACATATACATATATTTATATTTACACACAATAATAATAATAATAATACAATAATGTATATATATATATGTGCATTATTATTTACGCATATATTAAATATAGACTATCACTTGATAGTCAAACAAATACACACATATATATATGTATATATATACACATTCTTCTCAAGCATGAATTCTCTTTTCTATATATATATACACACACATATATACATACTAGTATATACATTTGTATGTATTGTTAGATATATGTATATACACCTACATATACAAGTATACTAGCATTATCTAATATTTATAATATTAGACATATATGCATTCCTCTTTGTCGATAAGTAGATACAAAGTGTATAGGTATATGTATATATTGTAAACATGCAACCGATACTCCTATGCATATTATATAATTGTATGCATGAGTTTCCATTCAACATATATACATATAAGCATTTCATGTATATACTCTTATCAATGTAGATATGTACATACACTTACAAGGACTGGTCTCATAAGCTTCAAAACACATATGTTCCCATTCCCATTAACATGCATATTCAACAAGTGTGTACATACACACACACACATATACATATAGTCATTTCCTCATGTATGTATCTTTGTGAGTACTTCCACTTACATACATGTGCATTTGCTTATGCTCTCATACATAGGTCTATGTATATGTACATATATATATATATATATTCCCATATACATGCTACAATATACGTTCATATAAAATGATGTATAGGTAACCATTCAAAAAGCCCAAAGACTCAACCCAAGCACAATCAACACAATGTCATAAGGAAGGACTCAAAGCTCAAACAAATAAACGTCACCCAATAATGCACTCAGTAGTAAACAAGAATTTTACAAATGCAGATATATTAAATAAGGATGACTTACCAAATTCCCACAAATTGACTCAAATTAATCTCTCTAATGTGGTGTGTGTATGCTTAGATAGTTTGCATTACCGGTTTCTTGACCAAGGTCTTCTCCCAAGTGATACTTCCCCTCCACTTGGAGGAATGAAACACATACCTACTGTAATCAAGGGAAAATCCTAAATTTATTATTAAGTGGGTTAGCACAATAACAGAAAATCCATTGAAAATAACAAAGTACAAAGGAAGAGATGTGAAGACAAAAGGGATAGTGTTACCCTATGTCTCCACCTTCCATGATTGACCTTTGTTACACCTCCTAGCTTGCAGTAAATAAAAATGCCCTCAGATTTGTATGAGCAACTATGACAAATGCCTAAGCCCTATGCAAGTGTTGAAGGATTTGCAGAAAATAAAATAACCCTACAATGGACTAAGATGACAATGACTGTAAGACTAGTAGCATAAATTGAAATCTAAACATGAGAGACTAAGAGTGCAAGAAGTCAAGAGAGCTGAGAGATGTAGATATGAGGTCAAAATTGCCCTTTTATAAAAATTGCAATTTTGAATGTGTGGCCAGGATGAAAAGATGACAGGAACCCTAAGATCAATGCTTAAGATTGAATGTTGCTAGGTGCATTAGGGTTAGGTCAAAATTAGGGCAACATGTAAGAATGAAGGGTGGAGATTGAATTATGAAATAATTCAATCAACGGTCGAAATTAAATGAGGAGTCAAAAGTCAAGAATTAAATTGGAAGATAAGGCTGGCACAGACAAAGAGGTTGCTGGAGGAATTAAATAATAGGATTTATTTACTCCAGTTTGACCTGTGAATAATTAAATAATAAAAATATTATTTAATTACAGAAGAATATGACAAAAGAACCTATTTTGAATTAAATAATGATTTAACTCAAAATTCAAGGAAGTGGGCCAAATTAAATAAATGAAATTTATTTAATTTAATGAGAGAAGAGGCTATGAATAATTAAATAATTAAAATAATTATTTAATTATAGTAGAAAGTGGACAAAAATCAAATAAATTAGAATCTATTTAATTTTAAAGAAGGGGACTTAATTAGTGGCGTAATTAAATAAATAAAAATTTATTTATTAATTAATCAAAGGAGGAGACGAATCAAAAATAAATTAATTAAATAATTAAAATTATTTAATTAATAGAAGAATTATGACTTTAGAAAATAATTAAATAATTAAAATTATTTAATTATTAAGAATAAGAACGTGTTGAATAATCTAGAGTTGCAAGCCTAGGACAATTTATGTGTCTACATTTGCCCCTCTTTGTGCGCCGTAACAGCAGCATGTGGCATTGAAATAGAAAAATAGTCAAAATAATGCCCGGTGCAAAATAAGATGAGGAAGAATGACGAGGAGGGTTGTGGTATGCCCCCTCGAGAGGACAGACAGGTTCCAAGAACATGGGTGTGCTCTCGAAATGGATGAGAAGACTAGAATATGAAGAGACAAAGAAATGTTAGTGCAAAAGATATGGATGATGAGATGGATGCCATGCCTACATGAGACGAGTGAGAGAAGATGACAAGACTAAAGAAGATGCATGTTAGTTCCTAGACCAAATCCTTCAAACCATTGCCATAGGACTAATATTTATTACTCTGAATCATCATTGGGCGGTAAAAATGACACAAATGGACAACAAACACCATGGTATGACGTAGACCAAGGTGTGCAAGGTCATCCACTTGAAAAATAGACAGTCACAAACAAGGAATGTCCTAACTCATACTAAAGGCGAAGTTGCCCCAATATTTTTGTCAAGACAATCCATAGACAGCAGTCAAAGAAAATAAAATAGGCCAGGAAACGTCATCGCACCTCTAAATCCTTCATGGGACATCCTGGAGGTAGCTAGTAACATGACCAAAAAGATAGTAAAAAATATAAGACAAAATAGCCAAGATAGCAAAAGATAAGAAAGATTAACATCCATGTAATTTTGTTTGCCAATGTTTGTTTGCCAAAGATTGAATTCTTGTTTGATTTGACAGTTTTGACAGTTTAAGAGTTTTGCCAATTTGACGGTGTTGACAATTTGACGGGGCCTATTGTCAGGAAGGACACATCCTGAAAAAGGAAAAGGACATTTTGACAAGGTCTAACTCCAAGAAGGACACATCTTGAAGAGGACCAAAGAGTGACGAGATTGACATTGTTTTGACTAATGTGTTTTGGCAAGTTGACTGATGTTGACTGTATGATTGATTGGACTGTGTTGTCTAATTTTGACCAATTTTGACATTGACGTTTCAAATGATTGTCTTGTGTCTGAGTTTGACTGTCTAACTTATTTGACTGATGTGATGATTATGACAAATGCCATGATTTTATTTGGACCAACCTAAAAGGACTGAGCTAATGTCTCGGGGACTCATCGACTGATGGCCTTTCCTACGTAGCAAATGCGCAGAGACAACGTAGTTCGACAATGACATGAACTGACTGACATCACTGACTTTGACTCCATGTGATTGACTTTGACATTGATTTGGATGTTTTTGTGTTTTTCTCTAGACATTTTATGATTTTTAGGTCTTTTTTCAGGACTTTTTGCGATGTTTTTGGTCTTTTTTCAGGACATTTTATGATGTTTTTTTTTTTGTCTTTTTTCAGGACATTTTATGATGTTTTTGTCTTTTTTCAAGACTTTTTGCCATGTTTTTGTCTTTTTTCAGGACTTTTTGCCATGTTTTTGTCATTTTTCAGGACTTTTTGCCATGTTTTTGTCTTTTTGTTGTTTTATGATTTATTTGGATTTTGACGTTTAAGAGGATAGTGAAAAATGCATATGACTGATGCCTACATATGAGAATCCAAGGACAAACATGATTGTGCCCCTAGTCAAGCTGAATACCAATTGACAAGTGATGACAACATTGTTTGACGTGGGAAGGACGAATCCCAAAACAACATGAGGACGATGACAATAAAGTGACGAAAGTATGGAGGTCTACAGCCGAGCTAGGAATGCAGTCAAGTAATGTTTTGGATAATGCGCTTGTATGAATTGGACTCATTGCATTTGGAATGACTTGGTTAGGGATAGATGGGATGATGATTATCCTTAGACCATTTGACAAGGGAAAGCCAAGGTAGGTGACAGACATGAAAGGATAGGGGGTGGCCTTGGTAAAAGACGAGACACATGAGACTAAGGGAATTGTCATATGATTTTCAAGGACTACGTCGTACAAGGACCATAAGACTATGATGGTCAATGACATGATGTTTCATGAATCGTGTATGACTAAAGGATAGACATGTCAAGAGTTTTCCCAAAGCATGATTTATGTGTGCCATTTTTATGTCAAGACCAAGGTAGGTGGGAAAATGGACGGAAATGATAGGGCTTAGATGGATGTCAATGTCATGAGGAAGGCATGGGAAATGAGACGACTTGCCCCCAAGTATAAGTCCACATAGACGATTTATTTTACACATGGCCTTTATTTGCCAGGTTTTCATCATGGTACTTATCCAAGCGCCAAGTTTTCACCGTTGGATGAAATTTTTCTCTTTACTATTTTTTTTTGAATTTTTGATTTTTTTTTTTTTTTTGGTGTCACCAAGATGCCTATTTGCCAAGTTTTCATCGGTGTGATTTTTAATTTTTTTAATTTTTTTTGTATTTCTGATTTTGTGGATGCTGGATGCTTTAGATAACCACTAACTGTTCTGAATCCACTGACGGTGCCGATGTAGAGACTGGTGCCATGATATGCCAATAATGACCTTGCTGAAGGAGTTGTCTTGTCAGGATCGTAGCACTTGTATACAATTGATTGATGTCATTGTGATCCTTTCTGATACTAGAGTTGGCCTTATCAAAATACGCACATCGCAATAGAGTGCCATGAGAGTCCTTGTGGTAAAGAGTTGCTGCCATGACATGACGGATTTGTGACGTAGGATTTTTGGACTTTAGGCGACATGTAGGATTATGACGAATGATGGTAGACATGGAAAGGTTGTTTGGACATTTAGATGAATGACTTTTTATTTTCCAAACTTGGGATGTTGGATGACGGATTTTGGAGGGATGGTGTTTGGAACCAACACTTTTAGATGCCTTGCTTGATGACCATTTTGAAGGAGGTGGACATGTGTTATATGTGGGAGTCCTCTTGCCTTGTCGCTCCACATTGTGATTGACTTTTGCATTTGACTGGGTGTCTTTGTTCGATCCGTCTTTCTTTGGGATCCATTTTAATTTCATTTGTCCACTTGTCCTTTTGTTTGATTCAATGGCCTTTGACATTTGATTTTGATCTTCTGATTTGTAAGACTTTTGTTTTTGTTGGTCCCAAAGGGGAGGTTGATTCATGATAGAATGACGGTTCATGGTGTGGGTGGAGGGAGTGTTGGCAGCAATCTTATGACAAGGATTTCTCATGGACTCCATTTTGACATTTGTTTCTGACAAAGTTGCCCCTAATATCGAGGAGGTACCACTGACATCGTTTGATTTGTTGTCTGAGGAATAACCAAGACCTTGATGTCTGTAATTTCCCTGAAGCTGTATTGGTTCAAGAATGCCTTGCTCGTGTATGCCTAGTCCTTTGCCTTGATATTGCATGCTTTGACATATTCTATTTGCAATGGGGTATTTATTGTTTTGAAAGCAAGATGCTAACCCATCATGATGTCTATGGACACTGTCACTTGTAATATTTTCATTTGCAAGAAATCCTGCTCTAACAAAGATAGATGCCCCTAATTGATAAAGTATCTCAGCTTCATTGTCTTGTTGGCCATATTCTTGACTGATATCTTTCGTCTGATCATGCGACATGTCAAGGTCAAATGACTCTGTTGGTGCTTTCAAGGAAATGTCAAAGCCATCATTATTTTTAGTGTCATAGAGTCCAATGATTTTAGCTATAACTTGATCATATGCAAGCATGTCCTTAGTGGAAGATTCTTGTTCTGGAGGAATATCATCTATGTGTCCCATGAAGGCAAGTGTCTCATCATAGGAAGTGTCAATAGTCGAGGCTTGTATAGGGTCGGCAAGTGTTTGATCATGAATTGCATAAAGGTCAATGAGTGGATCATTTTGGACTTCTTGGTCAATGGTAGGGTCTTGCTCGAAGATGGGGTTGTCATGGATTATATAGTCAGAAATAGAGCCGTTGTCAAGGAGAGGTGTGTTTTGGATGTCATGATTGTCTTGAAGGACTTCATGGATGGACTGAAAGATAGGGTCATTGGATGAACTACCTTGTTCTTGACATGAGGGTGACATTATAAGGTCATGCTTTGGGCTTTCATTTTGACATGTATCCTCAAGTTTATTAAATGGGATTTGACTTTGGACTATGATAGAATTTTCATGACTAGATGTGGCTTGTGAGGGGGTGACTTGAAAAGGATTAATGACCAAAGGACTAGAATAGGATGTGGGAACTTGGACTGGACTAGTATATGAAGGACTAGGATATGACATGGGTACTTGCATTGGACTAGTATGTGAAGGACTAGGGTATGACGTGGAGACTTGGACCGGATATGACATGGAGTCTTGGACTGGAGTAGGATGTGATGGCATATGATGTGACATGGGGACTTCGACTATATTAGTTGGTAATGATATAGGGACTTGGACTGGATTGGAGTAAGGTTGACTAAAATGGGACGTGGAGACTTGGGCCGAATTGATATGGTATGATGTGGGGACGTGACATGTGTTGGTAGATGGTTGGTAAGGCATGTGGACTTGGACGGAATTGATAGGTGAAGGGTCAGAATATGACGTGGAGGTATGGAATGGACTAGTGGACAATTGACTTCCCTTGTCAAGGTTAGGATAAGGGTGATAAGTGGATGTTTGTTGTGAATTATTGGTAGGATTCATGTCAAGTGACTGTTGATGGTGAGGGTAGATGGATGGTGGCAAGGTATTTATGTCAAAGCCTTGTGGTAACTTAGCCCCTTCGTCCAAAAGCATGGCTAGATGCCTTTGAGGGTCACGTAAGAGATATTTTTTTACAAAGGAGACTATGTGAGGATTTTGCTTGGCAGCTTCTATGTCTTTGAAATATACTCGTCCATTTTGGTCTCTTTGTATGAATGGTTCAAAAATGTTTTTTGATGAAGATGGCATGTTCATGGGAGGTTGCATGTTCATGTTGTGAAATGGGTCGGAAAAGGTCCAATGTTGGTTTGTGTCATAAGTGTTATTGTCGATGTTGGGATTGGAATCTTGTCCAGAGTTTTCCATTTGTTGTTGTTGTCTTTGAAGCCTAGTCTCAACCGTAAAAGGGATTTGCTCAAATGAGGATGATGAGAATGATAAGTAAATGCAAGGATGACACTAGCCTATGTTTTTGTATTTTTTTGATAAAGGATGACAATGCAAGACTATGTTTTTGGATTTTTTGGATAATAAGGGATGCAATATGACAATGTTGTCTAAAGAAAATGACTAATGCCACATGACAATGAAGACTAAGATGACAAGTTATGACACTAATTTTTGGAGTATGTCAATGCAAGGTGATAATGACGTTTGCCTAAGGAAAATGACCAATGCAAGGTGATAAAATGTCAAATGTCAAGGTGACAATGAAGATGTTGACTAAGGAAAATGACCAATGCCAAGCTAGATGCCAAATGAGGACTATGATGGACAATGAAGATGTTGACTAAGGAAAATGACCAATGCCAAGCTAGATGCCAAATGAGAACTATGATGGACAATGCCGAGTCTAAGTTCAAAATGAGGACTGAGATTTTGATGTCTTGTTGAAAAGTATGAGTTGTCCAAGGTCGGTTGTTTGTGTCCAGATTTGTGAATGTTGTGTATAATGTTTTGAAAAAATCCGACAAGCACTTTGACAAGCATAATGTTTTGGGTGTAACCAATCGCACATCAAATAAGTACAATCCTAGGTTAGGCCATGACAATATTCACTAGATTCCACGTGGGTTTCCCCAACCGCATATTTGTAGCGTGTGAATTCAGAAGCTTGGCTGCACGGGCTCCCCCTTACAGTGCACTCTCTTCTCAGGCCAACCAAGCTTCCAACCCCCATGAAACTCCCATGGCGAGCTGATCACATCTACTACAAACTGTGAAAGTGTGGATGCCTTCACACCGACCGGTGCTGCGCTAGCAAATAGAAGGATTTTGGCTTACTACACAAGAGTTTTTAGTTCGGGCATTCCGTTCGTGGGGCGTGATCCATGCGGCGAGAGTCCCCTTTCGGATCCATCTCGTCGGAACCACGCTCGTGATTCTTGGGCTTTCCCCAAGAACCCACTTTTATATACCGGCTGGAAGTCCCTCGGTGTCAGGGTGCTACCGGTCTGAGTCGTCCTGGGGTGAGTACTTTTTCCCACCAGAACAGGCCCAAGTTCTAGAGTCAGTAACCGTTTCTCTTACACCCAGATCACACGAATGCGCAAGGGGAGAGGATACTCTGATATACCGAATCGTGAAGGGTAATTAACAAATAAAGATGGGTCCGGTTTTCTGATCACAAGGTTTTCACCAAGTGAGAGCATACTCACCTACCATCTTGCAAGCACAATCAACCAAAGAAGACATGTGTTCTTTTTATATGCACCAAAATCAAATGTTTGCTAATCTATGAAAAACAAGCACAATGTGTGTCTCTTCCTTCTTTGACATTCGAATCTGCAAACAATGAATTAGTAGTCTCTTATGCAATGGTCTTGGACACACGAATGAGGATTGCCACACGCTACAAGAAAAGATTAGTAATACAAGAAAAATCTAATCTAGTTAACTTGCAGGAATAAAGACACAGAAAAGAAATAGAAAACCAGAAAACCAGTAAATAGAAAAACCCGAAAATCTAAAAATCAGAACCTCAAAACTGAAAGAAAAATTTTACCAGACAGTTGCGGCTCGATTTGTCAGTTGCGGCTCGATTTGTCAGTTGCGGCTCGATTTGTCAGTTGCGGCTCGATTTATCAGTTGCGGCTCGATTTGTCAGTTGCGGCTCGATTTGTCAGTTGCGGCTCGATTTGTCGATTCTTGACTCGATTTAGCGGTTCTGCAGCTCGTTGGCGATTCTGCAGCTCGATTTAGCGATTGCGGCTCGGTTGCATAGATTCTTGTTTCGATTTGTCGATTCGCATTTCGATTTATCGATTCACAGCTCGATGGGGCGGCGATTTGTCAGTTGCGGCTCGATTTTGCATTGCATTCGTTTGGCAGTTGCGGCTCGATTTTGCAGTTGCGGCTCGATTTGGCAGTTGCAACTCGATTTGGCAGTTGCAACTCGATTTTGCAACTGCGGCTCAATTTTGCGATTGCGGCACTTGAGCCTGCGATTGCGGCACTCTGTACTTGTTCCTGCAAAATTGACAAAAAATACATGCAACTGTACGGAAAAATGACAGAAAACAGAGAGTCGGGTTCACCAATGTAATCAAGGGAAAATCCTAAATTTATTATTAAGTGGGTTAGCACAATAACAGAAAATCCATTGAAAATAACAAAGTACAAAGGAAGAGATGTGAAGACAAAAGGGATAGTGTTACCCTATGTCTCCACCTTCCATGATTGACCTTTGTTACACCTCCTAGCTTGCAGTAAATAAAAATGCCCTCAGATTTGTATGAGCAACTATGACAAATGCCTAAGCCCTATGCAAGTGTTGAAGGATTTGCAGAAAATAAAATAACCCTACAATGGACTAAGATGACAATGACTGTAAGACTAGTAGCATAAATTGAAATCTAAACATGAGAGACTAAGAGTGCAAGAAGTCAAGAGAGCTGAGAGATGTAGATATGAGGTCAAAATTGCCCTTTTATAAAAATTGCAATTTTGAATGTGTGGCCAGGATGAAAAGATGACAGGAACCCTAAGATCAATGCTTAAGATTGAATGTTGCTGGGTGCATTAGGGTTAGGTCAAAATTAGGGCAACAGGTAAGAATGAAGGGTGGAGATTGAATTATGAAATAATTCAATCAACGGTCGAAATTAAATGAGGAGTCAAAAGTCAAGAATTAAATTGGAAGATAAGGCTGGCACGGACAAAGAGGTTGCTGGAGGAATTAAATAATAGGATTTATTTACTCCAGTTTGACCTGTGAATAATTAAATAATAAAAATATTATTTAATTACAGAAGAATATGACAAAAGATCCTATTTTGAATTAAATAATGATTTAACTCAAAATTCAAGGAAGTGGGCCAAATTAAATAAATGAAATTTATTTAATTTAATGAGAGAAGAGGCTATGAATAATTAAATAATTAAAATAATTATTTAATTATAGTAGAAAGTGGACAAAAATTAAATAAATTAGAATCTATTTAATTTTAAAAGAAGGGGACTTAATTAGACGTAATTAAATAAATAAAATTTATTTAATTAATCAAGGAGGAATAAAGATAAAAATAAATTAATTAAATAATTAAAATTATTTAATTAATAGAAGAATTATGACTTTAGAAAATAATTAAATAATTAAAAATTATTTAATTATTAAGAATGAAAGGGGCAATGTTGAATAATCTAAGAGTTGCAAGCCTAGGACAATTTTATGTGTCTACACCTACATCTACTAACACATGAACATGAAATTTAATTGTTCACAACATATGTAGTATACATAAACATCTCCAAAGTTATAATAATAATTCAATAGCCATCTATTCACATATATGTAGTATTTCCCCATGAAATAGCATTAACTAAGATAACATCAAATGAGATAACATTCACATTGATAACATGGCACGAGCACAATTTATTCATATCCCTAATTCACATTGCATTAACATTTACCATATGTAGTAATAGTAAATAGTAATTACACAATTGGGGTGTAACAGAACTTGAGTCAAATCAGGTACACCAAACTACCTCAAGTCCCAAGCCACCTTTTCCTGAATGCCTAGCTATACAAAAGCATCACACATAGGATGCGACAGATCTTTTAAGACAATTGAAAGATGTGAGCATCAAGATTCCACTTATCCAAGCTATCAAAGATATCCCTATCTACACCAAAATTGTAAGGGATCAATGTCTTAAGAAATCAGGAAAGAAAAGAAAATATCCTTAGACAGTCCATGTCTTGGGAAATCTTGCAAATATAATGTTAGGAAACATTATAGTCCCTAATTATACAAATCTTGGTAGCCTAGTTGTGGATGTTAAAATTAATGGAACCTTCATTAAGAATACTTTGATAGACTTTGGGGTAGCAATCAATGTCATGACAAAAGAAACAATGCAGTTGCTTCAGTTGGTCAACCTCAGGCCCCCACAATTTTTTTTGTAACTAGCTAATAGGTCCATGGTCCAGCCTGAGGGGATTATTGAAGACCTATTCATTACATTAGATTCTTTGGAATACCTTGTGGAATTCATAGTGCTACAACCAAAAGTCAATCTTGTAGGTTACCCACTCATCCTAGGTAGTCCTTGCTTAGCTACAACCGATGCATTTATAGGTTGGAGGTCTAGAAAAATGATAATATATAATGGGTTAGTTACAAAGAACTTGGTTCTTTATCCATTGACCCAACCATATGCAAACCTTGAGCAAACCATTTGGCCCAATTTAGATGAGGAGG
Organism: Sequoia sempervirens; assembly: GCA_007258455.2. Taxonomy (NCBI): domain Eukaryota; kingdom Viridiplantae; phylum Streptophyta; class Pinopsida; order Cupressales; family Cupressaceae; genus Sequoia; species Sequoia sempervirens. The sequence goes on from VDFB02266194.1 coordinate 298,542, forward strand.
ATAACTATTCTCTATAGACACTGATGACTATATAGAAAATCCCCTTATTGGATGACCATGATGAAAACACTAGTACTGAAACAACAATATATGACTGAAAAAGCTACTAAAAACTACTTATAAATGATTGAACATTGTCACGTGACCATTAGTAGTCATTTATAATGTGACCAGATTGATGACTAAACAATATTTAGTCATTTATTGGTTATTTTGATTGATCAATTTGGTAATATATTTAGTCGTTGATTTAGTAATTGATTGTTGTAATCTAGTCACTTATTTAGTCATATTTTATTCACTGATATATTTAGTCGTTGATTTAGTCATTGATTGTTGTAATCTAGTCACTTATTTAGTCATCTTTTATTCATTGATATATTTAACTGGTCACTTATTTAGTTGTTGATTTAGTCATTGATCACTATAATCTGGTCACTTATTTAGTCATTTTTTATTCATTGATATATTTAGTCAATGATTGTTGTTAACTGGTCACTTATTTATTCATATTTATTCACTAATTTTTGTGCATTAGTAGTGCATTTAGTCATTAATTTTAATCATCATTTTGATCAATTTGGCGGTATATTTAATCATTTTATTCACTGATTTCATTGGTCATATATTTAGTCATATTTATTCATTGTTCTATAATTTATGTCAATTGGTAGTACATTTTGTCAATTTGATTATTAATTGATGTCAATTAGTAGTATATTTATTCATTTTAATTGTCTAATATTTGAGGATTTAAACATAAAACATAGAAATGCACATCAATCATCAATTGCACACAATAAGATAGCCATTGAGAAGGAAAATTTGGTGAAATTTATTATTAAAAGAAAAGTGTTCTAGTTACAACTTAGAAATAGAGTATTACAATTTTTTATTTTTAGTCACGAGGTTGAAAATCTCATGAGTTACAATGCACATAAATTACTACAAGAAAGAAACTTCTCCAAAGAACTTCTGCAATGATGGAAACACACACTTGGAGCCCTTTAATGCAAGCACATTCCCCTTTCATCTCTTAAAACTTCTACAAGATGGGTAATCTTCTTGGAGAAAGTTGTAACACATAGAATACAAGGAGAGTGTTGATCATGTCCCATATATGATGCTCTCCTTCTATGCAGTCAACAATAACCCTAGAATATTTCCCGCTTTATATGCAATGTGCCATCTAATATGAGCAATAGGGTGTTGTCTTTTCTGCCATGAATGAAGTTGTGCCTCAATACAACCAAAATAAATACTATTAGTCTCAATTAAAAAAGAATAAAAGTACATTGTATATTGCAACTTTACAAAAATAAGTCTAAACATAGTAGGAAGATAAATCAATTAAAAAATTGTAGCCTTGTCAAAAAATGCTTTAAACAAAGTGTTCAACATAGGCCTAAAATATGCATATTGAACCCTTGATTTTAGAACCTTGTTCAAAATTTAAGAAAGGTGATACACTCAGATTATAGAATGAAGTTGGCATTATAAAATGAAGGCCTATCACAAAATTATCAATAGAAATTTCCTAGAAACCAATCCCAAGAATGCCATCAGACTTAGACAACAAAAATCTCAACCCTGGTTCATGTGTTATCTCAGTAAAGACCTACACCATGAAAGAATCCATTTATACATAAATTCCAAATTAAGTTGATGAGAAAATATCTTTAATATCCAACTAGGAAGCCTTAACATCCAAAAATTACTAACCTGGTGTTTCACAACAAGTTTCCCAACTGTGACATCATCTTTACTTAAGAAATCAAATATTGATCCACTGCCATATTAGATCTCATAGGATTCTCCTTCACAAAAAACAAATGATATATATTAATTGTTTAACAACTTCCTTAGTATCCCCACGTAAGCATACTAAACTAAGTGAGGTTGAGGGTTTTAATTAGAGTAACATCTTCTTGGTATGTGCTTGAATTTGATCATGACTTGTATCTTGAATGAAAATAGTAAGCTAGTTGCATTGTAAAATCATTGTTAAAAAATAACCACAAAATCCTCTTTAATTAAAATAATCCTTCTAGATATTTCAAGACAAGATATTTAAGTTAATTTCTAAGAGAGCTAATTTCACTATCCAAACAATTATCAATCTATTTACTATATATAATTTCCCATAATTTAGAATTTGAATGTAATGAAACTAACCATAATTACCAAAGATTTGACACCAAAATGTAGCACATGCCCCTTTCATCTCTTAAAACTTCTACAATGTGGGAAATATTCCTAGAGCAAGTTGTGACATGTAGAATCCAAAAAGGAAAGTTTTGATCATGTCCGATAGATGAAGCTCTCTCCTTCAATGCAGTCAACAATAACCAAGCCCAAGAATTCCATCAGACTTAGACAACAAAAATGTCAACCCTAGTTCATGTGTTGTCTCAGTAAAAACCTACACCATGAAAGAATCAATTTATATATAATTTCCAAATTAAGTTGATGAGAAAAGATATTTGATATCTAATTCGGAAGCCTTAACATCCAAAAATTACTAACCTGATGTTTCACAAAAAGTTTCCCAACTATGGCATCATCTTTACTTAAGAAACTAGATATTGATTCATTGCCATATTGGATCTCATAGGATTCTCCTTCACAAACAACAAATGATATATTAATTTTTTAGCAACTTCCTTAATATCCCCATGTAAGAAAACTAAATTGAGTGAGGTTGATGGTTTGAAGTAGAGTACCATTTTCTTGGTATGTGCTTGACTTTGATCATGACTTGTATCTTGAATGAAAATAGCAAGCTAGTTGTACTATAGAATAATTGTTAGAAAAATAACAATAAAATCCTCTTTAATTAAAATAATCCTTCTAGATATTTCAAGACAATATATTTCAATTAATTTCTAAGAGAGCTAATTTCACTATCCAAACAACCATCAATCTATTTATTGCATATAATTTCCCATAATTTAGAATTTGAATGTAATGAAACTAACCATAATTACCAAATATTTGACACCAAAATGTAGTACAAAATGAATTGTTTGACAACAAAAGTGTTTTGATGAACCAGATATACCCTTGATATATTGATTTAAATAACAAGGAAAGATCAAATTGGAGACAACAAGATAAAATTAATTAATTCACTTCAAGAAACAATTGAAACTAGAATTCCACTACCAATTATAACTTCATTCTATTGATCTTCAAAAATATTTTACAATACATTTCAAAATTTTGTCCTAGTTGACATGTCAAAAAGTGTCTTTTCAGTTACCTACTTTTAACATAGATCAAAAAGTCTTAATTATCATTGTTTACATAGGATTACATAAAAGTAATGAAAGATGAGAAATGAAGAGAAATGAGAAAATTTTGCATTACAAAGCACTCACAAGATACAAAATTTTGTTACTCATCATAAGGTACCCGTGATCATTCAGATCTAGCAAGGTACTCTCTCCACGATAGTATCTGCAAGGCTTGGTACATCACTGCAAGGCCTATTTTTCTAGTGGAGCTAAATATGCCTACTCCCATTGGTACACTATGTAATCATGAGGCCATTTTTACTCCTTTATTATTTTTGTGTTTTCCAAGTGACTCTTCCATCTGTTGTCTAATAACACTTTTCCATTTGTGATGAATTTTGAGTATCCAACATCTAGTGCAATTATTCCATCCAAGTTTAAATTAAGGTGGTGAATATTTATCTCACCATCCTTCTCCAAATTAGTGAGGTAGTTGGGAACAATTTTTCTAAACTCATCTATCCAATCCTTGGAGCCTTTTAGTTGATCATCATCCCTTAGATCATCATCCCTTAGTATCTTAGGCATGAACCACTACTTTAGTGTGTGAAATGAATCCATTTTTGCCTTGATATTTTTTTCTTCTACAAATATGTATTGAAATTCATTTGTGACCATTCGGTCCATTTTATTATTAGGCTTTAAAGCTACAGGAGCCTCAAAACTCCTTCATAAAATTCTACAAAAATTCATTAAGGTGTGATGTACAATTTTTGATTTCCTAAATAAGGGGTCAAATATAGGTACACGGGCCTTTATCTGATCAAATGCTTGTGACAAGGAGACATAACATTCATACACATTTTCCAATTTTTCCTTAATTAGTTTAACCCTATGCTCCAAGATCTATTCCAATACCTTGAGGGTTTCTATCTTTTCTCTTTTCTTTGTTTATTCATTAGTATTTTTCAACTTCTCAATTTATTTTTTTAGCACATTTACTTGTTCAAAATTTATTGTACCTATATCAGTCTGGATGGCAAGGGGTTGGTATACTATTAATTTTTTTCTTTGGGAAGGACCTTCTCCCTTCAACTGCTCTTTCAATTTCACATTTCTATGAATAACCTATTCACTTCATCATTCAAATCAGTTTTTTCTTTCTCATATTCTTCCAATTTAAGCTCCATAGCTTTAACCACATCCCTGGTAAACTTTTTTGAGTACATTGTCATAGTAGCTACCTCCAATGTTGATGTTTCTTGAAGTTTCTTTACCATGGCAGTCTCTCTCATTTATTTTACAACATCAAGTAGTCTTGGTTTTTCTCTTCTTTTTTGCTTTGTCTAAAAGGCTAGGGTTTCAAGTCTTGGATTGTAACCTGTGCCACTCAATCCCTCATTTGAATTTAATTCAAAAAATAACATGGGATCTTCTTGGATTTTTACTTGATCTAGTAAGAATATCTTTTTGAACTCCATCCTAGGAATAATTAGTAAATTGCTTTCTAATACCAATTTTCTTGCTTCTTGGGGGCTAACAATAATTTCATTAATCATGAGTTCTTCAAGAGTCTAGGAAATAATATTTCATGTTGTGACTCCTCAATTCCCATCTTATTAATTTGGAGTCTCTCCTCAAATTATTTCATTTTCATCTTAAACCAAAAACCCTAAAACTCAAGAGTTTGAATAAATTCATCTTCAACAAATATAAGGGTAGCAATCACCCTTTCATCATCATGCACTTCTTGATCATTATGTCCATGTACATCAACTCTTTCTTCTGGTTTGTGAGCATTAGTTGCAAGCTTAGGTGGTGGTTGATCAAATTCATCATCTTTAAAATTCAAAAGTACATCGGCTACCTCTTCAGTATCCCTACTCCTTCACTTATTTTATATGCCACTAAGGGGGACACTCCATGTGTCTTATTCCTTTTAAGACTTGGTTGCTTAGCAGATGCTTTTTATTGTATTGTGGTAGTGCCTGGTAGGGGCTTTGTGATTATAATACCACTTGTTTTGATGGGTAGCTTGGAAGGTTTTGAAGATTGAGCCTCAGGTTTCTTTTTTGGTTCACCATATAATCTTTCAAAGTTACCAATTATTAAGTTCATCCTTTTGATAGGATCCCCTTCTTTACATAGAATCCTTGGAATCTAGTGCCCCTTTTCTTCTTCTCCTCTTCTAGCCTCTTTATGATTTCCCACTTCCTCTTCCTCTAAAAAACTTCATGAGGCGTAAAGAAACTTCTTATTACATCTTCTTAATCCATTACATGGGTAATCCCATCTTTAGTGAGAAGTGTATGCTTTATAATTTTAATATGCTCTTCAGGTTCAAAGACCCATTCTCCTCGTGCTTCAATGAATACCTCATCTTCAAATAATTATGTAGTTCTTCAAGAGTATCAAACCCTATGGATAGCTCCTCACATTCAATTAGGTTAGGGAGGAATGCCTCTTTTTTCTATATTTTCATAACATCCTACTCTGTCCATAACATTTTCCACATAAATTCTAAAAAATCAATTTGAATAGAAACAAATTTAGGTAAAACATGTGGGGATTGAGGACACCCATAGACCCTTATTACTGTTTGGTCTACTAAGAAGAACCAATCACTGAAATTGTGAGTATGTCCCTACTCTGGCATTAATGCTAAATGTCTTAATACACTAGTAGAATTGAGAAAATAAATGACTGGTGACTACAAATTTTAGTCAGAACAACTAAAAATGACTAAATTCTACTCATTTTTTGCAACTCAACTATAAATGAGTAAATAAATGACTACCACGGTCGTTGAATAAAAAAATATTTAGTCATAGAAATAAAAATGACTATATATTTATTCATCAAATCCAAGTTAGACAATTTTTTTTAAAAACAAGTCATCCAATTATTGGCACGATGTATTCATGCATGCGATGTATTGGCACAATTATTTATGTTCATTGCAGATTCATTCATCTCTTGCATACCTCACTTCATTTTTTCATTGCATACCTCACTTCACTCATTCATTTTAGACCTCACTTCATTCGTTAGCCTGGCATGAGTTGTTTTGATCAGTTATAGTAGCTACTTGCATGGGTGGTACGGATTTGCAAAGGACCTAGAAACTTCTGAAAAGGAAGGCAAGGGAAAGGAATTCAAAGTTTGTTGCAATGAATTTGAATTTTTTGAGGCCCTCTATAGTGAAATTGGATTTTGGGACACCCTCTGCAACAAATTCAAAGGTAATTTGAAACCCTCACTACATTAAACACAAATTCGAAATGCTCATTACAATCTACTACTCTTAATAATGTTCTTTTACAATCTTGACACTATTTTTCTTCATAATGTGTTTGAGCTAAATATAATAAAATTTGGATGTTAGTTCCAAAATAGAATTTCCTCAAACAATTTTGATACATTTTCACTGCAAGTGGAAACTGTCCTTGTGCAAATTAAACATGTCCTAGATTTACCCACACATCAGGTATCTCAACAAAGATGTTTCCTGCAACAACTTCTTGTACCTATGTAAATATTTCCTTTGCAATATCAAATTAACCCATTTTATCTAGCACAATGGCTGCCACATTTACAACATAAACATTTCCTAATCTTTGTGCCAACACTTTACAATGCCTGCCCCATTTGCAGCATAAACATTTTCATTGCAAGTGAAAACTTTACTTGTGCAAATTAAACATGTGCTAGATTTACCCCCACATCAAGCATCTAAACAAAGATGTTTCCTAAAGAAACTTCTTGTACCTGTGTAAAAATTTCCTTTGCAATATCAAATTCACCCCTTTTAGCTAGCACAATGGCTGCCCCATTTGCAACATAAACATTTCCTAGTCTTTGTGCCAACACTTAAGTGCCCCCTTTTATGACATTAAGATCCTCTTGAGTTATTATTATACTCCTATTTTCCAAGAGAAAAATCCCCAATGACGATGGGAAATGAACGATGATCATTTGAGTTTCAACTTGGTTTCATTTTGAAAAGGGAACATTACATTGTACAAGATTTGTTTAACAACAGAATAATTTAATCCACCTATCTGGGACTGTAAAATAAAAATAGATGAATTAATCTATTTTCAATTATAGGTTCTTTTAATCTAGAATTTGATAGAAAGATAAAGCATGATACATTGAATGACACAAAAAGAGTTCTAAAATAAAGACTAAAATAGGTTGCCCATGAAAAACGAGAAAGAGGAAAAATGAAAAGATAATATACAAATGATTCATTTGAGTTTTTTGATAAGATCTCATTTAACTATGTCAAATGGATTTGGAAGGGACAAAGCATATTTTATTGACTAAAATTTTGAGGTAGCTTATCCATCATCATTATATGTGTCATCTTCTCTTGGAATCTATTTCTACAATGCACCAATCCTAGAATTGATTGGGGATGCACTTCAGGTGGATAAAAACTCATCAAATGTTTTATGTATGCTTGGCAACATGGAACTGAAAATAGATGATTGGCTTAAAGAAAAACAAACAATTAAAGTAGCATGCCAACTTTTCTTGGCTGATGAAGAAAAATGAAAAGTTGATGAAAAATGAAGGATTCAGACGGAAAGGAGAAAGAAAGAGGAAGAACTTTGGCAGGTGATGCAACAAGAGGAGTACTTTGAACATGTGAAGGAATTATGGAAGAGTAAGTGTAAGGATAGGGATGATGAAGATGATGAGGTTGGTTAGTTTTAGAAGAAACAAAAGAAGGAGAATAAGAAAATGAAGAAGGATAAGGACCGCAAGGCTTATGATTCTTATATAGAGGAACCTGATATTGCCATAGAAGATGAGGAAACTTATATGAGGGATAAGGCAAAAGATGATGCAGAAAATTCCCAAGATCCTCTTGCAACTGTAAGTCTAGAAGACTCTAATGATGGCAAGAAAAATTCTCCAGTTTTAATAAAATCACAAAGGATACATGCATACTATGATTCTAAAGATGATGAACCATTACAGAAATAGATTTTGAGAGAAGATGATCCATATGATGATTATGTCTAGGATTCCTGAGCTTTAACCAAACCTAGCTCCTATTTTCCAAGAGAAAAATACCCAATTCCCATGGGAATGAATGAATATCATTTGAGTTTCAGCAAATTCCAAGAGAAGATGATTCATACAATGACAATGGATAGGCTACCTCAAAATTTTGGTCAATCAAATATGCTTTGTCCCTTCCAAATCCATTTGACATAGTTAAATGAGATCTTATCAAAAACCTCAAATGAATCATCTGTATGTTATCTTTTATTTTTTCCTCTTTCTTGTTTTTTATGGGCAACCTATTTTAGTCTATTGAAACTCAAATGCTCATCATTCATTTCCCATGGGCCTTGGGGATTTTTGTTTTGGAAAATAGGAGCTAGGTTTGGTTAAAGCTCAGGAAGCCTAGACATCATCATCATATGGATTATCTTATCTCAGACTCTGTTTCTACAATGGTCCGTCATTTTTGGAATTAGAGTATGCATGTCTCCTTCGTGAGTTTGTTGAAACTGGAGAATTTGTCTGACCATCATTAGAGTCTTCTAGACTTGTAGTTGCAAGAAGATCTTGGGATTTTTTTGCATCATCTTGTGCCTTATCACTCATATAATTTTCCTCATCTTCCATGGAAACATCAAGTTCCTCCATATAAGAATCATAAGCCTTCTGGTCCTTATCCTTCATCTTTTTCTTCTTTTCCTTCTTCTATGTCTTCTCAGACTGACCAACCTCATCATCATCATCATCATCCCTATCCTTATGCTTACTCTTCCATAACTTCTTCATACTTTCAAATTACTCCTCTTGTTGCATCACTTGCGGAAATTATTCCTCTTTATTTATCCTTTCCATCTAAATCCTTCATTCTTCATCAAATTTTCATTTTGCTTCATTAGCCAAGACAAGTTAGTGTGCTACTTTAATTGTTTCTTTTCCTTTAAGCCAGTCATATTTTTTCAGTTTCATGTTGCCAAGAACACAAAGCATTTAATGAGTTTTTAATCCACCTTAAATGCATCCCCAATCAATTCTAGGTTTAGTTGGATTTCATTTTGAGCCTGATCCATGGTTGCAAGACATAGATATGCATCCATAATATTAGGAACTTGAACAATTTTGGCTTGTATTAAAGATTTTATTTTCTAGTATCATGTAATTGTTCAAACAACCTAGAAAGATTAAATAGTGTTGTGAATTTATCCCATGGCAACTCAAGTGAAACACCACCTTCTTCTAGTCGTTGGAAGAATTTCATATCCTTAAAGCGCACAAAAAAAAATCATAATTGGCAATGGGGCTTTTACTTATGAATATAACCCAAATTCCATTTCCTAATGCCTCCATAAAAGTTTGTTGAGCCAAATCTAGTTCACCATGCTCAAAATGAAGAACCCTAATGTTGTTTAACAATTCAATGGGTACTTCTTCTCTACTCTTCTTTAGAATAGACTTTTTTGTCTTAAGAGAATCTAAGGTTGCACTGGGGTCTGTCGATACTAATAACTCACCCATCTTGATAAATGCATGGGCAACACGTGGATCTATGCGAGTTTCCTTTCTTAAAATTTCCAAATCCTTCTCTTCCTACCCTTGTTGAGCATATATATGGCCTGCAACTTTGGTAGACATGTATGAAAAATGTGGTAGCGTAGACAAGGCAATGAACTTTGGAAAAAATTCCTCAAAGAAATGTGGTCTCATGGTTATGGAATGACATGATGAATGTCATGACAAGAAAATTGTTATGAATTGTCATGGAATTCCATCACCATGAGACCACATTTCTTTGAGGCATTTTTTCAACCAATTCACTGCCTTTTCTATGTTATTGCTTACTATTATGCTTTAATAGAGTTTTTCCAAGAATCCATAACTTGTTTGAAAGAACTTGTTTTAGGCTTTTAGCCATAGAAAAAAGGAAGTGAACTGTTTGATAAAATGTTTTGGTAGACAATATGTATGAAAAATGTGGTAGCATAGACAAGGCAATGAACTGTTTGATAAAATGTTTTGGTAGACAATATGTATGAAAAATGTGGTAGCATAGACAAGGCAGTGAACTGTTTGAAAAAATTCCTCAAAGAAATGTGGTCTCATGGAATGCCATGACAAGCAAGTGAAATTGGAAACTTCTCTTAGTTTTTAGTTATGCAATGTGAAGTAATTGCATAACTACTTAGGTTGACTTTGTAAAAACTATATTGTAATTGAAATTTTGTCATCTATCAACATCTAGTTATTAGTTATGCAATGTGAAGTAATTCTTTGACTTTGAAATATGTGCAATACAATGTAATCAACAATGTAGATGATTATGAACAAATAATTGATACCAATTCATATTATACCCCTATATTCCAACCTAAAATACATAAAAAATCCAATCATACACATTATTATCAACAAATAATTGAGACTAGAATTCAAGCACTAGATTAAATCTTCTTGTCCATTGATTGCATCAAATATATATTACAATATAACATAAGTATCCTCATATATGTTTCTATAAATTCCTATGATGATGATACCAAAATTCAATCTTGGTTTCTCTTTTATAAGAGAAGCAACAAGCTTCAAACTATTACAAAATATGGCATCTTTTCAAAATTCATGCCTCTTCGTATAAACTAGACTAAACATTAGTTTTTCTTAAAACATAAAATAGAGAAAGTAGATAACTAATGAAGTCTACAACACTCATGACACCATACTTCGTTAATCTCTGTAAGGCACCCATGATCACTAAAGATTTGTTCAAGGTCCTTTCTCCTTATTAGTGTATCTGAATGTGTAGTTCTTCTGCTATGACAACCCCAAGGCTTACTATTTAGGGGGAGGACCCATATACCTTTGCTCCCACTTGTACACTATATAATCATGCAACCATTTGTATTCTTGAATTTTCAATATATTCGCAAGGTGAATCCTCCATTGTCTATCTAGTAACACCCTGCCATCCATGATAAACTTAGAATATCCAACATCCAATGCTATTACTCCATCCATGATTAAGTTGAACCTATCGAGACTCAACTCACCATCCTTTTGTATGTGAGTGATGCATTGTGGAACAATCTGGTCAAATTCACTCTTCCATATGTTGAGGTCCTTCAAGTGGTCATCATCTTTCAATAGTTTTGGCACAAACCACTGATTCAGAGTATGAAATGAATCTATTCTTGTTTTGATCTTTTGGTCTCTAATTGCATATATTGGAATTCATCTATAACTATTTTTTCCATCTTCTCTGTAGGTTTTAATGTTACAGGAGCCTCAATACTCCTCTATATGATTCTATACAAGGTTACCAATGTGTGGTGTATGGGCTGCCGATTCTTAAAAATGGGATCTAGTATGGGTAGACGTGTTTTCATTTGATCAATTGCCTATGTCAGTGAGTTGTAGCAATCATACACACTTTCCAACTTATCCACAATTAGCTTTATCTTATGCTCAAGGACCTTCTCTAAAACATTCCAGATTTCCTTATTCGCTCCTTCCTTACCTTCATTGTTGGCTTTCTCTAAATCTTCAATCTCCTCTCTAAGAATTCTCACTTGTTCAGTAGAAGCACTTTCTATATCAACTAGTGGAGTAGGAGGATGCTGGTATAACATTATTTCCTTGTTGTCTGAAGGGCCTTCTCCTTTAAATTGTTCCTTCAACTTCACATTTTCCATGAACAATTTATTGACTTCATCATTTAAAAACTTTTGTTTCTTTTCATACTCTCCCAATCTAGCTTCCATATCCTTAAATGTAGCTCGGGTAAACATAGTTGAATGCATTGTCATGGTTGTAGCTTCTAGAGGAGATGTATCATTTAATTTTTTCACCATAGTTGTCCCTTTCATTTTGTGCACTACATCTAGTAACCTTGGTTTTTGTGTACTCTTTTGTTTGGCCTAGAATGCCAAGGTTTCAATCTTATGGTTATACCATGTGCCACTTACCCCTTCATCCAAGTCAAACTCAACAGTTAGCATTGGGTCCTCATGTGTTCTCACTTGATCAAGTAAAAATATTTTCTTTAATTCCATACCAAGGAAAATAAGTATATTACTTTTCAAAATCATCTCTCTAGCCTCTTGTGGGATGACATCAATATTATCAATCCTTAATTCATTAAAAGTTTTGGCTACTATCTATTCATGTTGAGATTCCTTGGCTCCCATGTTATTTATTTCAACCCTAGCTTCAAACTCTCTCATTTTCATCTTAATCCAAAAGTCTTTAAATTCAAGGGTTTTGATAAATTCATCATCTTCTAAGAACTTGTGAGTTGCAACTACCCTATCATCCTCTTGCATTTCTCTTTCTCCTTGTACCTCAATATTGGCTCCAGCTTTAGGCATGCAGGCTTTAGATTCAAACATAGGTTGGTCCACTTCAACATCATCCTTGAAATGTCTTAACACATTAACTACTTCTTTTGTATCTCCAACCTCTTCACTTATTTCATAGGAAACAAGTGGCTCTATCTCTTCTGTCTTTTGTTTTTTAGAAGGTGGTTGTTTAGGAGGTGATCTTGGAGAAGCATGATATACTAAAATAGTATCTGAAGTTGGTTATGTAGTTAGAATACCACTCAGCCTTTTGGGACACAATTTGGAAAATATCCCTGTATATACTGCAATCTTATATAATTCATGAAACCTATTAATTATCATATCAATCATCTTGATATGATTTTCTTCCTCTATGAAATAACCCAATAAATCACTATGCTACATCTTTTTTTCTTCCTCAAACCTTTCCATAAGCTCCCATTTTCTCCTCCTATTAAATACTAGTTGAGGAGTGATTTTTTTTTTACTACATCTTCTTCATAGTTAACCTGGTGAGTAATCATAGCCTTGGTAAGGATGGTGTGTCTTACAAAATTCATGTGACCCTCAGGGTCAAAAGCTCTTTCCTTTCTAGATTGTAAAGAGTACCTTGAGTTTAGATAATTGTGTAGCTCTTCAAGTGTATCGAATCCAACTGACAATTCCCAACATGTCAAATTGGGTAGAAATGTACCCTTCTTTTGTTTACTCATGACATCCTTTTCCATCCATAGCATTTTCAACATGAACTCTAAAAAGGCTAATCAAAAGGGGAAAAACTTTGGCATTATACGTGGGGCCTGTGGGCATCCATAAATCCTGATTATTGTGGTATCTAGTAGAAAAACCAATCACCAAAGTTATGAGTATGGCCTTTCTCAGGTTTCAAAGCCAAAGGTCTTAACAATTGTAGCAAAAGTGTGTGTAGTCTCGGTGGTTGGTGGCCAAGAAATCTCATAATTTTTTACACAAACTCATCATAGAATATCACATAATTTGAATTACTACATTTGATGTCAAGGTATGTGCAGGATCATGATGGGCCAAAAAGTGGCAATATGATGGGAATGTGTAGAGTATGTGGCTAGCGACTTTTTTTTAACCCAAAATTGATGAAACAAAAAGGGTTTTTAAAGGAGATTCTCAGCTTCCCACCAATATAAATTATGCTTTACTTTGAATTCAATAAGTAATTATTATTCATTTTCTATTTGAACTATGACTAAAGTCCTCATTGATTGGTTGATTAAAAAACATCTATAGCTTTCAAATAGTATCACTTTTTTTTAATTTGAAACATGTTTCACATTCTATGCTTTGCATACTATAGGATTAAAAAAAGAAAAAAATTAATTTCATGAATTTTTGACCAAGTTAAGGTGGTTAGACACACGAGTTTTTATATTTTTTAAAAGTTGTAATAAAAAATTCATAATTAATTATTTACTTGGAAAAAAATTACAAAAAAATATGCATAACATTGGGACATAGTCCCCTACTTATATATAAAATCTTATAAAAAAATATTATAATTTTATTGTGGTTAGGGTGGTCAGATAGACACCTACTTCTTATATTTTCCCTGAAATTTAAGTACTAATGCATTGAAATTTCAAATTTTCACCAAATAGATTTATTTTTTATTAAAATAAACCTAGTATTTTAGAAACTACAGTCAATTTTCTACAAATTTTATTCTTACATATTTTTGAAATAATATAGATAGCTTATTCAAATTTTTACATCAAGTTGCCTAACTTTGATTTTTCTAATTTTTTTGCCACTTAAGGGCCTGTGTTTTCCATGATGATCCTACACATACCCATCACATATATAACACCATAGTTGCATTGGAAGAAAATTCCCCTGCTTGTAAATATGACCCAAATACATCCTTTTGCTCTATCTATCTTTATTCTGGTATAATATCAGGTGGCACAGTAAAGAATATTGCATGAATGTTATGTAGGCTCTATTTTCCCTAACTTTCATAAATGCTTTATGCAATGCTTTCTCAAGATATGAGGCAAAATCATATTCAATGTTTGTCTCATGGTTTTGGATCCTCATAGCCATCATCATTAAACTAACTGGAATTCGCTCTTCTACATATATCCCAAGTACTTTACAGAGAGAAAAGTAGGTTTTCTTGAAATAGAATTAGAAATTTGAGACTTCAAATGGTTCAATAGCAAAAGGAGATATAGGAATCACCCTATTCTTCACACCCCTTTTCATGTAAATGGGGACTTCATCACTTCTATGGGTTTTCCTCAATCTAGTATATTCTTCTTTACTTCTTTCCAAATCAATTTTAGTCAGGGCTTGTTTATTTAGGTGAAAACATTCAATGATGGCAACTTTAGTCAACAAAACTAATGGTGAACCATCTGGAAATCTCATAGACCTAGTAGCAGGATGATAAATCCAAGCCAATACTCTGATGAACTCCACATGCATAAAAAAATTTGGGACAATTAACTTGGCCAAATATAATGCCCATGGACTTGACACCAGAATCCTACCCTCCCTTTTGTCATAAAATTACTAGAACAATTTCCAATTGGAGATAGGGATAAGGGCACCTCTACAACTATGACCCACATCATTAAAAACATTCTTAAATCCTCTCTCAATTGATTTAGAGAGTATATCCATGATAGACTAGTGTAAGGACCTCTTTTTAACATTAGGTTCTTCATTTTTAGTTTGAGGTTATTTCTTCTTGGGAAACATGATGACCTTTTTAGTTTCGGGTTCTTTCTTCTTAGGCGACATGATTTTTAACTATCTTACTTCTAATGTATCTGAAATGTAGAATTCCAAACAATCTTGTACTCGTAAAACTTAATTCACAGTTTAACTATCCTACTTCTCCTATACTTCTAAAATGTAGAATTCCAAACAATCTTGTACTCATAAGACTTAATTCACAAGAGTTTTGTGCACTTACCTGGGTTACGATGGTTGCAAAGCTTAACATCCTTGAACTCCCAACCCCCCACACGATAGTTTTTGCAAATGAGTGGAAAGAGAATTTTGAATTCTTGGTTTAATGGCTTCTAAGCTTAGTCATTTCAATATTAATATCAACCTTATGCCAAATATTTTTCTCATACATCAAGTTTGAATATGCACCATTGATTTTACAAGATCAGACAGTTAATGTGATTTGTGCATTTAATACTGCTTTATTGCCACCATTTTCTATGACTTCCATAGGATAGAGGGGGTATAAACCTCTATATCGCATGCTTCTTTGCATTTCACCATAGGGTAGCGGGAACCTTACCTCTATACTGCAAGCTTGACTTGTTTAACCCGCAGTTCTACAGTTTACATTAATGGTTATAGCCCTACTACATGCCTCATCACATCCTTCTATGGTATACCAGTTCATACTACCCTACCACATACATTTATGATCTTCGTTGTGGGATGGCAAGTTATTCCCTACTATACCACACCCTTCATTTTTCCTTCTTGCAGTCTGGTGGTAAAAATCTTCATGTTGTCTATTACACATCACCAACCTGTCAAGGGTTCAAATTACTATTGCAGGATCATGGTAAGAGACTATTAAGGGATTTGGAATGTTTTTAGTTGGAGATGTTTTTACTTAAGTATATATATGATGAATTTTTTACTTTGTATAGTTCTTTCAGTGTTAGTCAAACCTAAAAAAATTATATGTTTAGTAAAAAATAAAAAGGAATATAAGGGTCAAGGATCAAGTCATGGAGCTCAAGGTTAATTGTGATAATGGAACTAGGAAATTTTTTAAGGTTCTAACACACCTCATGATGAACTAGACTATGTTTTTCCTTCATCCTACTTGTGTTATGTTTTTTATGAGTTCTTCTCTTGTGAATATATCCCTAAGGAAAATTTGTTTGATACTTGTAATTGTAAGCATTTTCTTGGTTTTTGACAGAAAATTCTTTTTAATCTATAAATTAATTTCTATTTTAAGTTTTCATTTGTAGTTATCAGCAGATTGGAAAGTCAACAGTTATCAACTTATGAACTCAATAATTTTTTACTGATTCAAGTTGTTGATTTATACATTATTGTTTATTTGGACTTTAGAAAATGAATACAAGGAATGTAAGGTGCAAATTAGATGATAGTGATCATATTTTTCAAATTCTAGAGACGGAATATGAGTGCGTGCATTGTGAAAAAGTGGCCAAGAATAATGAATATTTTTTGAGTCTTGGTTTGAAAAGGCAAGTTGTAAATCCACTAAGTAGTATATTATTTGTTTAATAGTGTTTAATCATATTTTATAGGCAAGAGCTTTAAGTATATAAGACATAATATGATTTTTTTTGTTTTATAGACAACAAAAAGAATGAAAAGAAAATGTGGAGGAAAAGAAAAGAAAAAAAAGATACAGTGTCACCATCTTGTAGAAGACAACACTTTTGTGATTCAACAAATGTAGTTGGTGAAAATGATAGTTGTGATGATGTGCAACCTTGTATAGCACATGGTGATGTGCAACCTAATATAGCACATGGTGATGTGCAGTCTGATATAGCACATGTTGATGTGGAACCTAATATAGCACAATGTGATGTGCAACCTGATATAGCACATGGTGATATGCAACATTGTGATGATCTCTTAGGAATAAGTCTAAGAGATTATTGAAAAACATTAGGGCAAAGGAACAATAGGTCTATAGATGTTTTTTTCAACATTAAAGGATGTGTTTAATAATGTGGAATCCATAGAGACTGTACTAATCTACCTACTCATGCCACACCTGATGTGGCCAAGGAGCATGAAGTTATAGTTAATGAAAGTCATGAAAAGAGACCGCTTGCATCTATTGTGCCTCAAAGTGCACCTGTTGCATCTAGAAATTTTGATGGAAGTAGTGGATCAGTCAAAAATACTAGTAGTATTAATGTAATAGAAGATGTGGATGCTTTTTTCAAAAGACAAATATTGAGTCAAGATTTGTATAGATCTACTAAGAGGAATGCAAAAGAAATAAAATTAGAAGGAAAGAATCCATTCTTGCTTGAGGTATTGAGAGATGGTGAGACCAATCAACCAAATGTTGCAAGGTGTACCACCAAGTTTGGTGTAAGATGTAGGGCCCATTTGGATATTTGTGTTAAACGGGCATAGGACAACTGAGAGGGGGGGTGAATCAGTTGTCACATAATTCAAACTTAAAACTTAAACACTTATTAATTCCACAACCACACTATTATTTTATTAAGAGCATGAAACACAAATAACATAAAGTAAATCAACACAATGAACACCATGTTTTTATGCGGAAAAACCAATAAGGGAAAAACCACAGTGAGGGTTAACTCACAATATAAATATTATAAAAATAAATACAAAGGCTCAATTCCAAGGGCTCACTACCCAAAAGAGCACTCATTGTCCAAGTACAACATCTCATTGCCTACAAAATAGACTCATTGTCCAACAGGGAGGCTCACTGCCTATAGATATAATAGAGAGAAAAAGATCCACCACAACAATTAACAAACATCCGCAGGATTGCAGAAACCTTTAGCTAACTACCTTCAACACAATGAAGAACTGTTGTCACAACTCACTCACACACACAATTTTTCTCTTATGATTTGTGACTCACTTTCATCACTTTGCATCACACTTTCATACAACTCTTCACAATTTGACTTGCTTTTATACCATCCTTAACCTCATAAACTTTCTCAAGGTCGGCCACAAATACCTCATTTCATAAATTCAAATTAAGTTGGAAACTCAACATTCCTGTGGAGGAAAGGAATGAGAGTGGACCAATAAAAACATTTTTCAAGATCAAAATGATATCTTGAATCAACCACACACTGCCTTAATTAAATTTTATTCTTCAAATGAAGTGTAAACACCAGGTCAACCAAACCTAATGAAAACACAAAAGAACATTGATGTACATGCTTCCCAACAAGAAAATGACATGTAGATGCCACAACATGCTTCCTTATGCATGAGAATACATCTTATATTTTTCCAAATATATCCATAGCAAAACAAAAAACTTCAAACACTGAACACCTTTCCCCAGTCCATATAGAATGTACAAAATCACACTAAAACACTCAAACATGACTTCCAAATCACCAAACTTCAAACCTCTTTTCAAGAGCACAGAAAAGACCTTCACCAGACATATCCCAGATCTATAAGATCTAAAACAAAAAAACAAAGGAATACAAAGCAAAAATATTTCTCCCAGTCCACATAATACGAACTCTGCCAGAATAGTTCACATACAAATGAACATAACTTTCACGTACCATCAAACTAGAAGATAAAAATCAAGAGATATCACCATGAGATCACCATTATCAATCCTTCAGATCCATACAATCATAGGATCAACACAAGCGAAATGTGAAGAACATACCAAAGCACATTCTAAACACATTCATCAGTCTAACTTCTCTTCATTAATTTTCTCAAAAGAACTTGGAAACTCATCAAACCAACACATCTACAATACCATAAAGATAGCTCCATGTACTGAGAACATCTCAATAGCATCTCAGCTATACATGTACAATCTACAACAAACTGAACTATGTTGATATCAATGACAACATTAATGAAAACACCACCAAATTTTATTCATACTTGCAACAATCTCTCCCTTTGTCATTGATGGAAACCCATGATGTGAAAAACCATCAAAGACAAAAAAAAAAATTACACAATATCCTGGGAGAAAACCTTTTCTTCTTCTACAATTATTTTTCACATGAATTTCTCCCCCCCTTTGACATCAATGGAAAATATCAACAACTCTTATTACTCCCCCTTACGAGTACATTCATACTACAACAATGAAAACCTTTTCTACTCCCCCTACGGACTAGACCCATTTATCAGTCCAAATAAATAAGGAATCTGTGAATTCACTGGACTGATGCACCTTCATTTGCACCTCGTTCAGAGGGCCAATGACCCCCAATCTCTCCCTTAGATGCTCAAAATTATCCTTTGGAAGAGCCTTAGTAAATATATCTACAATGTTTTCCTTTATTGTCACATACTCCAATCTCACTTCATTCTCCAACACTTTT